>CM051236.1:46516871-47093656 GCA_027917425.1 Gastrophryne carolinensis
GGTGGAATAATTGATCAAAATATAACGTGTGACCATTTGGTGATTATGTTTTATATCGGCTACGCCTGTACAGACAGAAGCGACATGCTTGCCCCCATGCATTGGACTGTGCCTACAGTAGCAACAATCTGTTCAGTTAATAAGTTGGTCGTGGTTTCAGTCTTCAGACCGGCAGCAACGAGAAGAAGAGATTTATGCTGATGCTCCTGATGAGTTTCTTGATCCTATCAGGAGTACTCTAATGTCAGATCCAGTTATCCTGCCGTCCTCCCATGTAACAGTGGAAAGGTCAACTAGTGTTCCACATCTACTAAGGTAATAATAAAATGTAAAGCAGGTAAAGTGTTTCTCCTTAAAGTGATGCAACACCCAGAAAGGAAGTTTATGTGGTCACCTCCTATCCCTAGCCCAGTTCCCCCAAACAGCCCCTGTTTCTTTTAAACTAAAGCCTTTTCCCAATATTCACAAAAAACTTAACAGGATGCAGTATGATGTCCGAATGGCTGTCCTATGCTAATTATTAATTCAGCTACAACTAAACTGTCACATAATGGTTGTTAAAGCAGAACAAAACTCCACCAGCCGCTGACCTGGAATCAAAAAAGATTTCAGTAGTGGCTGCTGGCTTTCCCCCAGGTCATCAAGAATCGCATCACCGGCGGCGTGCACATGCTCTCGCTCCAGCCATTCATATACGCATGCACCCAATTCGGGGTGGCACAGAAAGTCAAATTTCTGGGTTTTGTTCTGCTTTAATTTATCATTTCTAACCCATTCACCTTTTAACCTTTATAATATGCAACAGTTCAAATGAAACCTAGGTTCACATTCATTGTATTGGCAAAGGACATTTATTTTAGCTGCAACTTTTGTTTCTTTTCTCTTACTTTTCATTTGAATGGGATTTGGTGATGGTGTCTTAATCACTGCCTTTGGGCAGCAGCCACCAGGAGTGACCTTGGCGTAGAGCAATGGTGGTTAAGTAATGCTGAATATAGAGGGCTGCAGAAGACTCTGATATGAGACCTGTTGGAAAATCTACCCAAAAGTATAGTTTTCTGTATTAAATTGCATACCCGTAACTCATATATGTTCTATATCTGCTTTTAACCTACAGTGATCAGACTGACATTTCTCAACCAAAGTCCTCTTACAATGGATTAGGTCAAGCCAAATCCTGAATTAATTATGAAAGAATCTCAGAGTGGCTTTCCGAACGCAAGCTGTGCTGTGAAAATACATCAAACCAATATTTGTGGAGGCATGATATTGGCAGAGGATTGTACACGACACTCTTCGAGCATGCAGGAACAATGGCTGTTTATTCAGCAACAGTCAGGAGCCTAAATATTAACAAGATACATCAGCAACACATCTGAACATGGAGCAAAGCTCCTTTCTGTTAGCCGGCTAAATACACTATGCATACAGTCACATGGTCTGCATAAAACTTCCTGGTTAAACTAACTTTTGTATTAAACCTATTCCAACACGTGAAATAGCTCCAAGCTAAAAATCGCATCCCGGATCTCCGCCACAAAACTGTCATAGCAATAGTTGAAGATTTGATGCAGAAATCCAGCAAATCCAGACCTGCTGGGGATGTGGGCACCACGGTTTACATCGTTGTGGGAGCTGCTAGCAAAGGTGAGTTTTGTGGGCAACACCTGGGGTTTTACACAGCCAAGCACTGGGGGAAGGCCAGTGGCTGGTTCTGGGGTCTATTCTAAGCAGACAGCACGTCCTGCTCCAGACATAGTCATTACATGTGGGTATACCGCCGCCTTCAGCGCTGTGCACTGCAGAATCATGAAGAAAACAAGCTCCTCCCGGCCCTACATATACCGGAGGACCTCCCACAAATCCCCAGATTTCTCTGCAGTGCTCGAACTTCGAATACATGAAGTATCACACTCTCGCAGGCGAGCGGGGCTTGACAGCCCGAGGCCCTGCGGGACTATTTCCACCCGTTCTCTTGTGAGTAACATGCCTCCCAGCCTGGGCTGGGTTGGTCGGGTGAAGGTAGGCAGCACCTAGTGTGCTTACGGAGCCATGCTCCACCGCAATCCCCATCCATGGGGTAGGCGGCTTAGGCTAATGGTGAGCCTCATAATGGATGCCCCTCCCGCATCATTGCCCCACGCCCCATGCAGCGGTGAACCTCGAGTACTGGGTCACCTTCTCCAGTTAGTTCCCCCCATTATTGGGGTGGGGGGAAAGAGGGGGGGGTTGTGTACGTTGGCCTAATCTTGCCATATCACACGCCTTGCCCTAACCTTATCGGTTTCCTGGGGTCTGAGCCGCACTCATGAATTTTATTAACGATTGGCCGCAGCGCCTTTAAAGTAATGACTTGGCGTGTAAGGCGGCTCTGTCTTGAGACGCCATGGCGTTTATTTCTGTCCCTTTATCGTCTGTTCCGCCCTCTGAGCTTCACGCGCTATGCGAGGGGGCGTGGTCTGGTTTGGCACGTTCCGCGTCACCTACAGCTCTGGCCCGCCCTTCGAGGTTCGCTGGCGCCATTTTGTCGGTCTTCCCGCGCGCGCGTGGTCACGATCCTCCTTCTCCCTTGGTTGCTGTAAGTGCCCTCACGAGCGTTCGTTTATTTTTCAGTCTTCTTCGCACATGGCTCTGACACCCTCTCTTCTCCTTATGTCTTTCAGACGCCAAGCTTCCAGTGGCTTCTCCCGGCCTGATATATATACATATCTCACAGGGTTATAATTAGATTCTCCCACATTCCGAGCGGGTATTGGGGCATCCAGGGTTGCTTACAGCATAAATCCCTACTGGCATATTCCTAGATTAATCACCATATGGAGGCATCTCAGAATTTTGTGTCCGGGGTCCCGTGGGGACAAGACCGGCTGTGTACCATGTGTAGACAACCCCACGCTGACGCTGACAGAGCACGGGTCTGCGGACCGTGTGCTGAGCAGGCGCTGGCCCTGCAATCAGGTTTACCAGTAGCTGCACCTCGCTTCAATACTCCTGTCTCCCCGTGCTTAAATCTCACTCCGGATGAGTCGCACTCGAGCAGGGCCGACCAGCAAGTGGTGCCGCGCAAGCACCCCACGGCGGAGCAAGTGATGTCTGGGTTGGCTGAGCGCTTGGGTGCTGGGAAGAAACGATCCCTGACGCCTCCCAGTTATAGGTTTTCCACTGAAACCGAAGAACCTGCTGCTATGCAGGATCTGGATCAGTCCGAGGATGGTGAACTGTTCTCAGGTTCCAGCTCCCTTAGACGAGCTGTCTTGGAACCGTGACGGTTCGGGCCCGGGGTCCTGGGGCCTATGTGAAACTGATGAGTTACTCATAAAGATCTTCGAAGTGCTGTCTATCTCTCCTCCGGGAGAGTCTCCCAAGCCCAAGAGGGAGAGTTTCCACACTGCGACGTCGCACCTGGAATTCCTGGACCAGGATCACTTCCAGTATCTTATATCTAAGGAATGGGAATCTCCTTGTAAACTCGCAGGGGTTCCGGGGGTTTGGGATTGGAAGTACCCCTTTCCCCATGATCTGGTTGAAAGATGGTCAGCTCCCCCTGAGGTGGTCGCGCCAATTATTGGGGTCGTTAACCCCCCCCTTTATGGCAGCCCCCCCTTCTCGTACCCTTCGGGATGCTGAGGACCGGCGCATGGACAGATTGGCCTCCCATGCCTTCTCTAGCGTAGGGACAGCTCTGCGCCCGGTCTGTGCTGCGGCTGTTGCTTCGGTGGCCGCCAAGATGCTGTTCAGGAAGATAATTGACCAACAGACGGAAGATTTACCTTGTGAGGTCTTCAATGCGCTGTCCGATTGTGACGTTTTTATAAGATTTATTCTCTCAGCCATGTATGACACCATCAAAATGTGTGCTAGAACCTTTTGGTGGCTATTCGTCGCATGCTTTGGCTGCGACAGTGGGGGGCCGACAACCATACTAAAAAGGTTCTTACCGGTATTCCCTTTAGGGGACGACGCTTATTCGGGGCCAGACTGGACCTTTTTGGCAAAAAAGGTAAGGTGCCCTCGCGCAGACAGCTGGCCCGGCAGCCCATGGGGCAGGGACTCCCCGCCCCCCCCTTACGTCAGTGTTAAATGAGAACCAGAAGTGTGTTTCCAACTTTTCGGAGTGGAAGGTCGTTCCAGGGGAGGCAGACAACGCCCTGGAAACTCCGGCAGGTCAAAACCAAAAGCTGCCAAAACCACACATGCATGAAGGGAACTGCCACAGCACTGGGCTCTTAGGGCTGAAGGCCATGCTTTGCCCAGGCGGTCACAGGTGGTGGCCCCCGCGGTTCTTAAAAGAATGGAGTGTTCTAGGCAGTTCCCTTCAGAAGTTGTTGGGGGTTCTTCTTGTCCCCGTTGTTCTCGTAGTGACTTGACACAGACTGATTTTGCCCTGGAGGGTATGGGCCCTCTTATAGGTTGGCCTGGGCCGGTAATTACATCCACTCTGCTCTCCTCCCGGGATGACGCAGTCTGGCCAGGTCCGGCGTTCTAGACTTAGCATCTAAATATCACGGGCGCTGCCTACTTGGTATCTACCTGTTGGGCCGAAGTCGCCCTTGTCAAGTGAGCATTTGATGCCTGCAAGGATACCTTCCTTTTCGGTCCCTTGTTCCCTCTGGACGCCTAGTCCTCCTTTTCCAGCCGGTGTTGCAGGACCATTCTTTACATTAAGGTCCAGTCTGGGGTCCCTCCCCTGTTCCAGAGGGCTCGCCAAGGCGAGTATGGGAACGCTTTTATGATCACTCACCGGTACATGTCCGCACTAGTTCTACTTGACTTGGGGCTCTTTTGGAGTCCTTTCGATTGGTGCTTAGGCACATCTATTACTGAGTCATACTCTCCCTTCGGGGTGGCATTTAGATGGGTCTAGGTGCAACCTTCCCTTCTGATTTGGGTGCCTTAGTATGGAAGGGACCCTGTCCTCTGGGTAGTCTCTTTACATTCCCCTTATGGCTGATGGGTCTATTGTTGGCGGTCGAGGCCGTTCCTTTTCCCAGAGGTCCCTGGGGCCTACGGCTCCTTGGGTTACTGGTACTGGATGGGGTTCCCACACCCCTGGAAATAGATCAGTACGTTCCCCCTGTTTTTATGGGGGTTCCCTTCTGGTTGGTCTGCTCAGGGAAGTTGTTGGTGGACATAACTTCCTTCTTGCTATTCCTGTAGATGGTCGCCATGGAGACCAAGTCTGGCAGGGTCACTAAAGGGGTTCTATTCTTTCTGAAGTTCCCCGAGGTACCTAAGGGGGGCCCCATTAGGGGGGACCCATTCTCATATCATTGGTAGGCCGTCACATTGTGCCTTGCTGGGCCCTAGCTGGCTGGCCTGTTTCCCGTAGGTCTTGTCTCTTGAGGACTCTTGGTCTGTCTGGTCAGTGGCCTGTCCCAGCTTTTATCTGAGAAGGTCTCGGAACGGGTTGACCCCTCTTGTAGGGTCTGGTTCTGATCTAGTGGAGGTTTTTACACTTCCTGCGCTTCATTGGTATCGGCTCGTTGGCTGTCCTACTGTGCTGGGAGGGCTTTCCCTAGTGTATCAATAAGCCTACTGGTTGGGGCTGTGGCCCCGTGACTGTTACAGAGACTCTGTCTTGGTTAAGGTCCTAATTCGTTGCCCTGGGTGATTGTCCCAGGACTCTCTAGCCTTGGTCATGGTGACCTAGTCTGGCTTTTTGTCCGGGTATTCTACCCCTTGTCTGACCCTCCTTACACCCTGCTAGGTGGGGTTCTGCACAGGCTTGCTGTGGCAAGGGTGAACTGTTGCACTGGGGGCCATGAGTGGCCCTGTGTGGCTTGGTTCGCATTTCCTGCTGGAGACAGTTGTACTGTGTGCCCTATCATGGGGGCTGTTATGCCTAGTCAGGCTCCTTACCACGTCATCCCCTTCACAGGGTTTGGACGATCGTTATTCACCCTTTCAGAAATGTTCCCTCTGGGTGTCTCTTCCTTTTGGAGGGTTGGGTCTGGATCCCTCCCTTGTTTATTTTTCTCTCCTTTCTACCAGCTATGTTGGGAGTTGGTGCCCTAGTTAGAGGGCTGGGATTAGCTCTCTATTCCTTATGGAACGAGGCCTTACCCATGGGTACTAGAGTTCTTATGGCATGGCTGGAGTTGGTTCCCCAACACAGTTCCTTGAGAGGTTCCAGGGCTCGCCCTGTTTGTCCTCCGTAGAGACTAGTTCCAAGCTTCGGCGTTGAGTACTCCTCCGGGGTGGCTCAGGTGCTTTTCCCAGAGATCTCTAAGCTCCCTTGGGGGGGTTGCTTATCATGTTGCCCTGCTCAAGGTTTTCCCTGGGTCTTATTAGGTTCTTGTCTGAACTGTTCCCTGCCTCAGACGACTCTTTCGGGGCGGGTGCCTTAGTCTGGGGCGTGCCATAGGAGACGGCTTTCTTAGCCTAGTCTTTTATATGTCCTTTTAAAGCTCTTTATTTATGTACACCGTTGGGTGAGGATGTGTCCGCCTTGCTCCAAGTTTGAGCCCAGGTGGGGGGCCCTTATTCTTCTCTATTCTGGAACCTGTGGTCTTTGGACCAGTGTTCTGCTTACTCTGAGCTTAAAGGGATCTGTATCCCTCAGTAGCCGTTGGGAGCCTCTGGACTGCTTCCTGTCCAGGGTCGGGGCTATGCCCGTTGGGCTTATAGACGTCCCCACCCTTCTTGCAGCAGGATCTGGTTACTCCCATGAGTATGGGAGCCTGTTGGACTGGTCTTGCTTGACTGGTTGCCCTTCTGAGCTCTTGATTATCATTTTGGCTCTTGAGGAGCCTTGTTGGCTCGTGTTCAGTATTACGTTGGTCTCGCCGAGACCAGGGTTCGTATTTCCTGACGGGAAAGGTTCTGTGGTTGCCATGGCTACCCTGTTTTCGTTAGTAGCATGGTTTGGCTGTTACTTTGGCCTGTTTCTCTTCTCTTGGTTGGATTCTTCTTCCGGTGCTTGGTTTGGGCCTTATGCACCTGGTTGTTGAGCAGGCTGACTAGTTCTCTGCTCGTGTTTCATTAGCCATTGTAAGGCTTCGTAAATTAAGTTAGAGCTTTGCTCTAGTTGCTCCTGGTAGCAAGGTTACAGGCGATAGTGCTGTTTTGGTTGGCTGTGCCTTTTTTCATGGGGATCCCACCCTACTTATGGACACTGCTATTGGATGTCCCACATGTAAGGACTATATCTGGAGCAGGACGTGCTGTCTGCTTACTCACCTGTAGAGTTGGTATTATATGCAGACAGCACGTCCTGCTCCACCCCACCCTGTTTCACTTTGTTCTGGATACCCTGTGTGGTGATTATTATCTTGGATATTATTGCCAGTCTCTGGGTGGTTGTTTTCCTCCTGGTTTCTCCTCTCACTGCTTGTTAATGCTGGGGATTTGTGGGAGGTCCTCCGGTATATGTAGGGCCGGGAGGAGCTTGTTTTCTTCAAGATTCTGCAGTGCACGGCGCTGAAGGCGGAGGTATACCCACATGTAAGGACTATGTCTGGAGCAGGACGTGCTGTCTGCATATAATACCAACTCCACAGGTGAGTACTTCACAGAGTTGTATTTTTAGACTCCAGGGCCAGATGCTTAGGGTTTGTTCCACTTAAGGGCCCAATTCCAGGTAGGGCAACTGTTGCTCTTTCACAATGAGACTGCACTTAAAGCGACACAAAACCGTTTAAAGCGGACCAAAACTCACTGAACTTGCGAAATACATTTGGCCGAAGCCGGTGCCGATACTCCCTTCTTACAGTGTAGAACTAGAAATGGATATTTTGACTTTACGAGTTGTCCTGGATCACTGATTTTTTTGCTGTTCCTCTCTGTAAGATGGTAGATAACCAGTCATTGCATAAGAGCGGCAATGACACACAACAGTGGCAGTGAATGAAGGAGGCAGAGCTTTACAGCTAAAACAGGCGCCATTATCTGGGGTTAGAGTGAAGCAGGAGAATTGGCAAAATGTTCTCTTCATGGGGGGAGCAGTTCAGGGGATGCTGGTAAAATATGTGGGTTTTGGTCTACTTTAGGTGCATAATCATCCTCTGCATCGACTTGCACTTTTGCAACCTCCTGCAAATTATGTGTTATATTAGCCTAGACTGTCCCTTTAAAGAGGACTAAAAATCTTGGCTGTTGTTTTTGGAACAGCTAAACCTGTAGGCCAACCATGGGGTATGCGAGGTGCCATCGCACAGGGCGCCATGATCAGCTGCAGCTGGACCTGCCCGCTTAATACCCTAATCCGTCTAATATTCATGCAGGGCATAGAGAGCGGCATAGAAAGCTGGAAGCAGTCGGCATCCCTGGTATGGCCTGTTCATGCATCATGGGATTGCTTTTGAGGCGACTATACCAGTGATCCCGGGTGGTTTCACACAGTGGGGCATCCCACATTAGAATGACACAGAGATAGAGAATCACACGGCTCCAGAGTCTTTTAGACTTCAGGTGGGAAAACACTTAAATAATTATTCAATATAAAGAAAAATAAATGTGTTGATCTAAATTATTGTATCTCTTTCGGATTTAGTGCCGTTATGACCCTAGGTGCAGTTAGACAATTTGGGATGAGAATCCCTCCAGTTGTCCCCTTTTCTTACCTATGCAGCATGTGCAGCCAGTGGCGGCATCTCTCCCGTACGGCAGCTCCTGCCATAACTGAATATCTGGCCGTGCACAGCCTGGGGAGTGCGGCTAGGATTCCTTACAGCTTCTCCAGCTGCACATTAATATGCGCAGACTAAGAAGCTGATTGGAGGAGAGATCCGTCCTGTGAGATATGTAGATCGGATGAACCGGGGGATTTTACACAGCAGGGGCATCTCAAATTGGGATGCTCAGGGGACAAACTAAAACTGGGCATAGTGGAAATATTGGGTCTTGTTCCACTTTAATTTTGGACTGGTTATTACTATTCCCAGGAGGCATCCTGCTTTGGGATGCCCCACAGCCAGAAATGCAAGCTTATCCCGTGTCCGAGCAGCGCACTCAACAGCGTTACACCTCTATTTCTTTGTGGCAAAGAAAGTGCGCACAGCGGCGCCCCCCTGTCTGATATGGAGGGTATGCACTGCAGGGGAGGATCCTCTGCCACAAAAGAATGTAGTGGTGAATCGCGTCTAGGTGGGTGCGCCGCCCAAATCGGGATGCCCTTTAAAATCAAATGTCCAGTTCATATTAAATAATAATATAAACAAAATACTCATACATTATATTTACACTATTTAAAGCACCCCTTCCCCCTCATTAAGTTATTAAAACAACTAAAAATATACAGTGCTTTTCGCACTACGAGATGCACTTTTTCCACCAAAAACGAATGTCAGTGCGTCTTATTGTGTGATTGTAAAAAAGAAAAAACGGCAAAAGAGTAAACTTACATGACCCTTGGGGCAGACAGAGAGAGGGCAGGGTAACTGAACCAGCAGGTGGACGTGCTCTGTGTCTGCTTCCATTGTCCTCAATGGACTCTGATACAAGCCACGCCCACCTTCTGCACAGACCCGGGTGTGTGTCCCCGCAGGGCCCTCTGCCGCCTGACACTCCTCCATCGACTGGCCTCCGGTGGCCACAGCGCGGGAGTGAGGATCAAGTAAGTTTACTTTTTTATTGTTCTCTGGCGTCGAGGTGGGGGGATTCTGCCCCACTGCTAATGGGATTGGGGCAATGCCTTACTGCCTATGGGAAAGGGATGGAGGGAATGCCACACTGCCAATGGGAATAGGATCAGGGGAATGACACACTGCCTATGGAGAATGGGATGAGGGAAATGCCACTTTGCCTATGGTGAATGGGATGGGAGGGTGCAACACTGCCTATGGAAATTGGATGGGGGAATGCCACACTGCCTGAGGGGAATGGGATGAGGGAATACCACACTGCCTATGGGAACAGGATGGGGGGAATGCCACACTGCCTATAGGGAATGGGACGGCGGGAATGACACACGTCCTTTGGGAATGGGATGAGGGAATACCACACTGCCTATGGGATAGAGGAATGCCACACTGCCTATGGGAACGGGATGGGGGGAATGCCACACTGCCTACGGGAAATAAGATGGGGAAATGCCACACTGCTTATGGGGAATGACATGGGGGGGAATGTCACACTGCCTATGGGGAATGGGATGGGGGGGAATGTCACACTGCCTATTGGAATGGGATGATACCCCCGAAGCTAAAAGCGCAACAAAACACAGTGTGGCCAGCCCTGGAATTTAAAAGATGGCTTTCCCCGGTCATCCTAAATCAGGATGCCACATTGTGTAACCCCTCCCCAGGCTTCCGCAAAACTGACCAACTTCCGGGCTCCCAACCTCATCCAGGATCCTGTGCTGCCCAGAAATCCCGGCTCTGGGCACCAAAATCTTGAATCTGCTGCAGCTTTCCAGTCTTTGCGAGACTCGCTAACTTGCAGGAGAAGCAGCTCTGTGCACAGTCCGTGCGGCCACCACAGAAGCGCCAAGGACTTGGTTGTATCCAGGGTTAGGTATGGAGTTACGGTGCCTGCAGTGATCATGTCAGGGTGGCGCGCTCCAGTGGATTGCAGATGTAGGCAAGTCTCAGGGTCAGGGGAACGGCCTGGTGTATAATGTGGGGCATGCTGCAATTGTATGCCTCTCAGCGGTGTTCTGAGTGTAGGGAGGCGTCCTGATTGCCGATGCCTGTACCCGTGAATTTAATGGCGTTAAATAGGAGAAATCAGCAATTGGGATGCCTTCCTGCACTCCGGACACAACCCTGTGAAAAATGGTTGTTCCGCGTTTAGACAAAATGAATAAACATACACTCCCGCACAGCTTTTAGACTACAGGACCTAAGATTTTTTTATTTAAAATGATAAGAAAGAATGATAAGTAAGTGACTAAAAACTTAAAATATATTAATTTTAGATGCTGGGGGATAGTTTTTTAAGGGATTAAAATGCATGTCAGTAACCGGAGATATGCGCCACCTTTATCACATAAGATACAGATTACAGATCTGCAATAAAAAAAACGAGACATTTTCTTCATTTACATTTTGTTCAAAAAACAAGACGGCTTTTTCATTTTTCATGCGCCAGTTAAGTGGTTCAAAACCTGGGATTTTCACTCTTTGGGATGCCCTGCTGCATGACACCCCTCCGATCGACCAATTTACATACCTTGCCAACATTTCGCTTGCACAGGTGCGGCTCTCCTCCAATCAGCCGCTACATTCCCTTCCCTCTGGGGCATCCAGATTCGGGATGTCCCGCTGTGTGAAACCCCCCCATGGTCATCCGCTAAATTCACCTTCTCTCCCTCTCCAAAGGCGCATGTGCAAGCAGTGGCCGCATCCCCGCTATCTCTTTAGGCATTTAGAGGGCAGCAGGGATGCTGCGCCAGCGTGCTCGGCCTAGTTTGGCTGCTGAAACGAGCCTAGACAAGCGTGTGTGCTGATTGGATGCATGCGCCGTAGGACCAGGTAAAGGTGTATTGGAGTGGGCGACCTGGAGGGTTTCACACGGTGGGTCATCCCAAATCGGGGTGCCCCCGGGAAAAGGTCCAATATCCGTGATAGTCAAAATCCTGGGTTTTGGGTCACTTTAAAACAGCCTGAAAGTCTAAAAGTTTTATTTTTCATTTTTTTACTTCAAGAGTTAAAAATGAAAAAGTTCCTTGATAATCATGCAAACCACTTAATGACCTACTCACCTTACCAGGCTGCTGGCTCCCGTACCTCTCGCGCCGACATCTTGCTACACCGGGAAGTATATATCCCACAGTGTACGGCGGTGGCTATGACAGGGGCGAGTGCGAGGTGAGAGCTTCGGCGGCGGGGGACCTCCGGAATTGTAGCTGCTGGATGGTTCATGTAGCACGATTTACCGCACTACATGAATCCGGAAGCAGCTGGAAAAAGCAGCAGCACAGCCGAAAGTAGTCTGCTGTGTGCTGCGGGACCATCCGGACCTGCACCTGGGAGGGGATTAAAGCGGAACTTCACTCTGAATAAGAGCATATCTTATATGTTTCTCACACACCGCGTACATAAAGATTGCTCATATTAAAAATCATCCTACCTGGGGGCGTGGTCGGCTACCGGGCAAGATGGACGCTTGCTAGGACAGCTCTGCTTCCCGGGGACGCAGAGACAGCGTAGTATCCAGCTACAGGCAACCCGAGCTCACCTGTCGGGCAGCCACAGCATCCCCAGCACCTACTGCCCCGCTATGGGCAAGTCTGGAGCCAGATTGAAGGGCCACGGCTCTGGCAGGAGTGGCGGGACCTCGACGCGCGCTAGGCAGCAGCCCTCTGTCATGGCGGTGAGGAGGGAGAAGGAGGAGGGGTCCGCCCCCCGCACACAGCTCATACCGGACCGGAGCGGCGGGGAGACGCGAGAGGTGGGAGAGGCTGCGAGCCCCCACCGCAACGTGGAGGGGCGACTGCAGAGCCCCGTGGAGCCTGCCCTGTTTCCCCCGCGGTCGGCTCCCTTCGTGAGGGAGCAGCAGCAGCACATGATGGCGGCGGTCGGCGGGGGGGAGGGGCCTACCTCCCCCATACAACATGGCCAGCGACACTCAACGGACCCACAGCAGCCCGGCACAACACAGGTGGGTGACATGGCGGCCCCACTCAGCACCAAGGGGGGGTGGCCACAGAGTCCTGCGGGGTCCACCCCGCGCCCCACACAAATGGCCCCCAGCTCATCAGCGCCTGACTCTCGGTGCTCCTGGGGTGCCCCGCCACAGGCGGCAGGCCATACCCTGGACTGCGGGGGGGGTGGGGGTTCCCCCCACCCTCCATCATTAACATCTGTGTCTCCCCCTCCATTCTCCCCTCTGGAAGAAGGAGCTGCCCCGGGTAGGGGTCCATCCCCCCACGAGGAACAGAGGCACACCGTTTTCCGGAAAGGCACTAGTCGCGAAGGTGGCAACCCAACTATGGCCACGGATGATGAGGAATGCCCCGGCTCCCCGCCTATGCCCACAACTCATCTTCAGTCTTTGTCAGACAGCTCACCCCTATCACTTTCTAATGGAGACCTGAGGCTCTCCGGAGTTCAGCCTTCGCCAAAAGGCAGTGACTTTTCCCAGTTATTGATCGACGATCCAGCGGATGACGGGTCGCTGTCTGATCGGGGGGGGGCTGCTCCCGAGTTCTCGGACCCGATTGTGCGAGACGCCAACCTGCTGGCCAAATTTAAAGTCCTACTGCAGCAGGAGCTGGCGACGGCCGTAACCCAGCTCACAACCAGCTATTCCAAAGAAATTAGGGACCTGGGCGATAGGACCAATACACTAGAAGAGAGGATGGACGACATCGTGGTGGCCATGGAGAGCAGGGGGTCTGAATCAGCAGCACTCAGAGACGACATGGACTTCCTACAGCAAAAATTAGAGGATCTAGAAAACCGATCCAGGCGGGTCAACATCCGCATTCGGGGCCTCCCAGAATCGATAGAGGATATACCAGCCACGGTTACAGCTCTCCTACAGGAACTGATCCCCTCCATGCCTATTGAACGCCTGGAGCTGGACCGGGCCCACAGAGCCTTGGGCCCTAAAAGGTCTGATGGTCTCCCCCGGGACATTGTTGTTAAACCAACCTTCTACCGTACTAAGGAAGCAATCCTGTTGGCGGCCCGAGAAAAAAAGGGGACTTGCGCTTCCAGAACCAGCGCTACCACATCTTTCCAGACGTCGCACCCCAATCTCTGCAGCGGAGGAGAGCCATGAAACCTGGCCTAGAGATTCTGCGGAGCCGCAACATAAAGTATCGGTGGGGCTTCCCCTTTAAGCTCACGTTCACACACGAGGGCCGCCAGTTTACAGTCAACTCACCAGAAGGCCTGCGGGACACGATGAAGGGCCTGGGCCTGGCTCCTGCCGTCTCCCCGGCCCGTACGTCTGATTCGACCGCCCAACAGGCCCCTGGGCGATCAACGCTCCAACCCATATGGGAAAAGGTACGCCCCCGCAGGAGGAAAGACCGAGTCGCCGGGCGCCTCGTGAGACCGGGACGAGACCCGGGCTGATGACTTGGACTCACCTGAGTGGTAAAGCGTTTAATTTCTGATGACCCACCTCCCCGAGGTGAAATGTTTGAAATGTTTGAATTTTAATAATGATTCACGGATTGTTCTTCTATGTTGTTGACCACTCTTGGTGGACGGGCCTCGCTGTGTTGGCTTCCTGGCGGGGGGGGCGCCGCCGTGGCGGACTAGATTGGTCCCCCGGGGTGGCGGCCCGTCATGTACTCCGGGTTGGCCTGCCGGTGGGGCCCGGGTCCGGACCCGCTTCGCAGTGCCTGCCGTGGCCTTGGGCCTCGCATCGGGCGGCGATGTTGGCTGCGGACTGTACGATTCCACCAACAGTCGTGCCTTTCACAATGTTCTGTTTGCCTGCTCGGAATTTTCTATGCTCGCTGAAGGTTAAAATGGGGATATGTTGTTTCATGCCAGCCCTCGTTGCTCAATATTGTGCCCCATATTACCACTAAATGTTGGACTGTTCGCTACAGGTTTACCTCCCGGTGCTCAGCCTGTTCAAGATACTTACTCCCCAAGCTTGTCCTGCGTCCCCGGGATAAGCCCCCCACCTGACAAGTTGTCAAATGGTCCAATCAGGGCCATGCTCGGCCCTGACCAATGGTCCTACTTCTACCCCTCCAGATCCTGGCTGGGTCTATGGCGGTAGCACCCCACTCATGGATCCAAGGTTTTTTGTTTATATGTGTTTTATCTTTTCTTCTCTTCTTTACTGCTCTCCCTACACCCCGTTCCCTCCCCTGCCCCACCCCCCTCACCTGGGTTGCCCGCGCTCCACCAGACCAGTCACTAACGTCCTCCACCGTTTGGTCCGTCATGGCTGGGTTGAACATTAAGGTGGTATCCCACAACGTCCAGGGCTTTAATGTCCCCACTAAGCGCAGTAAGGCCTTCCACTACTACAAGTCCTGTAAGGCGGATGTGATTTTTCTACAAGAAACCAGATTCTACACCCTATCTAGGCCGAGATACCTTAGTGGCCACTTCCCTTTGGCCTATCTCGCCTGCGCTAGAGAAAAGAAAAGGGGAGTCCTGATTGCCTTCCGCAAAAACTTCCCGTTTATTTGCTCTAAAGAGATCTCAGACCCCACTGGTCTGAGACCCCACTGGTAGGTACCTCATACTGCAGGGCACCCTACATGACGTGGAGATCACCCTGGCCACGTATTATGCCCCCAACACCTTCCAAACCCGTTTCTTCAAACACTTGCTTATGGTTATCCAGAATAATACCAAGGGGGTCTTGATAATGGGAGGGGACTCAAACTTAGTAATTAACCCCGGACTGGACAGACGGCGTACGGGGCACTCCGGGACGGTGCCCCCTGCCCCGGATGCCCAGTCGATGGTCTTCCGCGACATCCTCAACGGCCACAGCTTGTGCGATGTCTGGCGGGAAAAGAATCCTAGTGCCCGCGATTTTACATTCTATTCCAACCCCCACGGCTCGTTCTGTAGGATAGACCACATATTGGTCCCTCAGTCAGTGCTACCCGCCATTATAGACTCTAGAATTTATGCTACGGCCTGGTCTGATCACAGTCCTGTAATGGCAGTCCTGGACCTCCTGGTTTCAACCAAGCACTCTTATAGCTGGCGGCTCAATGATTCTCTTCTGTCTAGACAACCTACCTGCTCTAAGATTCAGGAGGCTCTTCAGGAATACTTCTCGATCAACTCTGACTCGGTCTCCTCCCCGATTTCCCTATGGGAGGCCCATAAGGCCACCATGAGAGGAAACATTATCTCTATAGCCTCTGCTGAGAAGCGCGAAAGACAAAGGAGAGTGAGGGAGTTGACCTTGAAATTTGAGCAAGCCGAAATGCAATGGAAGGGGGCCCCGACCGCCAGAAATAAGAGGGTGGTAGACAGACTGCGACTGGAGCTCAATACGCTTCAGGACGATCAGGCTGAGAAAAGACTCAGGTGGTCAAAGCAGAAATTTTATTCAAGAGGTAACAAGCCGGACATGATGTTGGCCCGGAGGCTGAGGGCCGCTGACTTGGACAGACGGCTGCCAATAAAACTGAAGCTCAGCTCGGGGGTTGTCACGGCCGACCCCAACAAGGTCGTATCGACCTTCGGGGAATTCCTCTCAGCTCTCTACTCAGCCCCAGCGAACGCGTGTACGGCTACCCGGGATGAGTTTTTCGACCAGATTGACCTGCCTCACGTGGAACAGGGGGATATAGACAGGATGGAGGCCCCCATCTCACAGAGCGAAGTGCTTCTCGCCATTAAATCCCTAAAGACTGCCAAGACCCCGGGACCGCACGGGTTCAGCAGCCTGTATTATAAAAAGTTTGCCTCGATCCTGGCGCCACACCTCTCAAATCTCTTTAACGCCCTGTGTGCAGACACCTCGCTTAACCCTAGTTCGCTATTGGCGGACATCTGTATGGTTCCCAAGCCAGATAAGGATGGGCTGCTCATCCAAAACTACAGGCCAATATCACTAATAAATGTTGATGTGAAGCTGCTGGCCAAGGTCTTGGCAGCGAGGTTGAACACATTCGTGGCCGACCTCATACATGGCGACCAGGTGGGGTTTGTCCCAAACCGACAGGCTAGGGATAACATCAGAAGGGCGGCTCATCTGGTCCACCACGCCCACTCCAGGGACATCCCGGCCTTCCTGCTCTCCCTAGACATTCAAAAGGCGTTCGATTCCCTGTCCTGGGACTACCTGCTGTGGGTGCTTGGGAGGTGGGGATTTGGGCGGCGGTTCCTGGACTGGGTGGGAGCTCTCTACAAGTCACCTGCGGCCAGAGTGCGCTACTTAGGCTTTACTTCAGGGACATTCGGTGTTGGTAGGGGAACTCGGCAGGGCTGCCCCTTATCCCCGCTCCTCTTCATCCTGGCCATAGAGCCGTTAGGCATAGCAATACGAAATTCCCCCAACATCAAGGGCCTGGAGGTAGCTGGCGTTCACCATAAGGCCACGTTCTTTGCGGATGATGCATTGCTCGTCATCACCCAGCCGGTCACCTCGCTCCCGAACCTGTACAAGGTCCTTGACCAATTTGCCCAAGTTTCGGGCTTAACAATTAATAAAGTCTTGGGCGCTAAATGTGTCTCTGCCGGTGGACGTGGTGGACCAGATTAAGGCCAACTTCCCTTTCCACTGGACAACGGAGCCGCTTCCATACCTGGGGTGCGCATTTCGGCCAAGTTTACTGACCTGTATGAGGCCAATTATCCTCCTCTGTTCAAATCCCTAACCCGCTTAATGGAGGTCTGGAAGTCATATCCGATTTCATGGATAGGCCGCATTAATGCGGTCAAAATGACGATCCTCCCAAAGCTACTTTACTTCTTCAGAGCTCTGCCGACTAAAATCCCACTGTATATGTTCCGGGTAATGCAGAGGAGAATCCTGGCTTTCATATGGTCAGCAGGTCGCCCAAGGGTGTCAAAGCGCACTATGCTGGCCCACAGAACACAAGGGGGGCTGGGGGTACCCGACATACTAAATATCAAATACTATAAAGCCTCGCAGATCGCCCAGTTGGTCCCCATGCACTCCCATCTCAGACCCCCACTATGGGTTTTTCTCGAACTCCCCAATTGCACGCCGATACCCATGGATAGTTTGCTGTGGACAGACCCCGGACACAGACCCAAAGCGCTCAGCCCCCTAATGAGACATTCCCTCACGGTGTGGGACTCGGTCAGGTACTCCGCCTCCTTGATGTCCCCCCACACTCCCCTGACCCACTTGTGGGACAACCCAAATTTTCCCCCAGGAGAACAAAACAAACTGGCATTTAAATGGTGGCAAGATCGGGGAATATACAAAATAGCGGACCTACTCCTTGGGGAGGGCCTTGGTTCCTTCAGCGCCCTACAGGAGAGGTACGGCGTCCCCCACAGGGAGTACTTTCGCTACATCCAACTGAGGCACTGGATTTTGCCTTTGACAAAATTACGTCCTTCCTTCCAAGTGATGACCCCCTTTGAGGCTCTTTGCGCCAACAATCCCTTCCAGAGGGGAACCATCTCCCTAATTTACTCAACACTAAACGAAATTAAACAGGAGTCCCACACATATGTGAACAGCTGGGAAAGGGACCTTGGTCCACCTGAGGGAGAAAGGGGGTGGATAGAGATATGGTCTCGCATCCCAAAATGCTCCATCAACATACTGGCAGTGGAAACAGCCTATAAGGTTATGCTCCGCTGGTACCTGGTGCCGAGCCGCCTGAATAGGATATTCCCGGGGCAGGCTAGGACGTGCTTTAGGGGCTGCAGTGCGGAAGGGGACTTCTTACACACCTGGTGGACCTGTCCGATGCTGACTCGCTTCTGGAGTCAAGTGTTCAGGATGGCTAATGAAATCTTCGGATCCAGCATGAAGAAGGATCCCTGGGTTGCCCTTCTGCCCTGTAAGCCCCGGGAGCTGTCCAGTAAGCAACACAGACTTTTTATCTATCTCCTCCTGGCCGCCAAGCAGACCATAGCCAAGGCCTGGAAGGCGCAGTTCACCCCGATCTCAGAGGTGTCGGCCAGGATGAACGGCTTTCTCATTAATGAGAGGTTGTCCAGCATTCTGACGGACTCCCATGCCAAATTTCTCTCTACATGGGAACCCTGGATGAGATTCGCCTGGCCTGGCGAATCCATGCAGGCGCTATAATTACCGTACGTGGTGCCTGGTGGGGCGCGGATGCGACCCCCTCCCTTTACCCTCCCTCTCCCCTTCTCCCCCTCCCTCCTTTCCCTCCCCTCTCCTTCCCCCCCTTCCCGCCTTCCGCCTCTCCCTCCCCTCTCCCTCCCCTCTTCTATATCTCACCTCTTTACACTTAGCCCACCCTATGGGGCTAATCCGTTCGCCTCCTATAATGCTACGGTTCTAATGTCTTCTCTTTTGCAATGATTCTCCTTTGTGTAAACGCATGGCGGTGTCCGGCTGTCCGGTGGCGTGCCCCGGTGGGCCTGGTGCGATGGGCGCGGGACAATATGCGGGCGGGCGTCGGTGCCGGCTGCGGGCGCCCCCGGGGGGGGACCGCTGCATGGTTTAAATTACGCTGTCGATATCGGCGCGGGTCTCGTGCCCCGCCGCGATGGCGGTCACGGGTGGACTGTCGGACACTGGCTTGCTCAATTTGCAATAATATGGAGACGAATGATGATACCTTTTTCTTCTTCCTCTTTGTACCTCCCCTGCGTGGGATGGCAGTATAATGTTACATGCTTTGCAATACTGTTTGTTGAAAATTTTCAATAAAAATATTGAAACAAAAAAAAAATCATCCTACCTGCATCTACTGTATGCTATGAGCCTTTAAACATCCAAGATGGCGGCTCATGGAGCATCAGGCAAGTGTCTTCTGACTGTGTTGCTCTGCATTCTGGGATTGCTGTCCTTTTCCTGACCCCAGCTCTGCTCTGTCTGTGCAAAGCACCCTTGAATCTTATACAATGCCGGGCCGGTCACTCTGGTTTTTGTTTTGCTTTTAACAGGTTCCGCCACTCATCAGCAGAAGGGGTGGATTAGTACATTTCTCCCCTAAACTTTCTTTTTTGACTTGAGGTCCAAATTAAAATGGACCAGTTACCACCTGCGCCAGTCCTGGAGTCTTAATGACTCTAGGCCGGCAGGATTAGGTGCCCCTGGTGCATGCTGATTTGGGATGCCCCACTGTTTGAACCCCAATACACTCCCATTGATTGCCAGTAAGCCCCATACTTTTCCACTGCTCCCTCTCTAGATAGCCCCAAAATGCGGCACTCCACAGGGTAGCCAAAACGGGATACCCCCGGGGGCACGGACCAATCACCAGGATAGTCATAATCCTGTTGATTGGTCCACTTTTAGGGTTTAGAGCAGAATATTGAATATGATTATACATGTAAATGTTGGTTATATGTAGTGTAATACTTTTATTGATATATGAATATCTAGACCACATATTAAACATAATTATAAAAATGATGGTGATTTTTTTTTTTCTTATTTATGAGCATGTTATGAGTAAATCAAATCATTATATGGGGCAATAGTTTAACAATTACCATGAAAAGTGCACTTTCCCCAACAATATATTTTTATGATGTTATCATTAGATTAGATGAGCCTAGCCGAGTTCACTTTGGCGCAGTCAATCACGTTGATTGGACGGGAGGCCACGCATGTGACGTGGGACCGGGGAAAGGTGAGTTACTTCAGGTGACTTGGGGGTTTCACACAGCGGGGCATCCCCGATCGGGCTGCCCCAGGGGTGAGGATCAAAAGGGTTTTGGTCCACTTTCAAATAGATCAGGATCACCTATTATTGGAAACAGATAATCAAAACTATTGCCCCATATAATGATTTGATTTATGATTATCCACCAATATGCTCATAAATAAGAAAAAAAGCAATAAGAATTCACCATCATTTTTATAATTATGTTTAATATGTTGTATAGATATTTATATATCAATAAAAGTATTACGCTACATATAACCAACATTTACATGTATAATCACATTCAATATTGTGCTCTAAACCTTACCCTAAAAGTGGACCAATCACCAGGATTTTGATGATGCTGGTGATTGGTCCCTGCCCCCGGGGGTATCCCCCCAGATTGCCAACTCCACTCACCTTTCCACCGGTCCCACGGTGCATGCACGGGCGCTCATCCAATCAGCGCGTATACTAATGAAGGGCATAAAGCCTTTGCTTTGGACTGTGTGTCGGCATAGTGAATGCCAGCGGCCATATCACTGCCTAACCTGTGGGCTATCTAACCAGGGAGCAGCGGAAAGGTAAGGGGCTTGCTGACAATGGAGGGGGTGGGGGTTCACACAGTGGGGCATCCCGAATCAGAAAGCCCCAGGGCACCTGGTCGGGCAGTCATTAATACTCCAGGACCAGCGCGGTTGTTGACTGGTCTGTTTTAAAGTGGACCTCGAGTCAAAAAATAAAGTTTAGGGGATACGTTTACAAAATCACCCCCTCTGCTGCTGATTCTAAAAGATTCAAGGGCTGGCTGCTGTCCTATCCCTGGGGCTGTGTGAAACGCCCCCTCTTGGCAGCTCACTCGGTAATGATTGCTGAGCGCTGGTCTATACAGACTGTATTGCCAAGCATAGGAGAAAAGGTAAGTTCTTACTGGGGATCTGGGGGTTTCACATAGCGGGGCATTTTAATTGAGAGGAACAGACCTCAAAAAAGTTAAATTCTCATGTTTTATTCCTCTTTAAAGTGGGCCAAGGCCAACACCGAAGTCTGAGAGTCTCCAGGGCCGGCTAATTCCCTCTCCCCAGGGTATCCCGATCTCGGATGCCCCGGTGTGTGAAACCCCCCAGTTTATCCTTAATTCTTACCTTTTGGGCCGGCGCCAGCATCACTCGCATCCTATCCTGGCTGTGCGTGGCCACGCCCACCACAAGTGAATGGCTGTGATTGGACGCACACAGCCGGAGGATGCGAGTGATGCCGCGCGCCGCTATTGAGTGCAGCTGGGGATTCCATTCAGTTTCTCCAGGTACATTAATATGCACAGCCAGAGGAACTGATTGGAGGAGAGGCCGCGCATGCACCGTTGGGTTTACAAGCGCTGAAATAGGAGTAATCCTCCATGGTGGATAAAAAAAGGATTATTCATTTTATTTTTTATGAAATCTTTAAAGTGGACCAAAACCCAGTGTTTAGACTATCCCGGGTTTTAATCCCTGCCCTCGTTTTGGAATCCCTCCAGGTCGCCCAACGTAACTCACCTTCCCCCGGTCCTACGGCACATGTACGGAATGATTATAAACCAAAGCAGGGGAGCGTGCCGGAGGACGCATCCTCGCTACAGGACGCATTCTTGCTCCTCCCATTTACAAATGTCTGGCACTGGCTCCGCGACCGCGGCTTGCGCATGCACCATGTGATCAGGAAGAAGGTATGTGACTGGGGTGGTCACACAGCAGGGCATCCCGTTTCAGTATGCCCAGGGGGAGGGAATCAGGCTACCCAGGAATCTTATAGATTCCAGGGCTGCCAACCGTGAGCGACTATAAAGCGGACCTGGGATTCATCTGTGTTACTGGGGCATCCCAATATGGTGATCAGACACTATTTTTGTCTAGAGGGCTGGAGACAACTGGAACTGGATGTCCATACTCCACTTAAACCTGTTTGATGGGAAAAAAAGTAAAAAATAAAAAAAAACATAGAAGGAAGGGGAGTCACGGGAGCAGTGGGCTAGGCCGGGGGCGTGGCTGGTGGCCATACTGGGCGGCTGCAGCATGGGGAGGGAGGGGAGACAATGGCTGGGAGCACTGAGGCCTGGGCGTGGCTGGCGGACGCGGCCATTACACTGTGAGGCCTGGCCACGCTGAAATGGAGCGCAGCTACCACAAGCCACGCCCCCCCGGGCCTACACACACATAGGACAGCACTATGATGAGGCTGCGCTCCACAGTAGAACGCAGCACGCCAAGGGTGGGGGGGGGGCAGATGCAAGCGCTGCACATCAGGGAAGTTTAGTCTGCGCCCACAATGTAAAAAATAAATTAAATAATAAATATTCTCTTGGCCTCCTGAGGGTTGTCCCCCCCGAACCGTTTCCGTAGCAGCACTGCGCATGTGCGAGCCGCGCCTGACGCCACTTGTGAGGTGTGACTGGGCCTCAGCAGGTGGGAGCAATGGCCGCTGCTCTGCAGACCTAGCAGAGCCTTGGTCACTAAGGAATTTGCTGCATCAGTGAAGACCGCCACACAGGTTTATTTTTTAAATAAAATATTTATAATTTTTTAATAATAATATGATAAGAAAAATATAACGTTGGGGAAAGCGCGCTTTTGATTTTTTGGGGGGCATAAAAGAAAAAAAATGAAATAAATATAAGAAATGAAAAATAAAAATAAAATGGACATCATATTATCACAAAGAAAATGACACTTTAATAATTGGCATCAAAAGTATAATAAAAAAAAGTCATAATAAAAAAAATATAATGTTGGGGAAAGTGCACTTTGGATGACAGCGCTCAACTGCTTTATAAGGTGTTGGGCAACACTCGCACATGCGCAGTGGAAATGTCGTCTCTGCCTCAGCGTAACCAGCCTGTGAGTGGGCATGCGCATAACACAGAGCGCTCCCATTGAAACAGAAGCGGGAATGGTCGGCGTCTGCTGATGCGATGCTGCCCCGGCATCAGAGATTTGCATAGCCACGCCCCCACTTCCTCACACCACTCACCCACCCATAGCTATATAGGGCTCCGCCTCATTCCCCAGTAATGTGCGCAGAGAAAGGCTGCGGCAGACGGGAGGACTCCACTGCGCATGTGCGAGTGTTGCTCAGACACCTTATAATGCAGTTTTATTCCTGTTATACTTGAGCCGCCTGTGGCGCGAGCGACTGGTGATCATGTCTGTCATGATTAGTCCTTGGCGCGGGTTCGAATCCCGACCTGATGCTTTGTTTGCCATGACCGTCCAGGTGGGCTCATTTTTATCAATAGGGAAAATAGAACGTTGGGGAAAATGCACTTTGTCATTTTCTTTGTGCCAAAACGATGTCCACTTTATTTATTTATTTTTTGTGCAAAAAAACAATTGTCATCCTAAGTGCACTTTCCCCAATATTATATTTTTCTTATTAATAAAATATGGTGCTGAATGCCTATATTTTGGGACATAAGCTATTGCTATCTGTATGATTATCTAGCCCCATCCTGTGGCCATTAAGGTTTTTTTTTTTTTATGTAAAACACGTTTATTTGTCAGTGATATATATTGTGCTGATTGTATGGCAGATTTCTGTTAAATAGTAAAAAAAAGATTTTTAATATATTTTTTTTTAATACTTAAAAAAATAAACGTTTTACTAAAAATTAAGAAAGAAAAAACAGGCGGCCGGGCATTGTCCACTTGTCTTATTTGCCGCCTATTAATGGGCCTTGAGTGGGATTCGATCCGGTGGACTTGGCTACTTCCGAGTAAGCCAGCCGCACAGGACATTAGCTTACTGCGCCACAGGGCCAGTGGGTGGGCGTGGCCGAGATGCGGTGGGTGACGTCAGCTCGCCGGGTGACGTCAGCTCGCCAGGAGACGCCAGTGCAGTGTGTTGCTGCTGAGAGTGATGGGCTCGCTGATCAGCGCTCAGGCAGCACTAGTTGCAGCAGCATCAGGCAGCACTAGTTGCAGGAGCAGAGACAGGGCAGATCGGTGCAGAGCCGTGTGACAGCTTCTCCTGGAGTCTCGCCGCCGCCATCATCCTCTGCCATTCAGAGAACATTTACACAAAGGGGCCTTTTCCCATCTGATCTGAGGTCTGATTATATGAGAAGTTTATGTAGCAGTAGTAAAAGTTTAATTTAATTAAAGAAAATAAAAACCCCTAAATACAAATAGGATAATAAAGGAGGGAGTGATTTGCACTTAGGGATTTTTTCCTAATATCTCATGTAATAACTTTTAAAACTGGGCTAAAAAGACTTATTTTACAGAGGAACAGCTGCTCCCTGATATTCTTGGGGCATCCCAAATCGCTAGCGCACTCCCCTGTGTCCCCGCTTTGCCTGTAACTGGGGCACGCACCCGCGCCAAGCATTTCTGAATTCCCGCCCACAGATAGAGGTGAGCAGAGATGCGGCCTTCATTCAGGTTTACTTGCCGGTCAAGGAAATGTGAATGGAACGAAGGATGCTGATTGGCGCATGTGCTGTGGGAACGGAGAGGAGGTGAGTTTACAGGTCATCCTGGGAGATACAGCAGGGCATCCCAAATTGCCCCCAACTGGAGGAACTAAACCCAAGAGAGGGAAAATGTTGGTTTTGTTTTTCTCTAGATTGGAACAAAACTTGGAATTTGAATTTCCAGCATTTTGTTCCACTCCCCCGCGGCATCCCGACTTGTGCTGCCCTGACACCGCTTTTCACTCAACTCATCCTGGTTCCAACGGCACATGATCGGGCTCTCGTCCAATGAGAGCTCTCTGCTGTGACTGTGTTATTCAGCAAATGGCTCTCATTGACTAGAATGGGGAGCGCGCACGCTGCAGGGGATGCGGCAGCGCGCTATTTACAGCAATGAGAGCTGGTTGCTGAATGACATAGTCGCAGCAGACGGCTAATTGTACAAGAGCCCATGTGCTGCTGGATTGGGAAAAGGTGAGTGTATACGGGCACCCGGAGTTTCACACAGCGGGCATCCTGATTTTAGATTCCCTGTGGGAAGGCCAGCGGTGAGCCCTGGAATCCAAAAGGTTTCAATCCTCTTTAATGCAGAATAAAACCACACGGAATCTAGAAGACTCCAGGGCTGGGCGCTAGCCTATCGTAAATCAGGATGCCCCGCTGTGTGAAACCCCGGGGGTTGCCCATGCACTCACCTTTACCCATGGCTCACACTATGTTCGTTGTGCTCCCACATCGCCGGCATCCCTGTAGCTGTGCGCGCCCCTGTCCCCAGCCATTCAGACCGGCTGGGCGCACAAGCTCAGCAACAAAGCCGAGGTTGTCGCCAGCCTGATACATGTCGACTCAGCACCTATGTGGCCAGCCGATCTCAAAAGTGCTGTGGGCAGTGGGAAAAGGTGTTTTTATTTAAAATCGGGGTCACCGCTGCATCACCCGAGGTCCTCATGCGGGTGGGGCCCAGGAAGGGTTTTGTTCTGCTTTAAAGAGGAACAACTCCTGGGATTTTCTCTCTCCCGGGTGCTGTTCCTCTCTGGTGAAGCATCCCCCGATTTGGGAACATACACTGTTTGAAAGAAGATTCCGGCACTGAGAAGAAGGACGGCCACATCCCCGGCCTCCCTGCGCTCTGCAGCATGCTCTCACTCCCGGCCTTCTGAATGGCTGGGGACGGGAGCGCGCCACAGACCACAGGGAGGCCGGGGATGCACCTGCTCCCTTATGCTGGGCTTTGTCACAAACTGCTGTAAATTAAAATGCATACAGTGCTGATTGGACAAGAGCCCGCGCATGTGCTGCGGGAGCATCGGGAGGGTGCACTTTAGGGGCGCTGCGATGGGTTTCACTCAGTGGGGCATCACAGATTAGGAGACAAGGACCAGAACCCAGGATAGCGAATATTCAGAGTTTTGGTCCACTTTAACGGCAGAGTAGATCTTCCAGATCAAGCGTTTATTTTGGGCCACTGGTGCCCCAGCTCTGGAGGATCTGCTCTCCCCATCAGTTTAGGGGGCTCTGGGGTTGGGGGCGGGATCTGCTCTGGAATGCTGCATATTCATTTTAGGTTGGGGGGTTTGAGTCCACTTCCAGAACCAAGCCTCACTTTCAGCATGTATAGCCCTGGGGAGGACAACCTCTCCTTCCGGGCACATGATCCTCAATGGTCAATAACAGGCCATCACCCATCAGACTAGGCTCTAGAATTACAGTCATTATCCAGCTGCTTCTGTCCCCTCAGGTGTGGGTGCGCCCAGCCTGTATCTGCAGAAGCCAGGAATCATTGGAAAGCTCCCGGAAAGGACATCACAAGGAGGAACATTAGAGCTGGTGAGCTTTCACTTTCTGTCCACAGGAAACATGTATCAGAAAAGCCATGGGTGTCCCTAATACAGCAAAGCCCATGTATGCTTATGGAGGCTATACTGTGATTTAGGCTGCAGTTCCACCTCTCTCCATAGGGTGTCACTGTTTAACTAGTGCTGCTGATTGGCTGAGAGACCTGCACTTGGGAAACAAAGGGAAAGTAAGTTCACAGGGCAATACACACAGTGGGGGCATCCCAAATTAGGATGCCCCATCAGAAGGAACAAAACCCAATAAAGTAATAAAAAGTTTTGTTCATCTTTAAGTGTTGCAAAAGTCTAAACCGAGCCAGAGATTGGCCTACCTACTCACCTTTTCCTGGGATCCCGCAGTCTGTAATTAAATGCAGCACAGAGCAGAGAAGCAGCATCCCGGCGCTCTCCGCTCTGCACGCCACCGGCAGAAGATCATCAGGTTTTTGGAGGCACAGAGCAGAGGAAGCCACAAGAAGGTGAGTAGGTGGCCTGATCTCAGGCTTTCAGTACCATTATACACGGTTAGGGATGCTCCATAGGGACCTTAGGCAGTGATCCAGGAGTCTGTTTAGACTTTTGTTCTCATTGGCATTACAGCAGTTAATTCTATTGATGTGTGAACAAACATTTAAGTGGACCTAAACCATTTATAGGCTGCTGTGTTTCCCATCCCCCAGTTATCTGGATTTATGATGGCTGTCCAAGGCTTAAATATGGCCAAGAAACTCACCCTCTCCAAGGCAGCTGTGCAGTCTGCCCATGTACCCAATAGGGTTTGCCAGTCTTCTGCAGAGAAACATTTGCTGACGCCAATCCATGTGCAACAGGGGAACGGAGAGGGTAAGTTCTTACATAAGATCCTCTGGTTCTCCAGTGGCCCAGTCTGAGCCTGGGTCTTTGTATTGGTGGGATCAGGTCCAGAAGGTGGGAGGATTGAGGCTCATCCCTTCCAATGTTTCTTTTTTAAACTGGAGCTGGCTGTGGGTGCTCCATGATTTGTGTCTGGGGGAGAGAAGGGAGGGCCACTTGCCTTCTCATATCTGCTCTGATAGTGTAGTTTTATGGGGAATGAAAGTTTTGGACCTTGTCTCTGGATGATGCCAGTTTGGGATGCCCCGCTGTGTGAAATCCTGCTGGCCTCCCATAAAACATTCCTCTGCTCCAATCAGTTTCTTTGGCTGCACATATAAATGAGCGGCTAAAGAAGGTGAATGGAAGCTTAGCCGATCATGTGATGCGCAGCACATCCCCTCTATGGCTCTGTGTGGCTGCACCAGTCATTAAGTTGGCACAGCCATGCACAGACTAGAGGGATGCGGGAGATGCCACTGCTGACTCTACAAGCACTGAGGGCTCGCTGGTGATATACGTACCACATACGTGACCACCAGGTTTTTACACAGTGGGGCATCTAATATCAGGAAGCCCCCGGGATGGATTGTGTGATTTTGACTGCTAGACCTCTTTAAAGCTGACCCAGTTGAGCGATTATGTGTTTTAGTCTTTAGGACATTTATTTGGAATGCCCTGCAGTGGGAAACCCTCTGAAAAGCTGTGTTATTCCAGCTATCCCAGAGCACAAAACGAAAAGTGACCAGGGCTTCTGCTGGATCCATTTATCAGATGTAGTCAGTGTCGTAACTAAATGTGACAGAGCCCGGGTGCGAACATTAAAAGCAGCTCTTTCACCGCAAATACAGTAAATTATTTTTCTGTCTTTTAGATGCAGCAAGACAACAATGACTGAAACAACAGAGACAAATGGTGCTTCCTTTATCTAAATGATGCCAAGTGAGCACAAGTATGTTATAAAGGTGGAGGATCAACAATAATGTGGTCCCTCCATCCAATCCCTGCCTCCCTCCCAGTCCTCCATCCTCTTCCCCACTCTACCCCCTCCCCCAATCAACCCCAGCCTCTTCCCCCCCCCCCCAGTCCTCCATCCTCTTCCCCACTCTACCCCCTCCCCCAATCAACCCCAGCCTCTTCCCCCCCCCCTAATAATTTAGCCTCATCCTTGGAGCACACTGATTGACTGGCCAGGAAGCTGCAGAGATGCCACTGGCTGGTCATGGGCAGGTCAGGTGCTGGTAAAATCCTGGGCTGATTTTTGTTCCCAGTCCTGCCAATGATTCCCAGTAATTGTTATTTATGATAAATATATTCTTTGCACTTTAACGCCTCTCAACTGGGATATCGGTACAACACACATTATGGGACGGCGATTCACTGCGCGCTCTGTAGTCATGACGCGCCATGACGGAGTGATTTCATTGGCTTTACTAGTACGGAGGGGGGGCGTGATTTTGTCTAGTTACCTCATAGGCCAATAGGTTATGACATGCCTTCCTGTTCTTCAATTTCATTGGTGGTTCTTCAATCCTGTTATTTGGCTCCTGGGAATAGACTAACTATGAGCGTCATACTATCAGACTATTTATTTAGGATGTTGTTCATTCAGCACTAGGCTTGATGCAGAGTAGAATAACTACTCAAACATGTCGCATGGTGGGAATATGAGGACTACCTCTACTTTTAACCCCTGACATGCTATTTTAAAATGGACTCAGTAATAACTACATCTGATAATTGGATCCAGCAGAAGCTCTGGCCACTTGTGTTTCTTTCTGGATTTAAATAAATGGAGATATGGTTGCAGATACCCCTGCCACGCACCTGCAATGTGACTGTTTTTCAGGGGAGCACCCAGCAATTTATTTGTTATCCCACGACAAAATCAGGGCTGAATTCCCTGCATAGAGAGCGAAAAATGTGGCTGTATATATAGACTCCCTCCGGATGATGCGCCTGCTCCGATGCCAGCTTATCTGCATGGCTGGGTGCCAGAGCCCGCATCAGCCGTAAGATGCAGGGGATGCGGCCCGTGCTGCACCATGGGGTTGCCATCGATGTGAGTTTGCTGCCGATCCAAGAGGATTTCATTCAGTGGGACACCCTAAATTAGGATGCCCCAGGGGTAGAGAATTGAGAGAGTTTGGTCCATCCTAATTGGAGCCTGAAGGCACACGGCTATCTGTTGGGTACCTTGGAGCCAATCACCTCTTTCAGCTTTGCTTTGAGTTTTCAGGTGGGGTGATTATAAGTGCCCCGTGCCCCACACTATTACAAAGTGCAATCACATATCATAGCAGCAACGTTGGCACAGCCCCGAGAAAGGGTCCATTAGGACCTGAAACAGCCATTAGGGTATTACACTCTGTAAGCTCGTCATTATGCTGCTATGATATGTGATTGCACTTTGTAAGCTCGCCATTATGCTGCTATGATGTCCTTGTGATTTTGCCATGTGATTATCTGTAAACACTATATGCTGCTTACTGAGGGGTTTGATTCTATAGGTATTTATGTGTATTATCTTTTGCACAGGCACTTTATCCAACCCTGACAAAGCTCCACGGGAGGAGCGAAACGCATCGGTGTCACTGGAGGTCCCCTGCCCACCACTCCCGCTCCGCACGCCATGCCGGGTTAGCTGGAAGTTGAAGGATAAATCAGCCACTGAATTGGGGAAACATCGCCAGTGAGAAGACAATTGAGGTGGACAGAAGGGAAGATGGCAGAACCGGTAAACTGTACAGCAGCCGGGCGGGATGTGAGCTTGAGTCTGAGCAGATATGTCACCACAGTATTGGAGAGCGCGCCTTTCGGCCAATCGGCGCTCTTACCTGAGTCTGCACCGTGGGAACGGAAGAAAGGTAAGTGTATGGGGCGACCTGGGGATAGACACAGCGGGGCATCCCAATTTGTGATGCCGCCGTACGGAGGAACAACACACAGGAAAGTTAAATTCCTGTGTGTTGTTCCTTTTTAAGGCACCAGGCAAAAAGGTCATAGGACCAAGAAGGGCAAGAACAACAATATGGGGGGCCACCCGGTCACCCCTGCATGTTCATCTGCTCTAAAGAAAGATCCATAATAGCAGACAGTTACACTGGGCAGAAAAGGTAGTAGAAGAGATAGTAAGAGGCAGAACAGAAAAGATGAGAGAAAGTTAATGGCAATAAATATCAACCATATCAACAGTGCAATGAAACATCTCCCTTCTTACAAAAGTACATTGTACATTGTGACAGTGTAAATATAATGATAAACCATAATGCTAATAGCCAAGGATGTGAATGTCCCCTTAAAACAATGCATTCCAATTACATACTGACCCATTCTTTATCCATCAACATCTGGTGCCCAATGTATGTAGACTATTCCAATTTCAATTCACTCCTCCAATCCCAGAGGTGTTTGCGCATCTAAACAATGAATCTAATATTATTCCCTCTGCTGTAACCTCCTCCTCACATCTCCACCTCTGATCTCTAAACTCACTTTTTCCAAAGCTCTGACCTGCATACTCCTGGGACTGGCCCTTAAAAAATGAAAGACCACTGGTGAAATGCTTTTACCCACTTGTTGGTCCTGTTCTGGCAACCCGCTGTTTGCTCTGCTCCCGACTCCTCCAGCATCTGGGGGGTGATTCTACCACACTGCCTATGGGGAATAGGATGGGGGATGCCACACTGCCTATGGGGAATGGGATGGGGGAATGCCACACTGCCTATGGGGAATGGGATGGGGGAATGCCACACTGCCTATGGGGAATGGGATGGGGGAATGCCACACTGCCTATGGGGAATGGGATGGGGGATGCCACACTGCCTATGGGGAATGGGATGGGGGAATACCACACTGCCTATGGGGAATGGGAGGGGGGATGCCACACTGCCTATGGGGAATGGGATGGGGGAATACCACACTGCCTATGGGGAATGGGATGGGGGAATGCCACACTGCCTATGGGGAATGGGATGGGGGAATGCCACACTGCCTATGGGGAATGGGATGGGGGAATGCCACACTGCCTATGGGGAATGGGATGGGGGAATGCCACACTGCCTATGGGGAATGGGATGGGGGATGCCACACTGCCTATGGGGAATGGGATGGGGGAATACCACACTGCCTATGGGGAATGGGAGGGGGGATGCCACACTGCCTATGGGGAATGGGATGGGGGAATACCACACTGCCTGTGGGGAATGGGATGGGGAATTGCCACACTGCCTATGGGGAATGGGATGGGGGAATGCCACACTGCCTATGGGGAATGGGATGGGGGAATGCCACACAGCCTATGGGGAATGGGATGGGGGAATGCCACACTGCCTATGGGGAATGGGATGGGGGAATACCACACTGCCTATGGGGAATGGGATGGAGGGAATACCATACTGTCTATATGGGGAATGGGATGGGGGGAATACCACACTGCCTATGGGGAATGGGATGGGGAATGCCACACTGCCTATGGGGAATGGGATGGAGGGAATACCACACTGCCTATGGGGAATGGGATGGGGGAATACCACACTGCCTATGGGGAATGGGATGGGGGAATGCCACACTGCCTATGGGGAATGGGAGGGGGGAATGCCACACTGCCTATGGGGAATGGGATGGGGGAATGCCACACTGCCTATGGGGAATGGGATGGGGGAATGCCACACTGCCTATGGGATGGGGGGGATGCTACACTGCCTATGGGAATGAGATGCAGGAAATTCCACACTGCCTGTAATGGGGTGTTTTAGAACATTTAGTATAGAATATTTTTTTCTAATTTTCCTCCTCCAAATCCTCGGTTCCTGTTATGGGCAGTTGCGTCTTAAAGGGCGAAAAGTATGGTACATTAAATAGAGAATAAATTACTAATCCCCCCCATAAGCTATAGAAAGACAAATACCACATATGTATTTAGTAACAAAGAAATTCCATTGAGTGAAATAACTCCCCTTCCCTGTTCCATCTCCTAGTGAGCAGCAGTGGCATAACTAAATGTGGCTGGGCCCTGGTGCAAACATTAAATGGGGCCTTTTCATTTAGTCAACTGTTTTTCTGTCTTCTAACCCAGTTGGATGCAGCTAGACAACTAGAGAGTGAAACAGCAGAGATGAATGGTGCTTCCTTTCTCTAAATGATGCCAAGTGAGCGCAAATATGATAAATAAGGATGGAGGAGCAACATTGATGGGGTCCCCTGACCACTAGGGCCCCAGTGCAGTCGCATCCCCTGCAACTCCTATAGTTACGCCCCTGGTGAGCAGCAAACAATCAGCACAGAATGAAAGGCTGCATGTGCCGGCCCTCCTTGCCCCAGGGTACGCTGAACATTTTTCCAGAGCAGCAAAACTGATACACTTAAAGAGGACCAAACCCCATGGCCATCAACCCTGGATAACCCCCCGGGACATCCAGAATCAGGATGCCCCACTGTGTGAAACCATCCAGGTTGCCCGAAACTCACCTTCTACCCTGGTCCAATGGCGCATGCACAAGCTGCGGCCACTTCCCCGCTATCCCTAGCATAAAATGCCTGGCACTGGCACACATAGCAGAGAGCGTGCCGGGGTGAAGGCAATTGTGAATGACTGGCGCATGCACACTCCATGTTAGAGGGTAGCGGGGTCTGCTCCTTTAGACGACGGGGACGGGAGCGCATCTGAGCGTGCTGATTGGACAAGAGGCTGTGTATACGCCGTAGGACCAGGGAAAGGTGAGTCAGTTTGGGCGACCTGGGGGGTTTCACACAGAACCCCCGATCTGGGTGTCCCAGGGTAAAGGAACAAACCCAGGATAGTCAAAATCTCGGGTTTGGTCCACTTTAACGCGAAACAAAACCCAGGAATTTAACTTTCCTGGGTTTTGCTTCATGTTCCTCCCAGTTAGCTCACCTTAGCATGCTCCCATGGCACAGGCCCTGGTTCTCGTCCAATGAGAATCGCCGGCCGTTATTCGACAGGTGCCTCTCATTGAAATAAATGGTGAGTGAGCCGCCGGTGATGCGGAAGTGCCCTGATCCCACATCGGGGTGCCCTGGGGGCAAGGACCACAACCCAGGATACTCAACATCCTGGGCTTTGGTCCAATTTAATGTTGCTTTGTGGAAGATGGGGAGAGAGATTAATTTAATATATTTTTCATTCATTTCAAGGTCATTTTAACGGACCTATACTCTTCCACAAAACTCTGTCTTCGGTGGGGTGGCAGCGTATAGGGTAATTTATAAAGAGGACCAACACCCCTTTGATTCTACATGGGACGATTGTCTACCTCAAATGTGCTCAACCTGTGGCCCAGAAGTAAACCCATGAGGCCTGCATGGGCCACATCCCCGGCTTATCCAGCTGATGCGCTGCCTCGCTGGAAGCAAACCAGCTTTCTATGCCGGCCTCTGTGGACAAAGAGTTCTATGCCCTGCATTAATATTAGGCGTGGAAGCATGGAGCGGGCAGGCCTAGCTGCAGATGACCATGGCGTCCTGTGCGATGGCACACCTCACATACCCCAAAGGCCGGAGGCCCTGATTCACCTGCAGCCAGGATTTTATTAGTCCTCTTTAAAGGGACAGTCCAGGCTAACACATCATTTGCAGGAGGCTGCGGAAGTGCAAGTGGATGCCGAGGGTGACGGTGCACTCAAAGGGTTTTGTGCCCCTTTAAGCGCAGTCTCATTGTGGAAGAGCAAATCGCCATACCTAGAATTGGGCTTTAAAGCGGAACAAAGCCCTAAGCAGCTGGCCCTGGAGTCTAAAAGACCATAGAACTGGCCGCTGGGCTTTCCCCAGGTCTTGGTTTTTTTTTTTGTCTTTCGCCTTCCCTTATTTGTGGGTTAGGCGGAAGTACAAAAGGGGGCGGGGTTCTTTTTTCCTCTATACCTTGTTTCTGACTTATAAAGTGTCTTTCCTGGCTCTTTAATAACCCATTATTGATTTGTACAATTCAAAATAAAACAATGAGTAAATAAATAATCTTGATCACAGATAACATAAATTCTCAGTTTTTCATTTATTTCTTGTAATTGGTTCACATTCGTCTGTTTAGGTCAGCTTTGTAGCAAGTGATACACAAGTTTGTAGCAAATGGTTAATACCCTTAGTAAGGTGTAGACGCGTTTCGCACTTTAAATGCTTCCTCAGTACACCATTTTACTACAATACAAAAGAATTATATATTACAGACTATGGCCTCGATTCAATAAAGGTAGAAAAAAATTCTCATGGTAGTAAAAGATTCAGTTCATGAGAAAAAAGCCTGAGAATGTCACTGTTGCTGAATCACCAGCTAAGAAAACAATGAAAGTCAATGGCACTTTTTACTCCTAAGAAAAGTAGAGAACAGTTTACTCCTTTCTACACTGTAGTAAAAGCTGCCATTGACTTTCATTGTCTTTTTATCTATCAAGGAACAAATCCTGGGATAGTCAAAATACCAGGTTTTGTTCAGCTTTAAATAGAAACTAAGTCAGCCAAAGCTTATCACCTCCTTATCCTTTTGTATAGCTGCCAATCAAGCGACCACTGGCAACCAATCAAGGTTTATGCGCAAGCCCTCCAGGCCATCTGATTGGTCACCAGTGGTTATGTGATTGGCAGGCATAAAAGGCAATGAAGAAGGGGTAAACCTTGGCTGACTTGATTATAGTTCCTCGTCCCCCTGAGCAGGGGGGACAGGCATAGATGGGGCTGAGCTTGGGCAGGGGAAAGGATTGGATGGAGCAACAAGCCCGAGGAACAAGGTTTGTGTGCACCTTGCAATGCCACTTCCTGCCCGTGCAGTACTTCATATTGCAATGCTAGGTGCCAGGGAGCCATGACACTGCCAGGGAGACTAAGCACTAAATCACTGATCAAGCTGACAGCTCTGAGCACGGCAACACAAAGGGGCAGGGGTCCGGAAATCTGGGGCCGAGGTCCACATTCTGACCCTGGTCCACCAGTTGAGTATCGCTGGACTACAGGACCCCATGGCTTTACAGGCACTTTAAGATGTAAACCTGAGATATATTGGGTTGTTTCCGCCTTTTAAAGTGGACTTTGGATAAAAATGGAGGTTAACTCAGCCCCACAATGGGGGGGCATCCTAATTTTGTATGGAGTAAGAGAGTGAAAAATCTGGATTTATGGAATATTTTAGATCCTATAGATCAGGGGTACTCAACCACTTCTTGTAAAGGTCCATTTAAAGTCATCCGGTGAGAGGTGAAGGTCCGGATGGAGTGCTGTTGCGGAGGGGGAGTGGTGGATAGTTAGAAATTAGCACACTGGGGGAGGGTCTATAGATTCCCCAGGCAAAACTAAAAAAAATGCTTGCCCCCCATCCCCAAAACCCTACAGGCACTGGGAAAAAACTTTTTTTTTTGCCCTACAGTATTACAAATTGAGGTCAGGGCAGGGGTCCGGAAATCTGGTGCAGAGGTCCGCATTCGGACCCCAGTCCGCCAGTTGAGTATCGCTGCTATAGATCAAACTCAATGCTACTATATCATGTAATATAACCGATGAGAACTTTTACATCTATAAGTCTGAAATCATGTTAACCCCCTAAGTGACGACCCCATATCCAGCACGTCAGCAGAATTTGCCCTGTGCTATATACGGGGTGGAAAGGGGGGGTTCACAAGTCCCTAGAGGGGATAGTGTGGCTGGGGAGTGTGCAGGGGATAAGCGTACCTAGCCCCCCTCACTGGATGAGGTTTCCTCCCCCCCCCCCACTGATCCATTGCATCCATTGCCCTCCACAGCTCCAGCCGCCATTCCCTGGAGGACCAGCGAGGGAGCAGTGGCTGGAGCTGTGTCAGCAGAGGAGCATGGAATGGGGCAGCAGAGAAGGAACCATGCTTGCCCGCACAACCATCTTCAGTGCCGCTCTTCCGGCGCCAGTCACCGCCCTAGCCCACCCCACCAAGTTGAAAGTTATCACCCACCAAGATGGCAGCCGCCATCTAAGAGATGCTCAGGGAGCCACAGTACTCAACCCTGTTAGCTTGCAGACAAACCTATAATCTGTCCCAAATCTGGTTAAAAGCAGAGGTCTCGGTCCACACACATCTGAAGAAGTAGCTGAAGCTGCACCACCAAGCGCCAAGGTGCCTCTGTGAGGTGCATCCTAACTCTAATCCCTGAGAACCCCCTTTGGGATTAGGACATGCCTCCCAACTGTCCCGATTTTCCCGGGATTGTCCCGATTTTCGAACAGAATCCCGTGGTCCCAGAACGTTGACAAATGTCCCGGGACGCCCTGCGCTGTGGCGGTGTGCCCAGGGCCGCAACGACGCAGGCGCGAAGACACTAACTTCATGGCGAGTGGGGCGGGCGCACGGGGGGGAGTGGGCGGGATGCTTGGTTGGAGATAAAAAAAAACGTACGCACGGTGGCATGTAGGGGTGAAGGCAGCCAACATTGCCGGAGCTGGAGAGCAAGACAGGGGGTGTGGCCGGGGCGTGGCAGGGGTGTGGTCGGGGGCATGTCTTGTCCCGCATTCACATTTTCAGAAGTTGGGAGGTATTGATTAGGATACACAAGTCTTAAAGGAGCCACAGCACTCAACCCTGCTAGCTTGCAGACAAAGGTTGTTGCAGGTTTGTCTGCAAGCTAACAGGGTTGAGTGCTGTGGCTCCTTTAAGACTAATTGCCCTGCTAATGTGCACCTCCCAGGTTAGTTATAAAATGGTCTGACTGGCTGCCACCGCTGTTTCATCTAAGAGACGCTGTGTGCCTGCTGGGATGCCCATCACTGCCATCTTGAGCTGTAAGACAGCTCTCCCTCCCGGGTGACTTGTTACCGGTGCCCCCGCTCCCAGCAATCACAGGTGGGAGGGGGTTTAAGGAACCCTATACCCCGCCAGCAGGAGCAGTGACCCAGGGTAAGCTCACTTGTACCTGCTCTAGATTTCTTGTCTACAAACCCAAATCTTGCCCTAAAGTGGACCAAGATCCCCATCACCGGCGCATTGATGCTGTCCACCCGCCAAGATGTCTGCCATACCCAGATGCCGTCCACCCGCCGAGATGTCCGCCATACCGAGATGCCGTCCACCCACTGAGATGTCCGCCATACCGAGATGCCGTCCACCCGCCGAGATGTCCGCCATACCGAGATGCCGTCCACCCGCCGAGATGTCCGCCATACCGAGATGCCGTCCACCCGCCGAGATGTCGGTAAGCCTCTCTCATATGCCAGCGCTACCCTGCATGCCCACCAGCCTGTCTGCATAGCCAACTATCTAACTGCCCAACCACCTGCCAGCCACCATGCCCACCTACCTGCCATCATGCCTGCCCAACCACCCACCTGCCTACCCACCTATCTGCTATTATGCCCATCCAAAGACTTCCTATCCTCCCACCTGCCTGCCTTCATGCCCACCTACTTGCCCACCATCAACCTGCCTGCCATCATGCAAACGCCTGCATGCTCACATGCCTGCCTGCCATCATGTCCACTTACCCACCTGCCATCATGCCCACCCATCCACCCACCTGCCATCATGCCACACATTACCGATGTGGGGCGGGGGCGTTTCACACAGTGAGGCATCCCGATGCCCCAAGGAAAGGCCAGAAGCCGGCCCTTGAATATTTTACAATCCTGGGCCGGCCACTCTGGTTTTTGTTCTGTGTTTCAGGTTCCGCCAATCATCAGCAGAGGGGGCGGATTAGTACATTTCTCCCCTAAACTTTTTTTTTGACTCGTGGTCCACATTAAAATGGACCAGTTACCACCTGTGCCGGTCCTGGAGTCTTAATGACTCTAGGCTGGCAGGATTAGGGGCATGCTGCTTCAGGATGCCCCACTGTTTGAACGCCACCCCTCCCCCACTGATTGCCAGTAAGCCCCTTACCTTTCCACTGCTCCCTCGCTATATTGCCCCAGAGCGCGCACTCTACAGGGTAGCTAAAATGGGATACCCCCTGGGGGCAGAGACCAATCACCAGAATTGTCAGAATCCTGTTGATTGGTCCACTTTTAGGGTAAGGTTTAGAGCAGAATATTGAATGTGATTATACATGTAAATGTTGGTTATATGTAGTGTAATACTTTTATTGATATATGAATATATATACCACATATTAAACATAATTATAAAAATGATGGTGAATTATTTTTTCTTATTTATGAGCATATTGGTGGATAATAGTAAATCAAATCATTATATGGGGCAATAGTTACCATGAAAAGTGCACTTTCCCCAACGATATATTTTGTTATGTTATTATTATTAGATTAGATGAGCCTAGCCGAGTTCGGGTTGGTGCAGTCAAGCGCGTTGATTGGACGGGAGGCCACGCATGTGATGTGGGACTGGGGAAAGGTGAGTTACTTCAGGTGACCTGGGGGTTTCACACAGCGGGGCATCCCCGATCGGGCTGCCCCAAGGGTGAGGATCAAAAGGGTTTTGGTCCACTTTCAAATAGATCAGGATCACCTATTATTGGCAACAAATAATCAGAACTATTGCCCCATATAATGATTTGATTTATGATTATCCACCAATATGCTCATAAATAAGAAAAAAAAAACAATAAGAATTCACCATCATTTTTATAATTATGTTTAATATGTGGTAGATATTCATATATCAATAAAAGTATTACGCTACATATAACCAACATTTACATGTATAATCACATTCAATATTGTGCTCTAAACCTTACCCTAAAAGTGGACCAATCACCAGGATTTTGATGATGCTGGTGATTGGTCCCTGCCCCCGGGGGTATCCCCCCAGATTGCCAACTCCACTCACCTTTCCACCGGTCCTCGAGTCAAAAAATAAAGTTTAGGGGATACGTTTACAAAATCACCCCCTCTGCTGCTGATTGTAAAAGATTCTAGGGCTGGCTGCTGCCCTATCCCTGGGGCTGTGTGAAACGCCCCCTCTTGGCAGCTCACTCGGTAATGATTGCTGAGTGCTGGTCTATACAGACTGTATTGCCAAGCAAAGGGGAAAAGGTAAGTTCTTACTAGGGATCTGGGGGTTTCACATAGCGGGGCATTTTAATTGGGAGGAACAGACCTCAAAAAAGTTACATTCTCATGTTTTGTTCCTCTTTAAAGTGGACCAGGACCAACACTGAAGTCTGAGAGTCTCCAGGGCCGGCTAATTCCCTCTCCCCAGGGTATCCCGATCTCGGGTGCACCGCTGTGTAAAACCCCCCAGTTTATCCGTAATTCTTACCTTTTGGGCCGGTGCCGGCATCACCCGCATCCTATCCTGGCTGTGCGTGGCCACGGCCACCACAAGTGAATGGCTGTAATTGGGCGGACACAGCCGGAGGATGCGAGTGATGCCGCGCGCCGCTATTGAGTGCAGCTGGGGATTCCATTCAGTTTCTCCAGGTACATTAATATGCACAGCCAGAGGAACTGATTGGACGAGAGGCCGCGCATGCACCGTTGGGCTTACAAGCGCTGAAATAGGAGTAATCCTCCATGGTGGATAAAAAAGGATTATTAATTTTATTTTTTATGAAATCTTTAAAGTGGACCAAAACCCAGTGTTTGGACTATCCCGGGTTTTAATCCCTGTCCCCGTTTTGGAATCCCTCCAAGTCGCCCAACGTAACTCACCTTCCCCTGGTCCTACGGCACATGTACAGGGCGATTATAACCCAAAGCAGGCGAGCGTGCCGGCGGACGCATCCTCGCTACAGGACGCATTCTTGCTCCGCCCATTTACAAATGTCTGCCACTGGCTCCGCGACCGCGGCTTGCGCATGCACCATGTGATCAGGAAGAAGGTATGTGACTGGGGGGGTCACACAGCAGGGCATCCCGTTTCAGTATGCCCAGGGGGAGGGAATCAGGCCACCCAGGAATCTTATAGATTCCAGGGCTGCCAACCGTGAGCGACTATAAAGCGGACCTGGGATTCATCTGTGTTACTGGGGCATCCCAATATGGTGATCAGACACTATTTTTGTCTAGAGGGCTGGAGACAACTGGAACTGGATGTCCATTCTCCACTTAAACCCGTTTGATGGGAAAAAAAGTAAAAAATAAAAAAAACATAGAAGGAAGGGGAGTCACGGGAGCAGTGGGCTAGGCCGGGGGTGTGGCTGGTGGCCATACTGGGCGGCTGCAGCATGGGGAGGGAGGGGAGGCAATGGCTGGGAGCACTGAGGCCTGGGCGTGGCTGGCGGACGCGGCCATTACACTGTGAGGCCTGGCCACGCTGAAGTGGAACGCAGCCGCACCACCGCAAACCACGCCCCCGGGCCTACACACACATAGGACAGCGCTATGATGAGGCTGCGCTCCACAGTGTAACGCAGCACGCCAAGGGGGGGGGGGGCAGACGCACGCGCTGCACATCAGGGAAGTTTATTCTACCGCCCATAATGTAAAAAATAAGTTATTAAAAAAAAAATATTCTCTTGGCCTCCTGAGGGTTGTCCCCCCCGACCCGTTTCCGTAGCGGCACTGCGCATGTGCGAGCCGTGCCTGACGCCACTTGTGAGGTGTGACTGGGCCTCAGCAGGTGGGAGCAATGGCCGCTGCTCTGCAGACCTAGCAGAGCCTTGGTAACTAAGGAATTTGCTGCATCAGTGAAGACTGCCACACAGGTTTATTTTTTTAAAATAAAATATTTATAATTTTTAAATATTAATATGATAAGAAAAATATAACGTTGGGGAAAGTGCGCTTTTGATTTTTTTGGGGGGCATAAAAGAAAAAAATGAAATAAATATAAGAAATGAAAAATAAAAATAAAATGGACATCATTTTATCACAAAGAAAATGACACTTTAATAATTGGCATCAAAAGTATAATAACAAAAAGTCATAATAAAAAAATATAATGTAGGGGAAAGTGCACTTTGGATGACAGAGCTCAAACTGCTTTATAAGTTGCGCAACACTCGCACATGCGCAGTGGAAATGTCGCCTCTGCTTCAGCGTAACCAGCCTGTGAGTGGGCATGTGCAAAACACAGAGCGCTCCCATTGTAACAGAAGGGGGAATGGTCGGCGTCTGCTGATGCCATGCTGCCCCGGCATCAGAGATTTGCATAGCCCCGCCCCCCACTTCCTCACACCACTCACTCCCCCATAGCTATATAGGGCTCCGCCTCATTCCCCAGTAATGTGCGCAGAGAAGGACTGCAGCAGATGGGAGGACTGCACTGCGCCTGTGCGAGTGTTGCTCGAACACCTTATGATGCAGTTTTATTCCTACACCTATACTTGAGCCGCCTGTGGCGCGAGCGACTGGTGACCATACCATATTAAGGTTTTTTTTTTTATGTAAAACACGTTTATTTGTCAGTGATATATATTGTGCTGATTGTATGGCAGATTTCTGTTAAATAGTAAAAAAAAACGATTTTTAATATTTTTTTTTTAATACATAAAAAAATAAACGTTTTACTAGTAATTAAGAAAGAAAAAACAGGCGGCCGGGCATTGTCCACTTGTCTTATTTGCCGCCTATTAATGGGCCTTGAGTGGGATTCGATCCGGTGGACTCGGCTACTTCCGAGTAAGCCAGCCGCACAGGACATTAGCTTACTGCGCCACAGGGCCAGTGGGTGGGCGTGGCCGAGATGCGATGGGTGACTTCAGATCGCCAGGAGACAGCAGTGCAGTGTGTTGCTGCTGAGAGTGATGGGCTCGCTGATCAGCGCTCAGGCAGCACTAGTTGCAGCAGCATCAGGCAGCACTAGTTGCAGGAGCAGAGACAGGGCAGATCGGTGCAGAGCCGTGTGACAGCTTCTCCTGGAGTCTCGCCGCCGCCATCATCCTCTGCCATTCAGAGAACATTTACACAAAGGGGCCTTTTCCCATCTGATCTGAGGTCTGATTATAGGAGGAGTTTATGTAGCAGTAGTAAAAGTTTAATTTAATTAAAGAAAATAAAAATCCCTAAATACAAATAGGATAATAAAGGAGGGAGTGATTTGCACTTAGGGATTTTTCCTAATATCTCATGTAATAACTTTTAAAACTGGGCTAAAAAGACTTATTTTACAGGGAAACCAGGGATGTGGCTGCCCCCACTTTCTATGCCACCAAATTATCCTAAAATGACGGCTTTATTCCATGCATTAGGATGCACCACATAAATCCCTGATTGGACGAGAGCCAGCGCATGCGCCATGGGAATGGCAGGATGATGAGTTGAGTGGGTGATCACACATCCTAAATCGGGATGCCCCAGGGACAAGGACCAATCACCAGGATAGTGAAAATAATGGTGATTGGTCCACTTGTATGATCCCTAGGAAGCCAAATTGCTTCATGAAGCTCTGATGGCGGAGCGGAAACAGCTGCACACCAGGATGAAGCATGTCTCCTGGTGGAGGAAGGGTGGCTGCTGCATGTGTGCACCAGCTGCTTCCTGTCCCCCATCGGATGGACAGAAATGGTATGTCTCTAATGCACTGGCGGTGTGAGGGGGTAGATTGGGATGGTTTAGTGTCCCTGTGGAGCAACAGAGTAGCCAGGAGGTGTGTAGGTCTGCTTTAAAGTCTACCAAAACCAGACCTATAAGACGCTAGGTGCGGTTAGATACCCAGCCCTGGGGCATCCAGATTTGTCCTGCTCTGCTGTGTGACACCTCGCTGGATATTCTCACCTCGCCAGCGGCACCATTTCTTGCATCTTACTAGGTCTGTGTGCAGCCGCACTCTCCATAAATGAATTGCCGCCATAAAGGGATGCAGGGGAGGCCGCGCACCCATCTCCAGTGCGACTACACTTCCATTCAGTTTTATTAGCTGCACATGCATGGCCAAAGAAGCTGATTGGAGCCGCGCCTGTGCTGTGGGAACTCCGACGAGGTATATAGGGTATGAATGGGGGCATCCCGAATCGGGTATTCTGAATGGAATCCTGGCTGCACTCGGGATCCCCAAGCTGTGCACAGTTATGGCAGCTATTCAGTTATGGCAGAGCCCGGGAGAGATGCCGCCACTGGCTGCACATGTTGGATAGGTAAGAATATCAGGCAACTGGAGGGGTTTCATATAATGGGGCATCCCAAATGGGGATACCACAGGGGGGTGGTTGGTTAACTAGTGCCTATAAAACTCTAGCTCCGGTTAGACAACTACCCCATAATATATGGTCCACTTTAATGTTAAATATATTATTGCTCTCAGTGTGTAATCCTGGAGATCACTGCGTTTACTCACCTTTCCGGCAATCCCGTGTCACATGCACAGACAGGCAGTTAATCAGCATGCTCCTCTCTATTCACCTTCTGCTAGTCACTCTGATGTCTGAGCGTCCCACAAACGAAATGGAGCGAGCGCGTTTCGCAGTCAGCTCCTGTGTGGACAAGGGCTCCCCCTGCTGATTGGAGGCAGAGGCACATCACATGCAGAATAGATCAGTACCATTATACACGGTTAGGGATACTCCATAGGGAACCTAGGCAGTGATCCAGGAGTCTGTTTAGACGTTTGTTCTCATTGGCATTACAGTAGTAAATTCTATCGACGTGTGAACAAACGTTTAACCCTTTCGCTGCCAGCCTACCTGGAGTTTTTGTTACGCTTTGTTGCCAGACCATTTTTCACTATTTTGCACTATGCATGTTCAACTGTGATTTTTGAAGGGATTTCCAGGGATTTCCCAGAAAAATTGTATATTGTTTTTTTCAGCAGAGTCTGGGCTTTAACATGAAATGTCTTGTTTGTCATTTTTTAACTGTATTCTTAATATTTTGGGGTGAGTTATGTGCAAAAAAAAAAAAAAAAAATCTATTTTTTACAATTTGTAGTGTTTTCTGTAATAAAAAATGCAAGTTTGTCAATAAAATCTTATTGCGTGTGAAATCCCAATTTCTCCCGGTTACAACGGCACCACATATGTATTGGTAGATGCCCTTTCCTGCCCAGGAGACTCCCCCAAACTGAAACAGCGCTTTAGGGGATTTTCAGATCAAATACAGCTATGCTAAGCACTATGCGCACCTTGCAGTTTTTCAATAAAAACAGCCCTTTACATTTGAAATACCCCCCACAAACTATATATTCTCTGGAAGTACACACCTCAAGCTTTTTAGGCATACCAGGCTTGTTGATGTTGCCACAATTTTCTGGAAGTTCTCCCTCAATGTATTCTTTGGTTACACAAAACTTCCCTAAAAAAGGATAAAAAAGCAGAATCAAAGCCACATTTTTCTAAAGAAAACTATAAGCAAACAAGAAAAAACAGGTTAATCTAAAAAAGCAACATCCCCCGAACAGAACGATACCCAACATGCATAGCTACTGTCAAGGGAAGAGTTGCCAAACACCCCAAAGTAAAGCTTGGGGAGACGGTAATTTTGCTTGAAAATTTCAGCTCTGCAGACAAAGTGGCACCTTGCGCTTTTTCTACCAAAACAACCCTTTACATTTGGAATACCCGCCACAAACCATACATTTTCTGAAAGTACACATGATAAGCTTTCTAAGCATACCCAGCATGTTGTAGTGGGCCCATCTTTCTGGAAGTAATCCCTCAAAGAATTCGTTGGTCGCACAGGGTTTCCTTAAAAAATGTATAATAAAGCAGAATAAAAAATGAGTTTTTCTAAAATATCAATATGCAAACAAGAAAAAACAAGCTAAATCTGAAAGCGCAAAATACCCCGAGCAGAACGATACCCAACATGCATAGGTACTACTAACCCTTTTAACTGCCAGCCTACTTTAGGCTTTGTCACCCTCTCTTGACAGGTCATTTTTCACCATTTTGCGCTATGCTTAACTGTGATTTTTGCAGGAATTTCCAGGAAAATCATATATTTTTTTTTTGCGGCAGAGTTTAGGCTTTAACATGAAATGTCTTGTTTGTAATTTTTTTACTGTTTTTTTTTAATATTTTTGAGTAAATTAAACAAAACAAAATAAAAAAATTTTTTTTAGAAAATTATCTCCTTTATTTCAAATAAAACATTTGTTTTATTAAAGAAAACCATATTGCATGTGAAAGCCCCATTTCTCCCGATTACAACGGTACCACATATGTATCGGTAGCCCCCTGTTACTGTTCAGAAGACCCCCCCAAACTGAAAAAACATTTTATAACATGTAAAAATAAAATACAACTACAATCCACACTATAAAGGGTTAAATCAAGAAAAAAAATCGGTGTGGGGTTCCCCTTCCTGGGGGGGGAGGTAACCCCCATTTTTTTTATTTTAAGGGTTAAAAACCCTTAATAATTCCCATAAAAATGACATGGGGTCCCCCCTATCCAGCATAAGTAGCCCAGGGATCAGTTATGCAGGGATTGTAGAACAGGGCGCAGGGGCCAGCTTTGGTGGCCCCCCGCCCTGCCAAGTACAAGCCTGCACCGCCTAAATCAGCCCGGGCCCTTCTGCCCCCCCTGGGCTTCGGGGAGGCAGGTAATAGGGGGGCCGGGGTTAATGGCAAGTCACCCGCTAGCCGCAGGTCACTTGACAGCCCTCGAGCCTTGTGAACTGGTACAGGGGTCTCATGGACTCCTTACAAGTTCACAATGGGTTAAAGTGGACCAACACCCAGGGCTGATCGGCCCCGGAATCTATAAGATTCCTGGACCGTTCTATTCCCTCCCCCTGGGGCATCCAAAATCGGGATGCCCCCCTGTGTGAAACCCCCCGGAACACCTGCTACCACTTACTTGAATCCGGTCCTACGGCGCATGCGCGGGCCGCATCCCCGATATCCCTCTAGCAGGACGCGTGCCCAGGCCGACTATTTATGAATGGCCACCGCGGGCACGCTCCCTGTTAGAGGGAAGTGGGGGATGCGGCCGTCAGCGCGCTCAGAGCGGCTGAGCTTAGATGTCTCTTAGACGTCCAGAACTCAGCCGCTCTGAGCGCGCTGATTGGACGAGCGGCCGCGCATGCACCGTAGGACCCGGGTAAGGTGAGTTATTGTGGGTGATCGGGGGGGTTTTACGCAGCGGGGCATCCCCAATCGGGATGCCCCAGGGGAAAGGACCAATACCCAGGAAAGTCAAAATCCTGGGTGTTGATCCACTTAAAATGTAAAAAAAAAAAACACACCACACCACAAAATGCTGGAAGCATTTATTACCAGCTGGGTGACAGGACATAAGGGGTTAATTAAAAAAAAATTGGCATAGGGTCCCCCCTCCCAGGGTGGGGGACCCCTTTTTTTTTTTAATTTTAAGGGTTAAAAACCCTTAAAAATCCAAAAAAAAAAATTACGTAGGGTCCCCCCTACCCAGTGTTACCGACCCGGGCCAGCTATGGGGGCTTGTAGAACAGGCCCACATAGCCATAGTGGCCCGGGCCCTTCTGCCCCCCCCCTGGCCTTTGGGGAGGCAGGTAATGGGGAGCTGGGGGTTCATGGCAAGTCACCCGCTAGCCCGCAGGTGACTTGCCAGACCCAGAGCCTTGTGAGCTGGTACAGGGGTCTGATAGACCCCTTACCAGCTCACAAAGGGTTAACTGTAAAAAAAAAACAAAAACACACACACACAAAATGATTTTATTAAAAAAAAAAATTTTTTTTTAATGTACTTACCTCCGATTGCAAGCTCTTGTCCCTCGCCGCTCTGATGACAGATGCCGGTGATCGGCATCCAGAGAAGGGGGGGCAGGAGATCAGAGGATCTCCTGCCACCTCCTTCCAGGTCGCCGATCACCGGCATCTGACAGCTGAGAACCGGGACCGGGATGACGTCATAGCCCCGCCCCCAAAAGGGGCGGGGCTTGACGGGAGACGGAACGGGGTGACGTCATAGCCCAAGGGGGCGGGGCTTAGCGGCAAGATGGCGGCCGCCATCGGAAAGAAGAGAGGAGAGAGCCTCCCGGGGTCTCTCCTGAAGATCGGCAAGCCCTGGGGGGGGATCGGAGGCCCCCCAGGTGAAGAGGAGGGTCGACGGGAGCCAGCGCACATGCAGGTAGGTAAATGTCATTTTTATTTTTTTTTTTTTTTTTACAGGAAAGCCAGTGGCAGCTAAAACGGGGGGGGGGCACCCTATTCCGGGCCCTCCCCTGCAGCCGGAGGAGGTTCCACGGACGATCGGAGCACACCATCTTAAAGGGGAGACCCGGCCGAATCAAACAAGGGGTCAGGTGAGTGTCTTTTTTTTTTTTTTGGCCAGTTAGCAGGGGGGAAAGCCAGGTACGTAAAATTTACGTAGCTGGCGTTTAATGACAGGAGAGGCAGCTACGTGAATTTTACGTAGCTGGCGTTTAAAGGGTTAAGTGGAGCTAAACCATTTATAGGCTGCTGTGTTTCCCATCCCCCAGTTATCTGGAATGGCTGTCCAAGGCCAAAATATGGCCAAGAAACTCACCCTCTCTTGGGATTGTGAGATTTTTGGTTCTCTTTAAGCATGATACTGGCCAATGATACTCAACTGCTTCCATATTTTCTCATTACTTGGGTGTCAGCTTGCTGCTCCATGCAGGTGTTCACATGGGACAGCCAACTGGTGTCTGGATTGGATCCAGCAGAAGCTCTGGCCACTTGTGTTTCTTTTCTGGATTTAAATAAATGGGGATATGGTTGCAGATACCCCTGCCACTCACATGCAATGTGACAAATTGTTAGCCCACGGCACAATCAGCACTGAATTCCCCGCATAGAGAGCGGAAAGAATGGCCACATACCTGGACTCCCTCCGGATGATGCGCCTGCTCCAATGCCAGCTTATCTGCATGGCTGGGTGCCAGAGCCCGCATCAGCCGTAAGATGCAGGGGATGCGGCCCGTGCTGCACCATGGGGTTGCCGTCGATGTGAGTTTGCTGCCGATCCAAGAGGATTTCATTCAGTGGGACACCCTAAATTAGGATGCCCCAGAGGTAGAGAATTGAGTTTGGTCCATCCTAATTGGAGCCTGAAGGCACACGGCTATCTGTTGGGTACCTTAGAGCGATTCACCTCTTTCAGCTTTGCTTTGAGTTTGCAGGTGGGGTGATTATAAGTGCCCCGTGCCCCACACTATTACAAAGTGCAATCACATATCATAGCAGCAACGTGGCAACGTTGGCACAGCCCCGAGAAAGGGTCCGTTAGGACCTGAAACAGCCATAAGGTTATTACACTCTGTAAGCTCGCCATTATGCTGCTATGATATGTGATTGCACTTTGTAAGCTCGCCATTATGCTGCTATGATATGTGATTGCACTTTGTAAGCTCGCCATTATGCTGCTATGATGTCCTTGTGATTTTGCCATTTGATTATCTGTAAACACTATATGCTGCTTATTGAGGGCTTTGATTCTATAGGTATTTATGTGTATTATCTTTATGCATTTGCACAGGCGAATGGAGCATAATGCATCGGTGTCACTGGAGGTCCCCTCCCCACCACTGCGAAATCAGCCACTGAATTGGGGAAACATCGCCAGTGAGAAGACGATTGAGGCCGACAGAAGTGAAGATGGCAGAACCAGTGAACTGTACAGCAGCCGGGCGGGATGTGAGGTTGAGTCTGAGCAGAGATGTCACCACAGTATTGGAGAGAGGTGACACTGTTTCGGCCATTCCCTGATTCGCCCTGCGGGCTGACTCCCGGCTCCCACCGACATCCATCTAACCGGATGTTTCTCTGCAGAGGTGTCTCTGTATGGACACTGGGACGCACGTGCTGCTCCTTTACACCTTGCGTCATGGCTCCCCCTGCTTAATTGCAAAGATTGCGCAATAAAATTGTCAGGCTGCTATTTAACATTCATGGGTCTGGCTGTTGCTATCCATGCAGGAATTTGCACATTAACCCTAAACTTACTTTCCACATAAGGAATAGCGCGCTAGCAAATGCGGTTTAGGATCTGAAAGCCCCTCCTCCTTTTTTAAACTCAGGTCCATCATCAGTCGCAAATCACTATACAGTATAGCTTGAGGTCCATCTATGAGCCGGGAGTGTGGTGTGTGAGTGCAGCGTGTGTAAGTGTGCGGGGGACCCTGTGGGACACAACAACAGTGTACGTTATTCTAAGTATGTCACACACCCCGCTTCAAGATATCCATAACACGTGGGTAATACCGACCTGAAGAGGGCGTTCTGCAGAGATGACAGTAAAAAGAAAGCCCCTCCCTGATCCATAAATACCTGGGACCTCCCACTCATCACCCAGTTTTCCATCTCTGCAGACGGCGAGCAAGTCAGAAGATGATGTCTCCTCCTTGCACAGGGGGATTTCAGGTAGCCGGGATCACTCCCGGCCCTTTATTTAATTATTTCCGCTCGGACCCCATTTTTCCCTTTAGATTACATGCCTCCCAGTCTCGGCTGCTGGTCCGGGTGAGGGTATTTTTAGCACCTCTGGTGCTTAGGAGCAGAGCTCCACCGTGAGACCCTACATAAGAGGGTAGGCGGTTACACCGGGTAGGTGACCCCGGTTTGGGATGCCCCGTCCCCTGACACTTATCCCTGGGTGGCCCTTTCCATTTCCCCCTTTTTACAGTCCCATTACTCCGCTGGAGGACAGAACTCCTCAGGTTGGGGGTCACTTTATTAGAGCTAGGTGTCCGTTCTTTAATGTGTGTGTGTGTTTTTTTTTTTTTTTTTACTTTGTGTCTGTGTTTCTCGGGCGCCGCGGCCGCCATTGCCGCCGGGGCGCCAGTTTTGTCCCTCTCATGATTGTGAGGAGAGCTGTCTCCTCACGTACTGTTAGCGGGGGGCGGGGCTGGGCCGTTGGCGCGATGCCGCGGCTCACCCCTCGCCTCAGGCGCTGCCCTGTCAGACCGTTGCGGGGAGCGGGGCGGGTGCTCCGCAGCATCCCGCCTGGATGCTGCGGCCCGCAGACGCTCCTCATTTCCATCTTGAACCGGCGCCGCGGGACATCCGTGGCGCCGGTCTCTGTGCTCGGCACTGCGGGGAGCTTCTCCCCTCATGCTCACTACGTAGGGGGGCGGGGCCGGGCTTTCGGCGCGCCGCCGCAGCCCGCCCCCCCCTCTGCTGACGGCGCCGCTGCGGAGCCTGTCGCTCCGTGACTACATGCAGACTGGGGGCGGTTCCTTGTAATCGCGCGGTCCGCGCTGACCACGCCCCTTTCTTGGCCTGTCTCCTCCCTCAGGACGGTGTGACTACGTAGCACTCGGCTACCAACGGAACTGTGAGTGGCCCTGTGGGCCCCTGTTTTTTCTTCTCCTCTTTATTTCTTAGTCCTTTTATGGCCCATACTTACTGGGTTTATTTGTGTTTTTCAGGTTGGATCATCAGTGGTATTAGGGGGTTTCTCCCGGTCCTAGATCCCTGGGTTCAATCTTACTGTTATTAAATCCTCCCACTCGGGACATTAAAGGGGCATCCCGGGTTGCTTACTGGCGTAATTCCCTGGGTCATAGCGACCACTAAAAGTTCACCTTATGGAGGCATCCCCGGATACTGGGCTCGGGACCCCTTCGGGGCAACCCCGGAAGTGTATGTTGTGTGGGGTATCCATTACTGGGGACGATGTACTTCTGTGTATACCTTGTGCACAGCAAACTATTACGCGGCAGTCCGAACCCCAGGCGTCTGGGTCAGCACCGCCGGTCGCTTCATCTCCCTCTCCCATCTTGGCACGCACCCCGTGTGACCTTGAGAAAATTATCTCCAGCTCGGTCGCCCGTAAGGCTCCGGCTAAGAGAAAGCATTTGTCGCCGGCCCCGCCGGTGGATGACCTTGATGACGTTAATAATCTGGATTGGTCTGATTATTCCCCGCTAGAGGAAGGGGAGATTTATGAGGATTCAGATATTTCGGACGATGAGCAGTCTTTTGGCGCTGATGCCGAGCTTGGTGACTTGGGGAGATCCTCGGATTCTCATCACGCTCTGGCTCTGATGTTGGAGGTTCTGAATATTTCCCCTCCTGAGGAGGCGCCACAGCAGAAGGGTGAGTTGTTTGAGGAATCCAGGCCGCGCTTGGAGTTTCCTACGCAAAGGCATTTTGACAAAATTATTGCTAAGGAGTGGGACAGGCCGGCTCGGCTCCCTGGCATTCCTCAGGGGTGGGATAAGAAATATCCCTTCCCTTCGGAGGCGGTTAAGCGCTGGGCATCCCCCCCCCGAGGTGGATGCACCGGTTTTGGGGTTGTCCAACTCCTCTGTTTTAAATAGACCTGATTGTTCCACTCTCAAGGATGGAGAGGATAAACGTATTGACCAGATGGCTTGTCATGGTTTTGCTAGCGTTGGGTCAGCCATGCGGCCCGTTTGCGCTTCGGCGCTAATGGTGTTGGCTGCCAGGTCTGTGGTCAGGGATCTGTTGACTTCTTCCGGGCTTCGTCCTGGTAGTGACGAGTTCCTTAGCCTTAAACGGTGTGAGTTGTTTTTATCTTTTGTGTTGACTGCCTTGGATGACACTTTGATGATGTGTGGTAGGACGTCGGCTCTGCTTGTGGCTATTCGGCGGTCGGTGTGGTTGCGCCAGTGGGCGGCCGATTTTATGTCCAAGAAGTCACTGACGGCTCTACCTTTTGTTGGATTACGGCTCTTTGGAGAGTCATTGGACTCTGTTACCAAGGGTGGTAGGTTACCTCAACGCAAGAAACAACGCCGTCCCTTTCGGGGGGCGCCTTCCTTTACCCCCTCCTTTCGTGGGGCCAGATCCGGCAGGGGATTTGCCTTCCCCTCTTCCAGAGGAGATTCTGGGAGCAGGGGCAGAGGACGTGCCCGTCCAGATACAGTTGGGGCTCTAAGCCCAAACCGGCTACCAAGCCAGCTCAGCAATGAGGGGGCGCCCTCACCCATGCGGGTGGGGGGACGGCTGCGACACTTCTCCCAGGTCTCGGACAGATGGATCCGGGAAGTGGTGTCTTCCGGTTACAAGCTGGAGTTCGAGCTCCGCCCCCCTTCCAGATTTTTCAGGTCTCGGATGCCTTCGGAGCCTCTGGCGGCACAGGGGCTCCTGGTGGCAGTAGAGAATCTTCTGGACATGGCTGTCATTTGCCCAGTGCCCCCCTCAGATCAGGGCAGGGGTTTTTATTCCAATCTGTTCACGGTACCCAAGAAGGACGGATCGGTCCGACCCATCTTGGATCTGAAGTTTCTCAACAGGTTCATCCGGCCGCAGAAATTCCGCATGGAAACGCTGCGCTCGGCTATTCACTCTCTTCGTCAGGGAGACTTTCTGACGTCCATAGACATCAAGGATGCTTATCTTCACGTTCCGATTTTTCCAGCACACCAGAAGTTTCTCAGGTTCGTGGTGGAGGATCGGCACTTTCAGTTTGTGGCACTCCCTTTCGGTCTCACCTCGGCTCCTCGGGTGTTCACCAAGGTGCTGGCGGGGGTGATGGCTCTGCTCAGGGTTCAGGGTATTCGCATTGTGCCCTATTTGGACGATCTTCTGATCATGGCCTCTTCCTTCAACCAAGCAGAGTTGGACACCAGGGTGGTGGTGTCCACTCTGGAGAGGTTCGGATGGGTGATCAACCACCCCAAGTCTTCTCTTTCTCCGTCCAGAGTAGTGACCTTTCTGGGAATGTCTCTGGACACTTCGCAGGCCAGGGTGTTTCTGCCCCAGGCCAAAATTCTTTTGATTCAGGAGTTAGTTCGGCTTCTCTTGTCGGCCCCTCGTCCGGCCATCCGTCTAGGGATGAGGCTGGTGGGGTTAATGGTGGCCTCATTCGAGGCAGTTCCCTTTGCGCAGTTTCATACAAGGACGCTTCAGCTTCATCTGTTGAAGGTTTGGGACAAGTCTCCACTATCGTTGGATCAGTCCTTCCTGATGACTCCCCGAGTTCGTCGATCCCTACAATGGTGGCTGGGGTCTGTCAATCTGTTGAAGGGCAGATCTTTTCTGGCACCGTGTTGGGAAACAGTCACCACAGATGCCAGTCTGTCAGGTTGGGGGGGTGTTTGGAAGGACCTCCAGTTTCAGGGTCTGTGGGGCCCGCAGGAGGCTCACAAGCCCATCAATGTTCTGGAGTTGAGAGCCATCAGGTTGGTTCTGTTTTGCTTGACTCATCAGTTGCAGGGCCTGCCAGTTCAGGTCCGGTCGGACAACCGGACGGCGGTTGCTTACATCAATCACCAGGGGGGGACTCGCAGCATGAGTGCCCTCAGGGAAGTGTCTTTGATTCTGGACTGGGCAGAGAGCCACGTCCTGTGTATCTCAGCAGTCTACATTCCGGGAGTGGAGAACACGGAGGCGGACTCTCTGAGCAGGGCCTCCTCTCGTCAGGGGGAGTGGTCTCTCAGTCCTCAGGTGTTTCGTTTGATTTGCCTCAGGTGGGGGTTCCCGGCGGTGGACCTCGTCACAATCACAAGCTTCCGGTATTTGTGTCTCTCTCGCAGGATCCACTGGCCCTGGCGGTGGATGCCATGTCTCTGAACTGGAGGGATCTGGGGTTTCTTTACCTGTTTCCTCCGTTTCCAATGTTAGCCAGAGTGGTGCGCAAACTGGCCATGGAGGGCGCGTCGGCGATTCTGGTCGCACCAAGGTGGCCAAGGCAGGTTTGGTTCGCAGATCTGGTAAGGCTGGCAGAGGATCAGTTCGTTCTGCCTCTACTGCCGGATCTGCTCACCCAGGGTCGGCTACGCTATCCCAATTTACCTTCGCTGGCTTTGACGGCGTGGCTGCTGAAACCGCCATCTTGAAGGAGGAGGGTCTTTCTGACGCTGTGGTTCAGACTCTTATTAGCGACAGGAAGCGCTCTTCCTCTACTATTTACTATAGGACCTGGAGGTCCTATATTGACTGGTGTGAAAGTAGGTCTTTCTCTTGTCGGGAGTTCTCCATTTCCAGAATCCTGGAGTTTCTTCAACATGGTCTGGATTTGGGGCTTCAACTTAGTACCTTGAAGGGGCAGGTTTCTGCCCTGGCGGTGTTCTTCCAAATGTCATTTGCACTTCATCCCTTAGTCAAGACCTTTTTCCAAGGAGTTACGCATGTACGGCCTCCTAGGAAGCCCTTTGTTCCAGTCTGGGATTTGAACCTGGTTCTTTCTGCTCTTCAGGGTCCTCCGTTTGAGCCCTTGAATGAGGTCGCTTTGTCTTCACTTACTCAAAAGGTGGCCTTTTTGGTGGCTATCACTTCGGTTAGGCGTGTTTCTGAGTTGGCAGCATTGTCCATTAAAGCTCCGTATTTCGAAAGGCATCAGGACAAGGTGGTCTTTCGTTTCAAGCCGGATTTTCTTCCTAAGGTGGTTTCTGCTTTTCATCTGAATCATGACATTGTTCTACCTTCTCTATGTCCTAATCCCAGCAACGACAAGGAAAGGGCGCTGCATTCCTTGGATGTAGTTCGTGTTGTGAAATATTATCTGGTGGTTACGTCTTCCTTTCGTAAGACTGATGCGTTTTTTGTGGTGCCTTTTGGGCCTAGGAAAGGTTTGGCTCCTGCCAAATCTTCCATTAGTAAATGGATTCGTCAGGCCATCATCGGGGCCTATTCTGCTAAGGGGAGGAATCCCCCTTTTCGTGTCACTGCTCATTCTACTCGTGCGGTTGGGGCGTCCTGGGCTTTTCAGCACCAGGCCTCTGTTGAGCAAGTTTGTAAGGCCGCTACTTGGTCCTCTGTTCACACTTTTTCCAAGTTTTACAAGGTTGATGTTCGGGCCTCAGCGGATGCTGTTTTTGGCCGCAAAGTTCTGCAAGCTGTTGTGGTTTAAGTTGTGCCTTGTTGCCTTGTTTTGGATCCCCGCCCTTTTATGGACACTGCTATTGGATGTCCCACATGTTATGGATATCTTGAAGCGGGGTGTGTGACATACTTAGAATAATACCATTTTGTGAAATACTCACCTGCAAAATGGGTATTATAAGTATGTCACACACCCCGCTTCACCCGCCCTTCTTGTATTCTGGATCCTTTATATTGTGAACTTTGCGTTGTTTTGTCTTATATTTGCCTCTTCCTGGTCCCTTACCTTACTGCTTCTTTATACTGGGTGATGAGTGGGAGGTCCCAGGTATTTATGGATCAGGGAGGGGCTTTCTTTTTACTGTCATCTCTGCAGAACGCCCTCTTCAGGTCGGTATTACCCACGTGTTATGGATATCTTGAAGCGGGGTGTGTGACATACTTATAATACCCATTTTACAGGTGAGTATTTCACAAAATGGTATTTTTTATTGGGGTGGGATTTTTTCTCTTTTTGGATCGGGGCATGTAGCTGATGGCACACTCGGCTCCCTTCGGCGCCACTCGGGGGCTTAGCCGCCCACAGGGTCGATGGGAGCCGAGTGATAGCAAGTGCGCTGATTGGCTGAGAGCACTGCTCTGTCAATCAGCGTCCTCGCCTGAGCCTGCATCGTGGGAGCAAAAGGAAGGTAAGTGTATGGGGCGACCTGGGGGACACACACACTGCGGGGCATTACAATTTGGGATGCCACCGCACGGAGGAACAGCACACAGGACGGTGAAATTCCTGTGTGTTCCTCTTTAAGGCACCAGGCAAAAAGGTCATAGGACCAAGAAAGGTGGGCACAACAATACTGGGGGCCAGCCGTTCCCCCCTGCGTGTTCATCTGCTCTAACAAATGCCAGAGGAAGATCCCTAATAGCAGACAGCGACACTGAGGAGAACAGATAGTAGAAGAGATAGTAAGAGGCAAAACAGAAAAGAGAGAAAGTAAATGGCAATAAATATCAACCATACAAAAACTAAAACTATCAACAGTGCAAATAAACACATCACTTCTTACAAAAGTACATTGTGACAGTGTAAATATAATGATAAACCATAGTGCTAATAGCCAAGGATGTGAACGTTCTCTTAAAACAATGGATTCCAATTTCATGCTGACCCATTCTTTATCCATCAACATCTGGTGCCCAATGCATATAGACCATTCCAATTTCAATGTGCCAACCAACTCTCATAGATACTTATGTATTGTGCCCACAATATGACCCAGTGACAGAAAAAACACCATAAGTACATGAGAAAAAAAAGGAACTATAAATATGTGTAATAGCCAACCTATTCACATCAACCCAAAAAAGGTGTAAAATCAATATCCTCCACCCCAGAGGTGTTTGCGTATCTAAACAATGAATCTAATATAGTAACCTCCTCTGCACCCCCCCCCCCCCCCCCCACTTTCCAAATCGTCTAGTGGCCGGTGCTCATCAAAAGATTGAGCGCCCCTGCTATAGAGTTTTCTTTACAATTAACTTGTTGAATCAACTATTTAAAGTGTGAACAGATTGTGCAATAAATGTTACATTGTTTTATGATTTTTTTTTTTTATTTGCCACCCAGGATCTCAGCAAAATTAAAGTTTTCCAGATTGAGAAATCCCCCAGGTCGCCCATAAACTCACCTTTCCCGGTCCAGCGGCACTGATTGGAAGAGCGGCCGCGTATGTGCCGTAGGATCGGGAAAAGGTGAGTTTGTTTGGGTAACCTGGGGAGTTTCACACAGCGGGGCACCCCCGGTCGGGGGACAGGGACCTAAAGCCAGGATAGTCAAAATCTTTTTGAATGATTTTGGTCCACTTTAAAACCCCTGGAGCTATACAACCCATGTAGTTTAGTCACACATGAATACTGTTTAATCCTAATCTGTTGGTTGGTATTGTAAACTTCCAATTGGATCTTCTTGATATACGTTCCTTGTTTATCCATCCATTTTTGGCATCCCAGTAGTGGAGAGTGTGTGGTGGATAAGGTAATGTTGACAGGGGTAGACTCCATATAAAATCTGCTCCATACCATGGACACCCTTAAAGAGGAACATCATCTGGGTCCCACTCCCTGGGGTATCTCAAACTGGGATTGCCTTTGTGAAACCCCCCAGATCACACGTTCCACTCACCTGTTCCTGTAGCCCTTGCCGTGTCTCGGCGCCACAGTTCTCACCTTCTTTCCCATGAAACATGATCTTCCCAGAACGTCGCTCCCAGTGCCCCTCACATCAATCACAATCGCTGTTTAGTCATGGAGCAGGTGACCCATCGTCATGTGCTATGATGGACCCCCTGTTGTATAAGCTACCTGTAACTCTGTGAATCTGATGGATGGGGGGCTATGGGGCAGGTGGAATAATTGATCAAAATATAATGTGTGTCCATTTGGTGATTATGTTTTATATCGGCTACGCCTGTACAGACAGAAGCGACATGCTTGCCCCCATGCATTGGACTGTGCCTACAGTAGCAACAATCTGTTCAGTTAATAAGTTGGTCGTGGTTTCAGTTTTCAGACCGGCAGCAACGAGAAGAAGAGATTTATGCTGATGCTCCTGATGAGTTTCTTGATCCTATCAGGAGTACTCTAATGTCAGATCCAGTTATCCTGCCGTCCTCCCGTGTAACAGTGGAAAGATCAACTAGTGTTCGACATCTACTAAGGTAATAATAAAATGTAAAGCAGGTATAGTGTTTCTCCTTAAAGTGATGCTACACCTAGAAAGGAAGTTTATGTGGTCACCTCCTATCCCTAGCCCAGTCCCCCCCAAACAGCCTGTGTTTCTTTTAAACTAAAGCCTTTTCCCAATGTTCACAAAAAAATCTTAACAGGATGCAGTATGATGTCCGAATGGCTGTCCTATGCTAATTATTAATTCAGCTACAACTAAACTGTCACATAATGGTTGTTAAAGCAGAACAAAACTCCACCAGCCGCTGACCTGGAATCAAAAAAGATTTCAGGAGTGGCTGCTGGCTTTCCCCCAGGTCATCAAGAATCGCATCACCGGCGGCGTGCACATGCTCTCGCTCCAGCCATTCATATACGCATGCACCCAATTCGGGATGGCACAGAAAGTCAAATTTCTGGGTTTTGTTCTGCTTTAATTTATCATTTCTAACCCATTCACCTTTTAACCTTTATAATATGCAACAGTTCAAATGAAACCTAGGCCCACATTCATTGTATTGGCAAAGGACATTTATATTCTAAGTATGTCACACACCCCACTTCAAACATTAATTATTACACTTGGGTTATACCACCAGCAGGTGGCGACGTTGCAGAGAAGTCATGAAAAACGAGCCCCTCCTGGTCTATACATACCTGGGACCTCCCACTCATTCCCCAGTGTTTCTTCTCTGCATGATGGCGACAAGACAGAAGAAAGAAGTCTCCTGCTAGCAGGTAACGTGGTCAGACCCCGGCACCCCCCCATGGTCTATTTCTGCACGGCCTTTTGTGTTATTAGCCCCTTTTTAAATGTGTAGCCTCCCAGTTTAGGCTGTCGGCCGGGCAAAGTGTAGACGGCACTTAAGGTGCCTAGGAGATTAGCTCCTCCGCTCGACCCCATATTATGGGGCAATGCGGTTATCCGGCCTGGTGATCCGGAATTGGGATGCCCCAGCCCTGATGTCCCTATTAGGTTCTTCCTTCTCGCTTGGTCCCTTCTCCCTGTGCTATTTGGGGGGGGGGGTTGTATGTGTGCCAGGTGTCTGTTTTTGACTGTGGGTGGCGGGCCAGGCGGCCTGGGTGTTGTGTGCCACCGGCCCGCCCGTTTTTGTGTGTGCTTGTTTGGGGGCTCTGCTGAGCTCCCCGGACTGTTTGTTTTGGTGCAGGGGTCGGGCGGCGTGTGTGTTGCCGGCCCGCCGCTCTGCCAAGTGTTTTTCACTGCGGGCGCCATGTCCGTGGCGCCCGCTGATATGCTTTGGGTTGGAGGTGGGCGGGTCCGGGCGTGCTGTCTGTGCCCGCTGCGTGGCTGTGCGGGCACCTTATACAGGCGCCCGCTGCTTGATCTCCCGGAGTCTGGTAGTGAGCGGGGTCGGGCGGCGCGTTTTCTGCCGCCGGCCCGCCTGTCCGGCGGTGCGGGCGCCGGTGTGCTTGGCACCCGCCCACCGTGTCAGTGTCCTTGGAGGTGGAGGGGGGCGGGGCGCTTCGCCTGGATTGGTGGGGGGGGGCGGGGCGGCAGTGGCTGCCGCGCGCTGCTGGGCCCGCCCCTCGTCTCCCTTCTATGCTCCTCGTGTGGCCGCCATTACGCTTCGCGGCGTTTAAGGTAGGCCGGCTTCTTTCCTGCCTTTTAAGGTGGTCCTCGGTCAGATTCCCCTCCGTGGGGGTTATAATGGGTGCTGTCAGCCTTCAAATTTACCTTGCTGGGTGCCTTTATTGGGGCATCCCTGGCCTCCCACCTTGTTTGTTATATATATTATGCATTTCTATATATATACATATATATATATTTATTTATTGATTGTGCATGCACTAGTTTGGATTAGTAGCTGGAGTGACTGTGGTCTCTTTTTGTTTTCAGATCCTGGGATCCCACGTTGCAGGGCTCTCCCGGTTCTTAGATACCTGGCTAGTCGGGGTTGTCCTTTACTTTCCGTTTATTGGTGATTGCTAAATTCCCCACTTCAGGGCCTTAATAAAATTAAAATTTAAATAAAAAAGGGGCATCCCGGGTCGCTTACTGCGTAAATCCCTGGGTTATTGCGAATACAATAAATTCACCATATGGAGGCTACCAAAGCTACCGGAAGCGGCCCTTCGGGGCAATCTAGGCTGTGTGGGATTGTGGGGCTCCGCTCCCGGGGGATGATGTTATTTTATGCATTCCATGTGTGCAGCGGAACATTGAACGCCAGTCCGGCACCCCGGTGTCTGGCTCTTCTCCGCCCGTGCCATCTCCTTCTCCTCCTCGCCTGTTCCGGACTCCGTGTGACGTTGTCATGGGTGGCGATTCGCAATCCGAGGTATGTTCCCGTCTGGCTAACCTCGAGACAAAAAAAAAAACAAAAAAAACACTTGTCCCCGCCTCCGCCGGACTCAGATACTGAGGTTGTTGAGGCTTTGGATTGGTCAGATTGCCCCCTGGTTGAAGAGGGGGAGCTTATTGAGGAATTGGATGATCCTGAGGTCCAGCAGCGCTTTGGTGCTGAGGGTGACCAGGCCATGGGGACTGCTTCGGACACCCCTTCCATATTGGATCAAATGTTTGAGGTTTTGGATTTGGATCCTCCCGAGGCGGTTCCTCCGTCAAAGGGTGAGTTGTTTGAGGTGACCAAGCCGCGCTTTGGTTTTTCCTAGCCAGCAACATTTTGAGAATTTTGTCCTTGAGGACTTACTGAAGCGTTGGTCTGTTCTTCCCGAGGTTGACGTCCCATTTCTGGGGCAATCTAATGTGGCGTCTGTGCATTCGCCGGACACGATTAATCTCAAGGACGGCGAGGTTCGCCGGATTGATCAGCTGGCCCGCCATGGTTTTATCTGTGCGGGTTTGGCTTTGAGACTTGTTTGTGCTTCGGCACTCTTATTGTTGGCGGTCAGGTCTATTGCCAGGGATTTATGTGTGGATCTTGATCCTACTTGTGCTGAATTTCTTGCCCTCAAGCGTGGCGAGTCCTTCATTTCGTTTATACTCACCACTCAGGATGATGCCGTGTTGGTGGGTGGCAGGGCTACGGCTCTGTTGGTAGTTGTCCGGCGGTTGGTGTGGTTGCGGCAATGGACGGCTGACTTTAGTTCTAAAAGATCGTTTACGGCGCTTCCTTTCTGGGTTTGTGCCTTTTTGGTGAGAAATTAGTTTTGGTTGCCTAGGGAGGTAAGTTACCTCAGTGCAAGAAGTTTCGTTGTTCCTTTCGAGGGGCGGGCTCTTTCAATCCTTCCTTTTGGGGAGCCAGAGCTGGTAGAGGCACGAGCTCCTCGGGCTCCAGGGGGGTTAGCTGGAACAGGGGCAGAGGCCGTGTCCGTTCCGTCCATGCTTGGGGCGTCAAACCCAAACCAGCTGCAAAGCCCGCTCAGCAATGAGGGGGCGCCCTCACCCTTGCGGGTGGGGGGGGGGACAGTTGCGACTTTTCCCGGGTGTGGGACCAGGCGGTCTCGGACATGTGGATCCGGGAGGTGGTGTCGGCCGGTTACAAGCTGGAGTTCGAGTCCCGGCCTCCTCTAGGATTTTTCAGATCTCGTGTTCCCTCAGATCCTTTGGCCGCGCAGGGGTTCCTGGCGGTGGTGAGGAATTTTCTGGAAATGGCAGTCATCTGCCCGGTCCCTCCTTCGGGGGTGGGCCGTGGGTATTGTTCCAATCTCTTCACAGTGCTCAAGTTGGATTCGTCTCTTCCTGGATCTGTAGTTCCTCAATGTGTTTAGTCGTCCCCGGAGGTTTCGCATGGAACCTCTGTGCTCTGCCATCAATTCTTTGCGGCAGGGGGATTTCATGACGTTCATAGACATCAAGGATGCCTCTTTTCATTTTCATATATTCCGGCTCATCAAAGGTTTCTTCGTGGTGGGAGATCGGCATTTTCAATGTGTGGCTCTTCCGTCGGCCTTACCTCCAGGAGTGTTCACCAAGGTGTTGGCGGGCGTGATAGCCCTTCTCAGAGTTCAGGGGATTCGCATTGTGCCCTGTCTGGACGATCTTCTCATCATGGCTTCTTCTTTCAGTCAAGCGGAAGCCACTCTGGAGAGGTTCGGCTGGGTGATCAACTTCCCCAAGTCCTCTCTCGTTCCGGCCAGGTTGGTGCCCTTTTGGGAATTACTTTGGATTATTGCCAACGCAGAGTTGTTCGGCCTCTGGCCAAAGTTCTCTTGGTTCAGGAATTGGCGCAGCTTCTTCTTTCCAATCCTTGCCCGTCCATCCGGCTAGGGATGAGACTGGTGGGGTTGATGGTAGCTTCCTTTGAGGCAGTTTCCATTTTTCAGTTTCACACGAGGACGCTTCAGTTTCTTCTGTTGGCGTCTTGGGACCGGCGACCGCGGTTGTTGGATCGGTCTTTCCGAATGTCTTCCCGGGTTCGGCAGTCTCTCCAGTGGTGGATGGTCTCGGACATTCTCTTGAGGGGCAGGTCCTTTCTGATGCCTCTTTGGGAAACCGTCACCACGGATGTCAGGTTGTCGGGATGGGGAGTTTTTTTCTGGAAGGACCTTCGGTTTCGGGGGCGGTGGGGTCTTCTGGAGGCCCACTTGCCCATCAACGTTCTGGAGTTGAGAGCCATCAGGTTGGTTCTGTCTCACTTGACACAGCATTTACAGGGTTTGCCGGTTTGTGGTTTGGTCGGTCGATCGGTCGGCGGTTGCTTACAATCGATCGCCTTGGAGGGACTCGCAGTCTGCGTACCCTCAGAGAGGTGTCTCGGATTCTAGCCTGGGCGGGGACTCAGGTTCCTTGCATCTCCGCAGTGTACATTTTAGGATTGGAAAACACGGAGGCGGACTTGTGCTCTTTCCGCCGGGGGGAATGGTCTTTCCACCTTCAGGTTTTTCGGTCGCTTTGTCTCTGGTGATGCTTGAGGTGGATCTGTTTGCCTCTCGTCGCAATTACAAGCTTCCGACATTCGTGTCGCTCTCTCAGGATCCTCTGGCTCTGGCGGTGGATGCCATGTCCCTGAGCTGGGGGGGCCTGGGGTTCCTTTATCTGTTTCCTCCGATCCCCATGCTAGGCAAGGTGTTGCGAAAGCTGGCCCTGGATGGGGTTCAGGCCATTCTCATGGCTCCAAGGTGGCCAAGGAGGGTGTGGTTCGCAGACATCGTTTGTCTGGCAGTGGATCAGTGCGATCTGCTTCTTCGGCTGGATCTTATCACACAGGGTCAACTGCGTTGCCCCAATTCATCAACGCTGGCTGTGATGGCCTGGCTGCTGAAACCTCCATCTTAGGGGAGGAAGGTCTTCGGATCTGTTATTCAGACTTTTATTAGTGCCAGGAAGTGGTCCTCTTCTACCATCTATTATAGGACTTGGAGATCTTATATTGGTTGGAGTGAGGCTAGATCTTTGCCCTGTCGGGTCTTTTCTGTTTTCAGGATTTTGGAATTTCCTCAATCGGGGCTGGACTCTGGTCTTCAGCCGAATATCTTAAAGGGGCAGGTTGCTGCCTTGTCTGTCTTTTTTCAAAGGTCCTTTGCGTTTCCTCCTTTGGTCAAGACCTTCTTCCAGGGGGTCTCGCATTTGCGGCCTACTAGGAAGCCTTTGCTCCCTGTTTGGGATTTGAATTTGGTTATCTCTGCTCTTCAGGCTTCTCTTTTGAGCCTTTGCAGGTTATTGTTCTTGCTACTCTGACTCAGAAGGTTGCCTTGTCCATCACTTCTGTTCGGCGTGTCTCGGAGTTGGCAGCCTTGTCGGTTCAGACTCCTCACTTTGAGAGACATCAGGTCAAGGTGGTTTTCTGCTTCAAACCGGACTTTCTTTCTAAGGTGGTCTCTGCTTTTCATCTTAACCAGGACATTGTTCTTCTTTCCTTGTGTCCTATGCCTAGGAATGACAAGGAGAGGGTTTGCACTGTTTGGAGTACTGTTTGTTTACTACTTCTCTTTTTCGTCAGACTGATGTCTTCTTCGTGGTGCCCTGTTGGGCCTAGTAAGGGTTTGGCTCCCGCTAAGTCTTCCATTAGCAAATGGATTTGTCAGGCTGTTGTTGGGGCCTATTCTACCAAGGGGAAGGTTTCCCCTTTTTTCGTATCACTGCACATTCTACTCGTGCTGTTGGAGCGTCTTGGGCTTTTCATCACCAGGCCTCTGTTGAAGAAGTTTGTAAGGCTGCTACTTGGTCTTCTGTTCACACTTTTTCCAAGTTTTTACAAGGTTGATGTGCGGGCTTCAGCGGATGCTGTGTTTGGCCGCAAGGTTCTGCAGGCTGCAGTGGTTTGAGTTTTGCATTATGGCCTTGTTGGATACCCGCCCTTTCTGGACACTGCTTTTGGATGTCCCAAGTGTAATAATTAATGTTTGAAGTGGGTTGTGTGACATACTTAGAATAATACCATTTTATGAATACTCACCTGTAAAATGGGTATTATAAGTATGTCACACACCCCACTTCACCCGCCCTTTTTTGTATCCTGGATTCTTTATAGGGTGAAGTTTCGTTTACAGTTTGAGGGTTACCAATGGGTTTTTCCTGGTACCTTGTCTTTACTGCTGTTTTGAATACTGGGGAATGAGTGGGAGGTCCCAGGTATGTATAGACCAGGAGGGGCTCGTTTTTTATGACTTCTCTGCAACGTCGCCACCTGCTGGTGGTATAACCCAAGTGTAATAATTAATGTTTGAAGTGGGGTGTGTGACATACTTATAATACCCATTTTACAGGTGTGTATTCACAAAATGGTATTTTTAGCTGCAACTTTTGTTTCTTTTCTCTTACTTTTCATTTGAATGGGATTTGGTGATGGTGTCTTAATCACTGCCTTTGGGCAGCAGCCACCAGGAGTGACCTTGGAGTGGAGCAATGGTGGTTAAATAATGCTGAATATAGAGGGCTGCAGAAGACTCTGATGTGAGATCTGTTGGAAAATCTACCCAAAAGTATAGTTTTCTGTATTAAATTGCATACCCGTAACTCATATATGTTCTATATCTGCTTTTAACCTACAGTGATCAGACTGACATTTCTCAACCAAAGTCCTCTTACAATGGATTAGGTCAAGCCAAATCCTGAATTAATTATGAAAGAATCTCAGAGTGGCTGTCCGAACGCAAGCTGTGCTGTGAAAATTACATCAAACCAATGTTTGTAGAGGCGTGATGTTGGCAGAGGATCGTACACGACACTCATCCAGCGCACAGGAACAATGGCTGTTTATTCAGCAACAGTCAGGAGCCTAAATATTAACAAGATACATCAGCAACACATCTGAACATGGAGCTCCTTTCTGTTAGCAGGCTAAACACACTATGCATACAGTCACATGGTCTACATAAAACTTCCTGGTTAAACAAACTTTTTTAACATCCTAACAAGCAGACAGTCACATACAGGATGTAGTTGTTGTATTAAACCTATTCCAACACATGAAATAGCTCCAAGCTAAAAATCGCATCTCGGATCTCCGCCACAAAACTGTCATAGCAATAGTTGAAGATTTGATGCAGCAATCCAGCAAATCCAGAGATGCTGGGGATGTGGGCACCACAGTTTACATCACCGTGGGAGCTGCTGGCAAAGGTGAGTTTTGTGGGCAACACCTGGGGTTTTACACAGCCAAGCACTGGGGGAAGGCCAGTGGCTGGTTCTGGGGTCTTTTAGACTTCAGGGCCAGATGCTTAGGGTTTGTTCCACTTTAGAGCCCAATTCCAGGTAGGGCAACTGCTGCTCTTCCACAATGAGACTGCACTTAAAGCGACACAAAAACCTTTAAAGCGGACCAAAACCCACTGAACTTGCGAAATACATTTGGCCGAAGCCGCTGCCGATACTCCCTTCTTACGGTGTAGAACTAGAAATGGATATTTTGACTTTACGAGTTGTTCTGGATCACTGATTTTTTTTGCTGTCCCTCTCTGTAAGATGGTAGATGACCAGTCATTGCATCAGAGCGGCAATGAATGGAGGAGGTGGAGCTTTACAGCTAAAACAGGCGCCAATATCTGGGGTTAGGGTGAAGCAAGAGCAGTGAAAATTGGAAAAATGTTCTCTTCATGGGGGGAGCAGTTCAGGGGATGCTAGTAAGATATGTGGGTTTTGGTCTATTATTCAATATAAAGAAAAATAAATGTGTTGATCTAAATTATTGTATCTCTTTTCGGATTTAGTGCCGTTATGACCCTAGGTGCAGTTAGACAATTTGGGATGAGAAGTCCCTCCAGTTGCCCCCTTTTCTTACCTATGCAGCATGTGCAGCCAGTGGCGGCATCTCTCCTGTACGGCAGCTCCTGCCATAACTGAATAGCTGGCCGTGCACAGCCTGGGGAGTGCGGCTAGGATTCCTTACAGCTTCTCCAGCTGCACATTAATATGCGCAGACTAAGAAGCTGATTGGTGGAGAGATCCGTCCAGTGAGATATGTAGATCGGATGAACCGGGGAATTTTACACAGCAGGGGCATCTCAAATTGGGATGCTCAGGGGACAAACCAAAACTGGGCATAGTGGTAATACTGGGTCTTGTTCCACTTTAATTTTAGACTGGTTATTACTATTCCCAGGAGGCATCCTGCTTTGGGATGCCCCACAGCCAGAAATGCAAGCTTATCCCGTGTCAGAACAGCGCACTCAACAGTGGTGTAGTGGTGAATTGCGTCTAGGTGGGTGCGCCGCCCAAATCGGGATGCCCTTTAAAATCAAATGTCCAGTTCATATCAAATAAATACATAATATAAATAAAATACTCATACATTATATTTACACTATTTAAAGCACCCCTTCCCCCTCATTAAGTTGATAAAACAACTAAAAATATACAGTGCTTTTCGCACTACGAGATGCACTTTTTCCACCAAAAACGAGTGTCAGTGCGTCTTATTGTGTGATTGTAAAAAAGAAAAAACGGCAAAAGAGTAAACTTACATGACCCTTGGGGCAGGCAGGGAGAGGGCAGGGTAACTGAACCAGCGGGTGGACGTGCTCTGTGTCTGCTTCCATTGTCCTCAATGGACTCTGATACAAGCCACGCCCACCTGCTGCACAGACCCGGGTGTGTGTCCCCGCAGGGCCCTCTGCTGCCTGACACTCCTCCATCGACTGGCCTCCGGTGGCCACAGCGCGGGAGTGAGGATCAAGTAAGTTTACTTTTATTTTGTCCTCTGGCGTCGAGGTGCGGGGGATTCTGCCCCACTGCTAATGGGATTGGGGCAATGCCTCACTGCCTATGGGAAAGGGATGGAGGGAATGCCACACTACCTAAGACAATGGGATGAGGGAATGCCACACTGCCTATGGGGAATGGCATGGGGGGGAATGTCACACTGCCTATTGGAATGGGATGATACCCCCGAAGCTTAAAGCGGAACAAAACACAGTGCGGCCAGCCCTGGAATTTAAAAGATGCCATTCCCCGGTCATCCTAAATCAGAATGCCACATTGTGTAACCCCTCCCCAGGCTTCCGCAAAACTGACCCACTTCCGGGCTCCCAACCTCATCCAGGATCCTGTGCTGCCCAGAAATCCCGGCTCTGGGCACCAAAATCTTGGATCTGCTGCAGCTTTCCAGTCTTTGCGCGACTCGCTAACTTGCAGGAGAAGCAGCTCTGTGCACAGTCCGTGCGGCCGCCACAGAAGCGCCAAGGACTTGTTTGTATCCAGGGTTAGGTATGGAGTTATTTATTACGGTGCCTGCAGTGGGAGGTATCTGAGGGATTCCCCATATCTCACTTACATTTTTTGTGCCCACATTGCTTTGCTGTCCCATTCCCAGGTGACCGCCGGCAGCCAGTGATGTTCACGTGGCAAGTTGCCCAGTGTGTGCCTGCAGTGATCATGTCAGGGTGGCACGCTCCAGTGGATTGCAGATGTAGGCAAGTCTCAGGGCCAGGGGAACGGCCTGGTGTATAATGTGGGGCATGCTGCAATTGTATGCCCCTCAGCGGTGTTCTGAGTGTAGGGAGGCATCCTGATTGCCGATGCCCGTACCCGTGAATTTAACGGCGTTAAATAGGAGAAATCAGCAATTGGGATGCCTTCCTGCACTCCGGACACAACCCTGTGAAAAATGGTTGTTCCGCGTTTAGACAAAATGAATAAACATACACTCCCGCACAGCTTTTAGACTACAGGACCTACGATTTTTTTATTTAAAATGATAAGAAAGAATGATAAGTAAGTGACTAAAAACTTAAAATATATTAATTTTAGATGCTGGGGGATAGTTTTTTAAGGGGTTAAAATGCATGTCAGTAACCGGAGATATGCGCCACCTTTATCACATAAGATACAGATTACAGATCTGCAATAAAAAAAAAACGAGACATTTTCTTCATTTACATTTTGTTTAAAAAACAAGACGGCTTTTTCATTTTTCATGCGCCAGTTAAGTGGTTCAAAACCTGGGATTTTCACTCTTTGGGATGCCCTGCTGCATGACACCCCTCCGATCGACCAATTTACATACCTTGCCAACATTTCGCTTGCACAGGTGCAGCTCTCCTCCAATCAGCCGCTACATTCCCTTCCCTCTGGGGCATCCAGATTCGGGATGTCCCGGTGTGTGAAACCCCCCCCATGGTCATCCGCTATACTCACCTTCTCTCCCGCTCCAATGGCGCATGTGCAAGCAGTGGCCGCATCCCCGCTATCTCTTTAGGCATTTAGAGGACAGCAGGGATGCTGCGCCACGTGCTCGGCCTAGTTTGGCTGCTGAAACGAGCCTAGACAAGCGTGTGTGCTGATTGGATGCATGCGCCGTAGGACCAGGTAAAGGTGTATTGGAGTGGGCGACCTGGAGGGTTGCACACGGTGGGTCATCCCGAATCGTGGTGCCCCCGGGAAAAAGGTCCAAAATCCGGGATAGTCACAATCCTGGGTTTTGGGCCACTTTAAAACAGCCTGAAAGTCTAAAAGTTTTATTTTTCATTTTTTTACTTCAAGAGTTAAAAATGAAAAAGTTCCTTGATAATCATGCAAACCACTTAATGACCTACTCACCTTACCAGGCTGCTGGCTCCCGTACCTCTCGCACCGACATCTTGCTACACCGGGAAGTATATATCCCACAGTGTACGGCAGTGGCTATGACAGGGGCGAGTGCGAGGTGAGAGCTTCGGCGGCGGGGGACCTCCGGAATTGTAGCTGCTGGATGGTTCATGTAGCACGATTTACCGCACTACATGAATCCGGAAGCAGCTGGAAAAAGCAGCAGCACAGCCGAAAGTAGTCTGCTGTGTGCTGCCGGACCATCCGGACCTGCACCTGGGAGAGGATTAAAGCGGACCTTCACTCTGAATAAGAGCATATCTTATATGTTTCTCACACACCGCGTACATAAAGATTGCTCACATTAAAAAATCATCCTACCTGCATCTACTGTATGCTATGAGCCTTTAAACATCCAAGATGGCGGCTCATGGAGCATCAGGCAGCCTGCAAACAGGAAGTGTCTTCTGACTGTGTTGCTCTGCATTCTGGGATTGCTGTCCTTTTCCTGACCCCAGCTCTGCAAAGCACAGCTATAACCCCACCCCCTGTACTTTATCCCGCTCTCCTCAGTACGTGTGATGCTTCTGAGTCATGGTGGCGGCGTCCATATCCTAGAGTCCTGAAGAGAGTTGCAGCCCAGCAGGGGAAAGAATAATAAGTGAGCAACTAAAAACTTAATATTAATTTTAGATGCTGGGGAATAGTTTTTTAAGGGTTTGGGCTTTTCATGAAATCATGCTGAAGGTCCAGTTTAAGTCCTCTGGCCTCTTTTTTTGCTTTTGGTATACTTTAAAATATTCTAGATGCTAGATGCGGTTTTGGCCCCTTTAAAGACAAACACTGGACAGTCTGGGGAGTTCTCAAGAAATCCCCAAACTTCACCATTTGTTCCCTTTGCTTCTGCATTTGGCAGGTTAAACTTACCTGTCTTCTGCTCTTCCTCCTGCACTCCACCAATCTTCTTGAATGCTTTCTGTAGGGCAGCGCCATCTTGTCTTTATCTCTGTCCCATGATGCACTGCACCGCCCCTGAGATCTCGCATCTGCGCAGTGAAGTGCTCATCTCGATCCCCAGTACAAACTTACCTTTTCCCCTATGCTCGGCAATACGGTGCGTTTAGGCCAGCGCTCAGCAATCAGGAGCAGGAGTGGCAGCATCACCAGTTTCCTGTAGACGTGGGCACGCTCCTGTCCCCAGCCTATCTGATTGTTTTCATCACTGAGTGGGTGATGTGGGTGGGGGGGCTTTCACACAGGATGCCCCAGGGAAAGGTCAGCAGCCGGCCCTTGAATCTTATACAATGCCGAGCCGGCCACTCTGGTTTTTGTTTTGCTTTTAACAGGTTCCGCCACTCATCAGCAGAAGGGGTGGATTAGTACATTTCTCTAGGCTCTAGGCTGGCAGGATTAGGTGTCCCTGGTGCATGCTGATTTGGGATGCCCCACTGTTTGAACCCCAACCCACCCCCATTGATTGCCAGTAAGCCCCTTACCTTTCCACTGCTCCCTCTCTAGATAGCCCCAAAACGCGGCACTCCACAGGTTAGCCAAAACGGGATACCCCCGGGGGCACGGACCAATCACCAGGATAGTCATAATCCTGTTGATTGGTCCACTTTTAGGGTTTAGAGCAGAATATTGAATATGATTATACATGTAAATGTTGGTTATATGTAGTGTAATACTTTTATTGATATATGAATATCTATACCACATATTAAACATAATTATAAAAATGATGGTAAATCTTTTTTTATTTTTTCTTATTTATGAGCATATTGGTGGATAATAGTAAATCAAATCATTATATGGGGCAATAGTTTAACAATTACCATGAAAAGTGCACTTTCCCCAACAATATATTTTTATAATGTTATCATTAGATTAGATGAGCCTAGCCGAGTTCACTTTGGCGCAGTCAATCACGTTGATTGGACGGGAGGCCACGCATGTGACGTGGGACGGGGAAAGGTGAGTTACTTCAGGTGACCTGGGGGTTTCACACAGCGGGGCATCCCCGATCGGGCTGCCCCAGGGGTGAGGATCAAAAGTGTTTTGGTCCACTTTCAAATAGATCAGGATCACCTATTATTGGAAACAGATAATCAAAATTATTGCCCCATATAATGATTTGATTTATGATTATCCACCAATATGTATAATCACATTCAATATTGTGCTCTAAACCTTACCCTAAAAGTGGACCAATCACCAGGATTTTAATGATGCTGGTGATTGGTCCCTGCCCCCGGGGGTATCCCCCCAGATTGCCAACTCCACTCACCTTTCCACCGGTCCCACGGTGCATGCGCAGGCGCTCATCCAATCAGCGCGTATACTAATGAAGGGCATAAAGCCTTTGCTTTGGACTGTGTGTCGGCATAGTGAATGCCAGCGGCCATATCACTGCCTAACCTGTGGGCTATCTAACCAGGGAGCAGCGGAAAGGTAAGGGGCTTGCTGACAATGGAGGGGGTGGGGGTTCACACGGTGGGGCATCCCGAATCAGAAAGCCCCAGGGCACCTAGTCGGGCAGTCATTAATACTCCAGGACCAGGGCGGTTGTTGACGGGTCTGTTTTAAAGTGGACCTCAAAAAATAAAGTTTAGGGGATACGTTTACAAAATCACCCCCTCTGCTGCTGAGTGGTGTAAACTGTGAAAAGTGGAACAAAACCCAGAGTGGTCAGCCCAGGATTCTAAAAGATTCAAGGGCCGGCTGCTACCCTATCCCTGGGGCTGTGTGAAACAACCCCCCCGGGCAGCTCACTCGGTAATGATTGCTGAGCGCTGGTCTATACAGACTGTATTGCCAAGCATAGGGGAAAAGGTAAGTTTTTACTGGGGATCTGGGGGTTTCACAAAGCGGGGCATTTTAATTGGGAGGAACAGACCTCAAAAAAGTTAAATTCTCATGTTTTGTTCCTCTTTAAAGTGGGCCAGGACCAACACTGAAGTCTGAGAGTCTCCAGGGCCGGCTAATTCCCTCTCCCCAGGGTATCCCGATCTCGGATGCCCCGGTGTGTGAAACCCCCCAGTTTATCCGCAATTCTTACCTTTTGGGCCGGCGCATCCAATTCCGGTTGTGCGTGGCCACGCCCACCACAAGTGAATGGCTGTGATTGGGCGCACACAGCCAGAGGATGCGAGTGATGCAGCGCGCTGCTATTGAGTGCAGCTGGGGATTCCATTCAGCTTCTCCAGGTGTACATTAATATGCACAGCCAGAGGAACTGATTGGACGAGAGGCCGCGCATGCACCGTTGGGTTTACAAGCGCTGAAATAGGAGTAATCCTCCATGGTGGATAAAAAAAGGATTATTAATTTTATTTTTTATGAAATCTTTAAAGTGGGCCAAAACCCAGTGTTTGGACTATCCCGGGTTTTAATCCCTGCTCCCGTTTTGGAATCCCTCCAGGTCGCCAACGTAACTCACCTTCCCCCGGTCCTACGGCACATGGACGGGATGATTATAACCCAAAGCAGGTGAGCATGCCGGCGGACGCATCTTCGCTACAGGACGCATTCTTGCTCCGCCCATTTACAAATGCCTGCCACTGGCTCCGCGACCGCGGCTTGCGCATTCACCATGTGATCAGGAAGAAGGTATGTGACTGGGGGGGTCACACAGCAGGGCATCCCGTTTCAGTATGCCCAGGGGGAGGGAATCAGGCCACCCAGGAATCTTATAGATTCCAGGGCTGCCAACCGTGATCGACTATAAAGCGGACCTGGGATTCATCTGTGTTACTGGGGCATCCCAATATGGTGATCAGACACTATTTTTGTCTAGAGGGCTGGAGACAACTGGAAGTGGATGCCCATACTCCACTTAAACCTGTTTGATGGGGGAAAAAAAGTTAAAAATAAAAAAAAAACTAAGAAGGAAGGGGAGTCATGGGATTAGTGGGCTAGGCCGGGGGCGTGGCTGGTGGCCATACTGGGCGGCTGCAGCATGGGGAGGGAGGGGAGACAATGGCTGGGAGCACTGAGTCTTGGGTGTGGCTGGCAGACGCGGCCATTACACTGTGAGGCCTGGCCACGCTGAAGTGGAGCGCAGCCGCACCACCGCAAGCCACGCCCCCGGGCCTACACACACATAGGACAGCGCTATGATGAGGCTGCGCTCCACAGTGGAACGCAGCACGCCTGGGGGGGGGGCAGACGCAAGCGCTGCACATCACGGAAGTTTAGTCTGCCGCCCATAATGTAAAAAATAAGTTATTAAAAAATAAATATTCTCTTGGCCTCCTGAGGGTTGTCCCCCCCGACCTGTTTTCCGTAGTGGCACTGCGCATGTGCGAGCCGCGCCTGACGCCACTTGTGAGGTGTGACTGGGCCTCAGCAGGTGGGAGCAATGGCCGCTGCTCTACCTAGACCTAGCAGAGCATTGGTCACTAAGGAATTTGCTGCATCAGAGAAGACCGCCACACAGGTTTATTTTTTAAATAAAATATTTATAATTTTTTAATAATAATATGATAAGAAAAATATAACGTTGGGGAAAGTGCGCTTTTGATTTTTTTGGGGGCATAAAAGAAAAAATGAAATAAATATAAGAAATGAAAAATAAAAATAAAATGGACATCATTTTATCACAAAGAAAATGACACTTTAATAATTGGCATCAAAAGTATAATAAAAAAAAAGTCATAATAAAAAAAATATAATGTTGGGGAAAGTGCACTTTGGATGACAGAGCTCAACTGCTTTATAAGGTGTTGGGCAACACTCGCACATGCGCAGTGGAAATGTCGCCTCTGCCTCAGCGTAACCAGCCTGTGAGTGGGCATGCGCATAACACAGAGCGCTCCCATTGTAACAGAAGCGGGAATGGTCGGCGTCTGCGATGCGATGCTGCCCCGGCATTTGCATAGCCCCGCCCCCCACTTCCTCACACCACTCACCCACCCATAGCTATATAGGGCTCCGCCTCATTCCCCAGTAATGTGCGCAGAGAAGGACTGCGGCAGACGGGAGGATTCCACTGCGCATGTGCGAGTGTTGCTCAGACACCTTATAACGCAGTTTTATTCCTACTACACTTGAGCCGCCTGTGGCGCGAGCGACTGGTGATCATACCTGTCATGATTAGTCCTTGGCGCGGGTTCGAATCCCAACCTGATGCTTTGTTTGCCATGACCGTCCAGGTGGGCTCATTTTTATCAATAGGGAAAATAGAACGTTGGGGAAAATGCACTTTTTATGCTTAGTGTCATTTTCTTTGTGCCAAAACGATGTCCACTTTATTTATTTATTTTTTGTGCAAAAAAACAATTGTCATCCTAAGTGCACTTTCCCCAATATTATATTTTTCTTATTATTAAAATATGGTGCTGAATGCCTATATTTTGGGACATAAGCTATTGCTATGTGTATGATTATCTAGCCCCATCCTGTGGCCATTAAGGTTTTTTTTTATGTAAAACACGTTTATTTGTCAGTGATATATATTGTGCTGATTGTATGGCATATTTCTGTTAAATAGTAAAAAAAACGATTTTTAATATATTTTTACTAATAATTAAGAAGAAAAAACATACGGCCGGGCATTGTCCACTTGTCTTATTTGCCGCCTATTAATGGGCCTTGAGTGGGATTCGATCCGGTGGACTCGGCTACTTCCGAGTAAGCCAGCTGCACAGGACATTAGCTTACTGTGCCACAGGGCCAGTGGGTGGGTGGGCGTGGCCGAGATGCGGTGGGTGACGTCAGCTCGCCAGGAGACGCCAGTGCAGTGTGTTGCTGCTGAGAGTGATGGGCTCTCTGATCAGCGCTCAGGCAGCACTAGTTGCAGCAGCATCAGGCAGCACTAGTTGCAGCAGCATCAGGCAGCACTAGTTGCAGGAGCAGAGACAGGGCAGATCGGTGCAGAGCCGTGTGACAGCTTCTCCTGGAGTCTCGGCGCCGCCATCATCCTCTGCCATTCACAGAACATTTACACAAAGGGGCCTTTTCCCATCTGATCGGAGGTCTGATTATAGGAGATTATGTAGCAGTAGTAAAAGTTTAATTTAATTAAAGAAAATAAAAATCCCTAAATACAAATAGGATAATAAAGGAGGGAGTGATTTGCACTTAGGGATTTGTTCCTAATATCTCATGTAATAACTTATAAAACTGGACTAAAAAGACTTATTTTACAGAGAAACCAGGGATGTGGCTGTCCCCACTTTCTATGCCACCAAATGACGGCTTTATTCCATGCATTAGGATGCACCACATAAAGCCCTGATTTGACGAGATCCCGCGCATGTGCCATGGGAATGGCGGGATGGTGAGTTGAGTGGGTGATCGCACATCCTAAATCGGGATGCCCCAGGGACAATGACTATTCATCAGGATAGTGAAAATAATGCTGATTGGTCCACTTGTATGATCCCTAGGAAGCCAAATTGCTTCATGAAGCTCTGATGGAGGAGCGGAAACAGCTGCACACCAGGATGAAGCATGTCTCCCGGTGGAGGTGTGTGTGTGGGTGCATTTGTGCACCAGCTGCTTCCTGTCCCCCATCGGATGGATGGGAAAGGTGAGTATGTCTCTAATGCACTGGTGGTGTGAGGGGGTAGATTGGGTTGGTTTAGTGTCCCCATGGAGCAACAGAGTAGCCAGGAGGCGTGTAGGTCTGCTTTAAAGTATACCAAAACCAGACCTATAAGGCCCTAGGTGCGGTTAGATACCCAGCCCTGGGGCATCCAGATTTGGCCTGCTCTGCTGTGTGACACCTCGCTGGATATTCTCACCTCGCCAGTGGCACCATTTCTTGCATCTTACTAGGTCTGTGTGCAGCCGCACTCTCCATAATGAATTGCCGCCATAAAGGGATGCAGGGGAGGCCGCGCACCCATCTCCAGTGCGACTACACTTCCATTCAGTTTTATTAGCTGCACATGCATGGCCAAAGAAGCTGATTGGAGCCGCGCCTGTGCCGTGGGAACTCCGTCAAGGTATATAGGGTATGAATGGGGGGGCATCCCGAATCGGGTATTCTGAATGGAATCCTGGCTGCACTCGGGATCCCCAGGCTGTGCACAGTTATGGCAGCTATTCAGTTATGGCAGAGCCCGGGGAGATGCCGCCACTGGCTGCACATGTTGGATAGGTAAGAATATCAGGCAACTGGAGGGGTTTCATATAATGGGGCATCCCAAATGGGGATACCACAGGGGGTGGTTGTTTAACTAGTGCCTATAAAACTCTAGGTCCGGTTAGACAACTACCCCATAATATATGGTCCACTTTAAAATTAAATATATTATTGCTCACAGTGTCTAACCCTGGAGATCGCCGCGTTTACTCACCTTTTCCGGCAATCCCGTGTCACATGCACAGACAGGCAGCCAATCAGCATGCTCCTCTCTATTCACCTTCTGCTAGTCACTCTGATGTCTGAGTGTCGCACAAACAAAATGGAGCGAGCACGTCACCACTCCTCCGTGTACCTGCACCAGCCATTCAGAAATGGGGGGAGTGGGAACCCGCCTCAGCTAAAGGCATAGTGGGGATGCAGCCGCTGCCGGCACATGCACCGTGAGGTCACCGGCCATGTTAGTTGTCTTTGATCCGGATATGGGATGCCCCTGGAATGAGGAAATCGGCCATTGCTCCTCTGTAACGGATGGCAGGAGAGAAAGAGGAATAATAATTTAGAGTAACATATTTATATTTCTTTATATTGAATTTATTATAATTGCTTTTGGGTCAAGAAAAAACTTTACCTGAATGTTTTATATTCTTTTGCAGTCAGCTCCTGTGTGGACAAGGGCTCCCCCTGCTGATTGGAGGCAGAGGCACATCACATGCAGAATAGAGCCAGTAGGGGGTCAGGTAAGTATAGTTGTTTCTTAATATGCCCCAGACAAACCCTTTAATGTTGCTTTGTGAAAAATGGGAAGAGAGAAAATTATTTTCATTCCTTTGTCATTTTTTGATATTTAATTATTCATAATGTTAAAGTGTTGCTCATTTAAAGAGGAACAACACCCCCTTGATTCCTCTTTATGGGGCATCCCTAATTGGAATGCCTCGCTTTGTGAAAGCCTGGGGTCACCTCAATTAGTCACCTCTTCCCTGAGCCCTCCCCACATCTTGTTGCCATGGCTGCATCCCCGGAATACCTCTAGCTAGGCTCTCATCAGGCCATCACAGCAGGAGGTGAGCGGGGATGCGGCCGGCGTCACTCGCTCTAATCAGATTTTCTTGCCGCTCTGAGCACAGGAAATTTGATTGGAACGAGCGCTACTGATTGGCTGAGAGACCTGCACTTGGGCAAACGAGGGAAAAGTAAGTTCACAGGGCAATACACACAGTGGGGGCATCCCAAATTAAGATGCCCCCATCAGAAGGAACAAAACCCAATAAAGTGAAAGTTTTGAGTTTTGTTCATCTTTAAAGTGTTGCAAAAGTCTAAACCGAGCCAGAGATTGGGCCACCTACTCACCTTTTCCTGGGATCCCGCAGTCTGTAATTAAATGCAGCACAGAGCAGAGAAGCAGCATCCCGGCGCTCTCCGCTCTGCACGCCACCGGCAGAAGATCATCAGGTTTTTGGAGGCACAGAGCAGAGGAAGCCACAAGAAGGTGAGTAGGTGGCCTGATCTCAGGCTTTCAGTACCATTATACACGGTTAGGGATGCTCCATAGGGACCTTAGGCAGTGATCCAGGAGTCTGTTTAGACTTTTGTTCTCATTGGCATTACAGTAGTTAATGGAGGATTTCTATTGATGTGTTAACAAACATTTAGGTGGACCTAAACCATTTATAGGCTGCTGTGAATTCTAAGTATGTCACACACCCCACTTCAATCATTATTACACTTGGGTTACTCCACCAGCAGGTGGCGACGTGCAGAGAAGTCATGAAAAACAAGCCCCTCCTGGTCTATACATACCTGGTACCTCTCTCTCATTCCCCAGTGTTTCTTCTTTGCAAGATGGCGACAAGACAGAAGAATGAAGTCTCCTGCTTGCAGGTAGCCGGGGTAACACCCCCCCCCCCCCCCCCATGGTCTATTTCTGCCCGGTTTCTTTTCTTTTTAGTCCTGATTAATTGGTAGCCTCCCAGCTTAGGCTGGTGGCCGGGCAATGGTAGATGGCGCTTAAAAGTGCCCAGGAGATTAGCTCCTCCGCTCGTCCCCATATTATGGGGCATATCGGTATTCCGGCTGTGGTGATCTGGATGTGGGATGCCCCAGTGTTAGGTAGGTCAGGTCCCCCTTGGCTTTCCCCTGTGGCTTTTATGATTTTTATTATTTTTGTTATGTGTGTGTGTTTTGTGCATACTGCGGACCTGTCGGCCCGCCTGGCTTTTGCTGATTGGGGGGGGGCTTCCTTAGCCCCCGGGACGGCTGCTTTCGGTGTTCGGGGGGGGCGGGTCGGGCGGCGTTGTGCCACTGGTCCGCCGCCCTTCTCCGGAGGTCAGGCGCCATTCTCTGGTGCCTGCCTCATGGTCTGATCTCCAGGCGGTGGGCGGGGACGGGCGGCGCCCTTCGTCTCCATGATCTCCTCCGGGGCGCAGCCGCCATTTCTGCCAGGTAGGCGGTTTTGTGCTTGGCCTTCCAGGGGTTACTGTCCGGGGGGGGGGGAACAGCTTGGTTTGGCCCCCTTCCTCGCCGATTGGGGGGGGGGGGCGGCATTCCCCTTATCCCGGCTCTGGGCCAGTTGACAGGGAGCCACTGCTGCCCTGGGCCATGCCAGCCTTTAGTGTATATGTTTATATATATATGTATATACTCCTTTATTTCCCCTTTTATATATATGTATATATATATATATATATATTTATATATATATATAATTGGTTTTCTATGTTCTATGCAGATTCCTTTGTCTCTTCATTGATATAGTTATCCAGGTGCTTATTCTGTATTTGGTTGACGGTTGTCTTTGGTCTCTCAGATCCCGGGATCCCACGCTGTAGGGCTCTCCCGGTCTTAGATACCTGGCTAGTTGGGGGGGCCATTGTTTGAATTACTAAATTCCAATTTTTTTGAGATTAGCTATTTAGTCAGCACTGAAGGGGCATCCCGGGTCGCTTTAGGCGTAAATCCCTGGTTACTGCATATACCATAATTTCACCATATGGAGGCTACCAAAAGATACCGGAAATGGCTCTTCGGGGCAGTCCAGGCTCTGTGGGGGGTGTGGGACTCCGCTCCCAGGGGATGATGTCATTTTATGTATTCCATGTGCATGGCGGAACATTGAGCGCCACTCCGGCACCCCGGTGCCCGGTACGTCCTTGGCCGCACCATCTCCCTCCCCTTCTCGCCTGTTCCAGACCCCGTGTGACGTAGTCATTGGGGGTGATTCGCAATCCGAGGTTTGCGCCTGATTGGCCAGCCTCGAGAAGATGTTTTCCGCTGTGGTCGCTCAGAAGGCTTCGGCTAAGCGGAGACTCCTGTCCCTGCCTCCGCCGGACTCAGATGAGGAGGTTATTGAGGACCTGGATTGGCCGGATCGGCCCCTTGAAGAGGGCGAGCTCGTTGAGGAATTTTGAAAAAAAAAAAAAAAATCCCGAGGGCCAGCAGTTGCTGGGTGCTGAGGGTGGCCAGTCCGAAGGGCCTGTCCTGGATACGCCTTCCATTCTGGCCCAAATGTTTGAGGTTTGGATTTGGATCCTCCTGAAGCTGCTTCTCAGCCTAAGGGTCAGCTTTTTGGGGTGTCCAAGCCGCGCTTGGAGTTTCCCAGTTATCAGCATTTTGAGGGCATTGCCCTTAAGCAATGGGAGCAACCTACGCGTCTTGTTGGGGTGTCGCCTAGCTGGGATAGGAAGTATCCCTTTCCGGCGGACTTGGTGAAGCGTTGGTCTGTCCCTCCCGAGGCTGAGGCTCTGGTTTTGGGACTATTAATACGGCGGTTGTACATTCTCCTGACACGACTTCTCTTAAGGACGGCGAGGATCGCCGGATTGATCGGCTGGCCCGCCATGGTTTTGTCTGTGCGGGTTTGGTCTTGAGGCCTGTTTGTGCTACGGCACTTTTATTGTTGGCGTTTAGGTCTATTGTCAGGGATTTATGTGTGGATCTTGATCCTACTCCTGATAAGTTTCATTTATTCTTGCCGTTCAGGATGATGCCATGTTATTGTGTGGCAGGGCTACGGCTCTGTTGGTGGCTATCCGCCGCTCGGTGTGGCAGTGGACTGCTGATTTTGATTCTAAGAGATCGCTCACGGCTCTTCCCTCTCGGGGTTTGAGACTTTTCGGTGAGCAGCTTGATTCTGTTGCCAAGGGAGGTAAGTTACCTCAGCGCAAGATATTTCGTCGCTCCTTTTGGGGGGCGGCCTCCTTTCAATCCTTCCTTTCGGGGAGCCAGAGCCGGCAGGGGTGCGGGCTTCTTGGCTTCCAGGGGTGCCAGCTGGAACAGGGTAATGGCCTCAGCCGTCCCGTTCACGTCTGGGGCGCTAAGCCCAAGCCAGCTGCCAAGCCCGCTCAGCAATGAGGGGGCGCCCTCACCCTTACGGGTGGGGGGACGGCTGCGACTCTTCTCCTGGGTATGGGACCAGGAGGTCTCGGACAGATGGATCCGGGAGGGGGTGTCGGCCGGTTTCAAGCTGGAGTCCGAGTCCTGCCCTCCTCCAAGGTTTTTTTTTCAGGTATCGTGTCCCTTCAGATCCTCTGGCCGCACAGGGGCTCCTGGCGGCGGTAAGGAATTTTCTGGAATTGGCAGTCATCTGCCCGGTCCCTCCTTCGGGGTGGGGCGCGGGTATTATTCCAATCTCTTCACTGTACCCAAAAAGGATGGGTCGTTCCGGTTTTCTCAACCGGTTTATTCGTCCCCGGAAGTTTCGCATGGAAACTCTGCGGTCTGCGATCAGTTCTCTTCGGCAGGGGGACTTTATGACGTCCATAGACGTCAAGGATGCATACCTTCACATTCCGATCTTTCCGGCTCACCAGAGGTTTCTTCGCTTTGTGGTGGAGGATCGGCATTTCCAGTTGGTAGCTCTTCCATTCGGCCTCACCTCGGCTCCGAGAGTGTTCACCAAGGTGTTGGCGGGCGTGATGGCCCTGCTCAGAGCTCAGGGAATTCGCATTGTGCCTTATTTGGACGATCTTTTCATCATGGCTCCGTCATTCAGTCAAAGCGGATGTGGACACCAGCACGGTGGTGTCTATGCTGGAGAGGTTCGGCTGGGTGATCAGCTACCCCAAGTCCTCTCTGGTTCCGGCCAGGGTGGTGGCCTTTCTGGGGATGTCCTTGGACTCTTGCCAGCACAGAGTTTTTCTACCTCAGGCCAAGGTTCTTTTGATTCAGGAATTGGCGCAGCTTCTTCTTTCCAATCCTCGCCCGTCCATCCGGCTAGGGATGAGACTGGTGGGGTTGATGGTAGCTTCTTTCAAGGCAGTTCCCTTCGCGCAGTTTCACACGCGGACGCTTCAGCTTCATCTGTTGGCGTCTTGGGACCGGCGACCGTGGTCATTGGATCGGTCCTTCCGGATGTCCCCCCGGGTTCGGCAGTCTCTACTGCGGTGGTTGGTCTCGGACAATCTCTTTAAGCGCAGGTCATTTCTGACCCTGCTTTGGGAAACTGTCACCACGGACGCCAGTTTGTCAGGAGGGGGAGGTTTCTGGAAGGATCTTCGGTTCCGGGGGCGGTGGGGTCCTCAGGAAGCCCACTTGCCCATCAATGTTTTGGAGTTGAGAGCCATCCGGTTGGTTCTGTCTCACTTGACGCAGCATTTACAGGGCTTGCCTGTTCAGGTTCGATCGGACAATTGGACAATTGGACGGCGGTTGCTTACATCAATCACCAAGGAGGGACTCGCAGTCTGGGTGCCCTCAGAGGGGTGTCTCTGATCCTAGTTTGGGCAGAGACTCTTGTCCCTTGCATCTCGGCAGTGTACATTCCAGGAGTGGAAAACACGGAGGCGGACTTTCTGAGCCGGTGTTCTTCCCGCCGGGGGGAATGGTCTCTCCACCCCCAGGTTTTTCGGTCGCTTTGTCTCCGATGGGGGACGTCGGAGGTGGATCTGTTCGCCTCTCGTCACAATCACAAGCTTCCTACATTCGTGTCGCTTTCCCAGGATCCTCTGGCTATGCCATGGCCCTGAGCTGGGGGGACCTGGGGTTTCTTATCTGTTTCCTCCGATCCCCATGCTAGGCAGGGTGCTGCGAAAGTTGGTTCTGGAAGGGGTTCCCGCCATTCTTGTGGCTCCAAGGTGGCCAAGGCGGGTGTGGTTCGCGGACATGGTTCGTCTGGCAGTGGATCAGTTCGATCTGCCTCTTCGGCCGGATCTCCTCACTCAGGGTCAACTGTGCTACCCCAGTTTACCATCGCTGGATTTGACGGCTTGGCTGCTGAAACCTCCATCTTAAAGGAGGAGGGTCTTTCGGATTCGGTCATTCGGACTCTTATTAGTGCCAGGAAGAGATCCTCTTCTTCCATCTATTATAGGGTTTGGAGATCTTATATTGATTGGTGTGAGGCTAGATCTTTGCCCTGTCGGGTCTTTTCTGTTTCTAGGATTTTGGAATTTCTTCCATCTGGGCTGGACTCTGGTCTTCAGCTGAGTACTTTGAAGGGGCAGGTTTCTGCCTTGTCTATCTTTTTAGGTCATTTGCACTCCATCCTTTGGTCGGGACTTTTTTCCAGGGGGTTCGCATCTGCGGCCTCCTAGGAAGCCTTTGCTCCCTGTTTGGGATTTGAATTTGGTTCTCTCTGCTCTTCCGGCTTCTCCTTGAGCCTTTGCAGGTTATTGTTCTTCCTACTCTGACTCAGAAGGTTGCCTTGTTGGTGGCCATCACTTCTGTTATGTGTGTCTCGGAGTTGGCAGCCTTGTTGGTTCAGGCTCTTCACTTTGAGAGACATCAGGTCAAGGTGGTTTTCCGCTTCAAACCGGACTTTCTTTCTAAGGTGGTCTCTGTTTTTTTCATCTTAACCAGGACATTGTTCTTCCTTCCTTGTGTTCTAAGCCTAGGAATGACAAGGAGAGGGTTTGCACTGTTTGGATGTGGTACGCTGTGTGAAGTACTGTTTGTTTACTTCTTCTCTTTTTCGTAAGACTGATGTCTTTTTCGTGGTGCCCTGTTGGGCCTAGGAAGGGTTTGGCTCCCGCTAAGTTTTCCATTAGCAAATGGATTCGTCAGGCTGTTGTTGGGGTCTATTCTACCAAGGGGAAGGTTTCCCCTTTTTCGTATCACTGCTCATTCTACTCGTGTTGTTGGAGTGCCAGGCCTCTGTTGAACAGTTTGTAAGGCTGCTACTTGGTCTTCTGTTCACACTTTTTCTATGTTTTTACTAGGCGATGTGCGGGCTTCAGCGGATGCTGTGTTTGGCCGCAAGGCTCTGCAGGCTGCAGTGGTTTGAGTTTTGCATTATTGTTGGATACCCGCCCTTTCTGGACACTGCTGTTGGATGTCCCAAGTGTAATAATTAATGATTGAAGTGGGGTGTGTCACATACTTAGAATAATACCATTTTGTGAATACTCACCTGTAAAATGGGTATTATAAGTATGTCACACACCCCACTTCACCCGCCCTTTTGGTATCCCGGATTCTTTATAGGGTGAAGTTTTCGTTTATAGTTGAGGGTTACCAAGGGGTTTTTTCCTGGTACCTTGTCTTTACTGCTGTTTGAGTACTGGGGAATGAGTGAGAGGTACCAGGTATGTATAGACCAGAAGGGGCTTGTTTTTCATGACTTCTCTGCACGTCGCCACCTGCTGGTGGAGTAACCCAAGTGTAATAATTAATGATTGAAGTGGGGTGTGTGACATACTTATAATACCCATTTTACAGGTGAGTATTCACAAAATGGTATTTTCCCATCCCCCAGTAATCTGTCCAAGGCTTAAATATGACCAAGAAACTCACCCTCTCCAAGGCAGCTGTGCAGTCTGCCCATGTACCCAGTAGGGTTTGCCAGTCTTCTGCAGCAAAACATTTGCTGACGCCAATCCATGTGCAACAGGAGAACGGAGAGGGTAAGTTCTTACATAAGATCCTCTGGTTCCCCAGTGGCCCAGTCTGAGCCTGGGTCTTTGTATTGGTGGGATCAGGTCCAGAAGGTGGGAAGATTGAGGCTCATCCCTTCCAATGTTTCTTTTTTAAACTGGAGCTGGCTGTGGGTGCTCCATGATTTGGGTCTGGGGGAGAGGAGGGAGGGCCACTTGCCTTCTCACATCTGCTCTGCCAGTGTAGTTTTATGGGAAATGAAAGTTTTGGACCTTGTCTATGGGTGATGCCAGTTGGCGAAAAAAGGAAAACAGAAGGGACTGACGAGGGAAAGTTGGATAAGTCCCTCAGGGAGACACCATCCTACCCCTCTCCAGTGACCCACCCTTTTTGCTATCACATAAGTTGTAGGGTGGTATGGACTCACGGTCTGTTTGTTAAAGTCAAAGTTACTACTCAGCTGGGCATAGGTTAGCTCCCAACAAATATGATTAGACCTTTGAGTTCAACCCCGCCTGTGATAGAATATTTCCTTTTTTTTTAAATACCTTTATTGAAATGTTCAAGTATAAGAAGGATTTGGCAGTTCAGGTGTTTAGTCACCTAGAGTGCTATCAACGGGTTGATGTACATACATTTTTTAAACATACATGGTCTCTGTATATTCAAACATCAAGGTCAGCATGATTGAATCAATTCATTCTGTCTGTACAAAATATTAAAAACTGATCTGCATATATACAAATAATCTTTAGAGAAAAGTAGACAGGTGGAAAGAAATAAGTGAAAGCAAACTAGTTTCGTCCCTGGGGGCTTTTTCAACGCCAGTAATTGCCTGATTTGTTTGTTATAACTTTAGGTATACCTGATGGTATTTCAGTTTAACAATGCTCCTAAGAAAGAAAATAAAAACATACATATTAATTAATGTACCACTGGAATTCATCATTCCAGATTGGGACGACCCGCTGTGTGAAATCTTGCTGGTCTCCCCTAAAACATTCCTCACACATATAAATGAGCGGCTAAAGAAGCTGAATGGGAGCTTAGCCGATCATGTGATCCTCAGCACATCCCCTCTATGGCTCTGTGTGGCTGCACCAGTCATTAAGTTGGCAAAACCATGCACAGACTAGAGGGATGCGGGAGATGCCACTGCTGACTTTACAAGCACTGAGGGCTCGCCGGTGGAGTGACCACCAGGTTTTTACACAGGGGGGCATCTAATATCGGGAAGCCCCAGGGATGGAGAACTAAAAACTTGGGATTGTGAGATTTTTGGTTCTCTTTAAGCATTTTACTGGCCAATGATACTCAACTGCTTTTATATTCTCTCATTACTTGGGTGTCAGCTTGCTGCTCCATGCAGGAGTTCACATGGGACAGCCAACTGGTGTCTGGATTGGATCCAGCAGAAGCTCTGGCCACTTGTGTTTCTTTCTGGATTTAAATACATGGGGATATGGTTGCAGATACCCCTGCCACTCACATGTAATGTGACAAATTGTTAGTCCACGGCACAATCAGCACTGAATTCCCCGCATAGAGAGCGGAAAGAATGGCCGCATATCTGGACTCCTTCCGGATGATGCACCTGCTCCCATGCCAGCTTATCTGCATGGCTGGGTGCCAGAGCCCGCATCAGCCGTAAGATGCAGGGGAAGCGGCCCGTGCTGCACCATGGGGTTGCCGTTGATGTGAGTTTACTACCGATCCAGGAGGATTTAATTCAGTGGGACACCCTAAATTAGGATGCCCCAAGGGTAGAGAATTGAGAGAGTTTGGTCCATCTTAATTGGAGCCTGAAGGCACACGGCTATCTGTTGGGTACCTTGGAGCCATTCACCTCTTTCAGCTTTGCTTTGAGTTTGCAGGTGGGGTGAATCTAAGTGCCCCGTGCCCCACACTATTACAAAGTGCAATCACATATCACAGCAGCAACGTGGCAACGTTGGCACAGCCCCGAGAAAGGGTCCGTTAGGACCTGAAACAGCCATAAGGTTATTACACTCTGTAAGCTCGCCATCATGCTGCTATGATATGTGATTGCACTTTGTAAGCTCGCCATTATGCTGCTGTGATGTCCTTGTGATTTTACCATGTGATTATCTGTAAACACTATATGCTGCTTAATGAGGGCTTTGATATTATTGAGTATTAAGTATTTATGTGTATTATCTTTATGCATTTGCTCAGGCAAATGGAGCAAAATGCATCGGTGTCACTGGAGGTCCCCTGCCCACCACTGCGAAATCAGCCACTGAATTGGGGAAACATCGCCAGTGAGAAGACGATTGAGGCCGACAGAAGTGAAGATGGCAGAACCGGTGAACTGTACAGCAGCTGGGCGGGATGTAAGGTTGAGTCTGAGCAGAGATGTCACCACAGTATTGGCGAGAGGTGACACTGTTTCGACCATTCCCTGATTCATCCTGCGGGCTGACTCCCGGCTCCCACCGACATCCATCTAGCCGGATGTTTCTCTGTAGAGTGTCTCTGTATGGACACTGGGACGCACGTGCTGCTTCTTTACACCTTGCGTCATGGCTCCTCCTGCTTAATTGCAAAGATTGCGCAATAAAATTGTCAGGCTGCTATTTAACATTCATGGGTCTGGCTGTTGCTATCCATGCAGGAATTTAACCGCCATCTCCAGAAGATTCCTCACTGCCGCCAGGAGCCCCTGCGCGGCCAAAGGATCTGAGGGAACACGGAACCTGAAAAGTCTTAGAGGAGGACGGGACTCGAACTCCAGCTTGTAACCGGCCGACACCACCTCCCGGATCTACCTGTCCGAGACCGTCTGGTCCAACACCCGGAAGAAGTGTCGCCACCATCCCCCCACCCGCAAGGGTGAGGGCGCCCCTTCATTGCTGAGCGGCCTTTGCAGCAGGCTTGGGTTTGGCACCCCAGGAGTGACCGGGACGGCCACGGCCTCTACCCCTGATCCAGCTTGCTCCCCTGGAGGCCGAAAAGCCTGCACCTCTGCCAGCTCTGGCTCCCTGAAAAGAGGGATTAAAAAAGGCCGCCCCCCGAAAGGAACGACGAAGTGTCTTGCGCTGAGGTAACATACCCCCCTTGGCAACCTAATCCAATTTCTCACCAAACAGGCGCAAACCCAGAAAGGGAGGCCGTAAGCGACTTCTTAGAATTAAAGTCAGCAGTCCATTGCTGCAACCACGCCAACCGTCGGATAGCCACCGACAAAGCCGTGGTCCTGCCACACATCATCATGGCGTCATCCTGAGCGGCTAGGATAGACGAAACAAAGGACTCACAACTTTGAGAGCAAGGAACTCATCCCAAGTAGGATCAAGGTCCGCACATAAATCCCTGACAAAGGACCTAACCGCCAACACCAAAGGTGCCGAAGCACAAACAGGCCTCAAAGCCGAACCCGCACAGGTAAAACCGTGGCGAGCCATCTGGTCAATCCGGCGATCTTCGCCAGTCTTAAGGGTAGTCGTGTCGGGAGAATGCAACACCACCATGTTAGATAGCCCCAAAACCGGAGCATCAACCTCGGGAGGAAAAGCCAACGCTTCACCAAATCCACCAGAAAAGAATACTTCTTATCCCAACTCGGCGGAACACCAACGAGACGCGTAGGCTGTTCCCATTCCTTAAGGACGACATTCTCAAAATGTCCTTGACTGGGAAACTCCAAACGCGGCTTGGCCACATCAAACAACTCACCCTTAGGCGGAGGAACCGCCTCGGGAGGGTCTAAATCCAAAACTTCAAACAATTGAGTCAATAAGGAAGGGGTGTCAAATACCGTTCCCGCCGCCTGGTCACCCTCAGCGCCAAACAACTGCTGGACCTCAGGGTCGGCCAGTTCCTCTAGAATCTCCCCCTCACAGTCGGGGGGCAATCTGACCAATCCAATTCCTCAATAACATCCACGTCTGAGTCCGGCGGAGGCGGGGACAAGTGTTTCCGCTTAGCTGTAGCCTTCTGAGCCACCGCGCGGAAAACATCTTCTCGAGGTTGGCCAGGCAGGCACAAACCTCAGATTGCGAATCCCCACCCATGACCATGTCACACGGGGTCCGGAATAGGCGTGGGAGGGTAGGGGATGACTGAGGTTGCGAAGAGCCAGAAGCCGAACTGCCGGTCTGACACGCAATATTCTGCTGGGCGCAAGGAACGCACAATATGACGTCATCACCTGGGAGCGGAGCCCCACAGCCCCCACACTGCCTAGATTGCCCCGAAGAGCTATTACCGGTAGCTTTGGAAGCCTCCATACGATGAAACGTTTGTGATATTCGCAAGTACCCAGGGATTTACGCTAGTAAGCGACCCGGGATGCCCCTTTAACAATTAAGGTCCCAGGAGTGGGAGGATTTTTAGATCCCTTAAATAGACCCAATTTATAACAGACTAGCCCAGGTATATCAGACCGGGAGACCCCAGCAGGCAGTGGAATCCCCGGGTCTGAAACAGAAAGAAAAACCACAATCAGCATACACAAAAAGACGCAGAAGTCAAAAACACTGCGCATGCCTTCACAAACACATACATAAAAGGAAATATATCCAGATGCTCCAATCAATGGAAATATATATATATATATATATATATATATATATATATATACACACACAAATATATAACTATATACATAATATTATAACACCTATGGATAAGAGGGAACAGTAAGGGACATAATGACACCAAATGAGGATAAATATATAAATATAAAGTACAGAGCTATAAAACCAGGCCAGCAAGCGAACGCTGCATAGAAGGGCTGAAATAACATAGATTGAACACTTAGCAAGCTAAATAAAAAACTTTTTACCACACACAAAATACCCGCATCTCCCTGACATGCAATGAGAGCCGGGTAACATACAATAAAAACCCACCCCTCACGCAAGTCACCCCCCCACAGTGAAGGGAGAAGGGATTCTAGCAAGCATGGGAAAGAGGGAGACTAGAGGGAGAAACTGGGACGGGGCATCCCAAAATCCGGGTCACCAGCCGGATAGCTGCACTGCCCCACGCGTGGGGTCTCGCGGAGGAGATAAGCTCCTAGGCAACACAAGGTGCCGCCTACCATTACCCAGCCTAGCAGCCAAGGCTGGGAGGCTTCCAGTATATATATTAAATATCAAAACATGGACTGGGTAGAAATAGACCATGGGGGGGTTCCGGGGTTTTACCCCGGCTACCTGCAAGCAGGAGACTTCATTCTTCTGTCTTGTCGCCATCTTGCAGAGAAGAACACTGGGTAATAAGTGGGAGGTCCCAGGTATGTATAGACCAGGAGGGGCTTGTTTTTCAAGACTTCTCTGCAACGTCGCCACCTGCTGGTGGAGTAACCCAAGTGTAATAATTAATGTTTGAAGCGGGGTGTGTGACATACTTAGAATAGTGTCCTAGCAAATGCGGTTTAGGATCTGAAAGCCCTTCCTCCTTTTTTTAAAATCAGTCCATCATCACTCGCAAATCGCTATACACCCAGAAAGGAAGTTTATGTGGTCACCTCCTATCCCTAGCCCAGTTCCCCTAAACAGCCTGTGTTTCTTTTAAACTAAAGCCTTTTCCCAATATTCACAAAAAAAAACAGGATGCAGTATGATGTCCAAATGGCTGTCCTATGCTTATTAATTCAGTTACAACTAAACTGTCACATAATGGTTGTTAAAGCAGAACAAAACTCCACCAGCCACTGACCTGGAATCAAAAAAGATTTCAGGAGTGGCTGCTGGCTTTTCCCCAGGTCATCAAGAATCGCATCACCGGCGGCGTGCACATGCTCTCGCTCCAGCCATTCATATACGCATGCACCCAATTCGGGATGGCACAGAAAGCCAAATTTCTGCTTTAATTTATAATTTCTAACCCAGTCACATTTTAACCTTTATAATATGCAACAGTTCAAATGAAACCTAGGTCCACATTCATTGTATTGGCAAAGGACATTTATTTTAGCTGCAACTTTTGTTTCTTTTCTCTTACTTTTCATTTGAATGGGATTTGGTGATGGTGTCTTAATCACTGCCTTTGGGCAGCAGCCACCAGGAGTGACCTTGGAGTGGAGCAATGGTGGTTAAATAATGCTGAATATAGAGGGCTGCAGAAGACTCTGATGTGAAATCTGTTGGAAAATCTACCCAAAAGTATAGTTTTCTGTATTAAATTGCATACCCGTAACTCATATATGTTCTATATCTGCTTTTAACCTACAGTGATCAGACTGACATTTCTCAACCAAAGTCCTCTTACAATGGATTAGGTCAAGCCAAATCCTGAATTAGTTATGAAAGAATCTCAGAGTGGCTGTCCGAACGCAAGCTGTGCTGTGAAAATACATCAAACCAATGTTTGTGGAGGCATGATGTTGGTAGAGGATTGTACACGACACTCTTCCAGCGCACAGGAACAATGGCTGTTTATTCAGCAACAGTCAGGAGCCTAAATATTAACAAGATACATCAGCAACACATCTGAACATGGAGCAAAGCTCCTTTCTGTTAGCCGGGGGGAAGGCCAGTGGCTGGTTTTGGGGTCTTTTAGACTCCAGGGCCAGATGCTTAGGGTTTGTTCCACTTTAGAGCCCAATTCCAGGTAGGGCAACTGTTGCTCTTCCACAATGAGACTGCGCTTAAAGCGACACAAAACCCTTTAAAGTGGACCAAAACCCACTGAACTTGCGAAATACATTTGGCCGAAGCCGGTGCCGACCTCCCTAGAACTAGAAATGGATATTTTGACTTTACGAGTTGTCCTGGATCACTGATTTTTTTTGCTGTCCCTCTCTGTAAGATGGTAGATGACCAGTCATTGCATAAGTGTGGCAGTGAATGGAGGAGGTGGAGCTTTACAGCTAAAACAGACGCCATTATCTGGGGTTAGAATAAAGCAGGAGCAGTGAAAATTGGCAAAATGTTCTCTTCATGGGGGGAGCAGTTCAGGGGATGCTGGTAAAATATGTGGGTTTTGGTCTACTTTAGGTGCATAATCATCCTCGGCATCGACTTGCACTTTTGCAACCTCCTGCAAATTATGTGTTATATTAGCCTAGACTGTCCCTTTAAAGAGGACTAGAAATCTTGGCTGTTGTTTTTGGAACAGCTAAACCTGTAGGCCAACCATGGGGTATGCGAGGTGCCATCGCACAGGGCGCCATGATCAGCTGCAGCTGGACCTGCCCGCTTAATACCCTAATCCGTCTAATATTAATGCAGGGCATAGAGAGCGGCATAGAAAGCTGGAAGCAGCCGGCATCCCTGGTATAGCCTGTTCATGCATCATGGGATTGCTTTTGAGGCGACTATACCAGTGATCCCGGGTGGTTTCACACAGTGGGGCATCCCACATTAGAATGACACGGAGATAGAGAATCACACGGCTCCAGAGTCTTTTAGACTTCAGGTGGGAAAACACTTAAATATTCAATATAAAGAAAAATAAATTTGTTGATCTAAATTAGTGTATTTCTTTCGGATTTAGTGCCGTTATGACCCTAGGTGCAGTTAGACAATTTGGGATGAGAAGTCCCTCCAGTTGTCCCCTTTTCTTACCTATGCAGCATGTGCAGCCAGTGGCGGCATCTCTCCCGTACGGCAGCTCCTGCCATAACTGAATATCTGGCCGTGCACAGCCTGGGGAGTGCGGCTAGGATTCCTTACAGCTTCTCCAGCTGCACATTAATATGCGCAGACTAAGAAGCTGATTGGAGGAGAGATCCGTCCAGTGAGATATGTAGATTGGATGAACCGGGGAATTTTACACAGCAGGGGCATCTCAAATTAGGATGCTCAGGGGACAAACTAAAACTGGGCATAGTGGAAATATTGGGTTAATTTTGGACTGGTTATTACTATTCCCAGGAGGCATCCTGCTTTGGGACGCCCCACAGCCAGAAATGCAAGCTTATCCCCTGTCAGAGCAGCGCACTCAACAGCGTTACACCTCTATTTCTTTGTGGCAAAGAAAGTGCGCACAGCGGTGCCCACCTGTCTGGTATGGAGGGTGTGCACTGCAGGGGAGGATCCTCTGCCACATAAGAATGTAGTGGTGAATCGCGTCTAGGTGGGTGCGCCGGCCAAATCGGGATGCCCTTTAAAATCAAATGTCCAGTTCATATCAAATAAATAAATAAATAATATAAATAAAATACTCATACATTATATTTACTCTATTTAAAGCACCCCTTCCCCCTCATTAAGTTATTAAAACAACTAAAAATATACAGTGTTTTTCGCACTATGAGATGCACTTTTTCTACCAAAAACGAGTGTCAGTGCGTCTTATTGTGTGATTGTAAAAAAGAAAAAACGGCAAAAAAGTAAACTTACATGACCCTTGGGGCAGGCAGGGAGAGGGCAGGGTAACTGAACCAGCGGGTGGACGTGCTCTGTGTCTGCTTCCATTGTCCTCAATGGACTCTGATACAAGCCACGCCCACCTGCTGCACAGACCCGGGTGTGTGTCCCCGCAGGGCCCTCTGCCGCCTGACACTCCTCCATCGACTGGCCTCCGGTGGCCACAGCGCGGGAGTGAGGATCAAGTAAGTTTACTTTTATTTTGTTCTCTGGCGTCGAGGTGGAGGGGATTCTGCCCCACTGCTAATGGGATTGGGGCAATGCCTCATTGCCTATGGGAAAGGGATGGAGGGAATGCCACACTGCCAATGGGAATAGGATCAGGGGAATGACACACTGCCTATGGAGAATGGGATGAGGGAATACCACACTGCATATGGGAATGGAATAAGGGAAATGCCACTTTGCCTATGGTGAATGGGATGGGAGGGTGCAACACTGCCTATGGAAATTGGATGAGGGAATACCACACTGCCTGTAAGTAATGGGACGGCGGGAATGACACACGTCCTTTGGGAATGGGATGAGGGAATACCACACTGCCTATGGGAAGGGGATGGGGAGAATGCCACACTGCCAATGGGAATAGGATCAGGGAAATGACACACTGCCTATGGAGAAGGGGATGAGGGAATACCACACTGCATATGGGAATGGAATAAGGGAAATGCCACTTTGCCTATGGTGAATGGGATGGGAGGGTGCCACACTGCCTATGGAAATTGGATGGGGGAAATGCCACACGTCCTTTGGGAATGGGATGAGGGAATACCACACTGCCTTTGGGGAATGGGATGGGGGGAATGCCACACTGCCTATAGGGAATGGGACGGCGGGAATGACACACGTCCTTTGGGAATGGGATGAGGCAATACCACACTGCCTATGGGATAGGGGAATGCCACACTGCCTATGGGAGCGGGATGGGGGGAATGTCACACTGCCTACGGGAAATAAGATGGGGGAATGCCACACTGCTTATGGGGAATGGGATGGGGGGGAATGTCACACTGCCTATTGGAATGGGATGATACCCCCGAAGCTAAAAGCGCAACAAAACACAGTGTGGCCAGCCCTGGAATTTAAAAGATGGCTTTCCCCGGTCATCCTAAATCAGAATGCCACATTGTGTAACCCCTCCCCAGGCTTCCGCAAAACTGACCAACTTCCGGGCTCCCAACCTCATCCAGGATCCTGTGCTGCCTAGAAATCCCAGCTCTGGGCACCAAAATCTTGGATCTGCTGCAGCTTTCCAGTCTTTGCGCGACTCGCTAACTTGCAGGAGAAGCAGCTCTGTGCACAGTCCGTGCGGCCGCCACAGAAGCGCCAAGGACTTGGTTGTATCCAGGGTTAGGTATGGAGTTACGGTGCCTGCAGTGATCATGTCAGGGTGGCGCGCTCCAGTGGATTGCAGATGTAGGCAAGTCTCAGGGTCAGGGGAACGGCCTGGTGTATAATGTGGGGCATGCTGCAATTGTATGCCTCTCAGCGGTGTTCTGAGTGTAGGGAGGCGTCCTGATTGCCGATGCCTGTACCCGTGAATTTAACGGCGTTAAATAGGAGAAATCAGCAATTGGGATGCCTTCCTCACAACCCTGTGAAAAATGGTTGTTCCGCGTTTAGACAAAATGAATAAACATACACTCCCGCACAGCTTTTAGACTACAGGACCTACGATTTTTTTATTTAAAATGATAAGAAAGAATGATAAGTAAGTGACTAAAAACTTAAAATATATTAATTTTAGATGCTGGGGGATAGTTTTTTAAGGGGTTAAAATGCATGTCAGTAACCGGAGATATGTGCCACCTTTATCACATAAGATACAGATTACAGATCTGCAATAAAAAAAAACGAGGCATTTTCTTCATTTACATTTTGTTCAAAAAACAAGACGGCTTTTTGATTTTTCATGCGCCAGTTAAGTGGTTCAAAACCTGGGATTTTCACTCTTTGGGATGCCCTGCTGCATGACACCCCTCCGATCGACCAATTTACATACCTTGCCAACATTTCGCTTGCACAGGTGCGGCTCTCCTCCAATCAGCCGCTACATTCCCTTCCCTCTGGGGCATCCAGATTAGAGATGTCCCGCTGTGTGAAACCCCCCCATGGTCATCCGCTATATTCACCTTCTCTCCCTCTCCAATTGCGCATGTGCAAGCAGTGGCCGCATCCCCGCTATCTCTTTAGGCATTTAGAGGACAGCAGGGATGCTGCGCCACGTGCTCGGCCTAGTTTGGCTGCTGAAACGAGCCTAGACAAGCGTGTGTGCTGATTGGATGCATGCGCCGCAGGACCAGGTAAAGGTGTATTGGAGTGGGCGACCTGGAGGGTTGCACACGGTGGGTCATCCCGAATCGGGGTGCCCCCGGGAAAAAGGTCCAAAATCCGGGATAGTCATAATCCTGGGTTTTGGGCCACTTTAAAACAGCCTGAAAGTCTAAAAGTTTTATTTTTCATTTTTTTATTTCAAGAGTTAAAAATGAAAAAGTTCCTTGATAATCATGCAAACCACTTAATGACCTACTCACCTTACCAGGCTGCTGGCTCCCGTACCTCTCGCGCCGACATCTTGCTACACCGGGAAGTATATATCCCACAGTGTACGGCAGTGGCTATGACAGGGGCGAGTGCGAGGTGAGAGCTTCGGCGGCGGGGGACCTCCGGAATTGTAGCTGCTGGATGGTTCATGTAGCACGATTTACCGCACTACATGAATCCGGAAGCAGCTGGAAAAAGCAGCAGCACAGCCGAAAGTAGTCTGCTGTGTGCTGCGGGACCATCCGGACCTGCACCTGGGAGGGGATTAAAGCGGACCTTCACTCTGAATAAGAGCCTATCTTATATGTTTCTCACACACCGCGTACATAAAGATTGCTCACATTAAAAATCATCCTACCTGCATCTACTGTATGCTATGAGCCTTTAAACATCCAAGATGGCGGCTCATGGAGCATCAGGCAGCCTGCAAACAGGAAGTGTCTTCTGACTGTGTTGCTCTGCATGCTGGGATTGCTGTCCTTTTCCTGACCCCAGCTCTGCAAAGCACAGCTATAACCCCACCCCCTGTACTTTATCCCGCTCTCCTCAGTATGTGTGATGCTTCTGAGTCATGGTGGCGGCGTCCATATCCTAGAGTCCTGAAGAGAGTTGCAGCCCAGCAGGGGAAAGAATAATAAGTGAGCAACTAAAAACTTAATATTAATTTTAGATGCTGGGGAATAGTTTTTTAAGGGTTTGGGCTTTTCATGAAATCATGCTGAAGGTCCAGTTTAAGTCCTCTGGCCTCTTTTTTTGCTTTTGGTATACTTTAAAATATTCTAGATGCTAGATGCGGTTTTGGCCCCCTTTAAAGACAAACACTGGACAGTCTGGGGAGTTCTCAAGAAATCCCCAAACTTCGCCATTTGTTCCCTTTGCTTCTGCATTTGGCAGGTTAAACTTACCTGTCTTCTGCTCTTCCTCCTGCACTCCACCAATCTTCTTGAATGCTTTCTGTAGGGCAGCGCCATCTTGTCTTTATCTCTGTCCCATGATGCACTGCACCGCCCCTGAGATCTCACATCTGCGCAGTGAAGTGCTCATCTCGATCCCCAGTACAAACTTACCTTTTCCCCTATGCTCGGCAATACGGTGCGTTTAGGCCAGCGCTCAGCAATCAGGAGCAGGAGTGGCAGCATCACCAGTTTCCTGTAGACGTGGGCACGCTCCTGTCCCCAGCCTATCTGGTTGTTTTCATCACTGAGTGGGTGATGTGGGTGGGGGGGCTTTCACACAGGATGCCCCAGGGAAAGGTCAGCAGCCGGCCCTTGTATCTTATACTCTGGTTTTTGTTTTGCTTTTAACAGGTTCCGCCACTCATCAGCAGAGGAGGTGGATTAGTACATTTCTCCCCTAAACTTTCTTTTTTCTTTTTTTTACTTGAGGTCCACATTAAAATGGACCAGTTACCACCTGCGCCGGTCATGGAGTCTTATTGACTCTAGGCCGGCAGGATTAGGTGTCCCTTGTGCATGCTGATTTGGGATGCCCCACTGTTTGAACCCCACCCCACCCCCATTGATTGCCAGTAAGCCCTTACCTTTCCACTGCTCCCTCTCTAGATAGCCCCAAAACGCGGCACTCCACAGGTTAGCCAAAACGGGATACCCCCGGGGGCACGGACCAATCACCAGGATAGTCATAATCCTGTTGATTGGTCCACTTTTAGGGTTTAGAGCAGAATATTGAATGTGATTATACATGTAAATGGTAAATCTTTTTTTATTTTTTTCTTATTTATGAGCATATTGGTGGATAATAGTAAATCAAATCATTATATGGGGCAATAGTTTAACAATTACCATGAAAAGTGCACTTTCCCCAACAATATATTTTTATAATGTTATCATTAGATTAGATGAGCCTAGCCGAGTTCACTTTGGCGCAGTCAATCACGTTGATTGGACGGGAGGCCACGCATGTGACGTGGGACTGGGGAAAGGTGAGTTACTTCAGGTGACCTGGGGGTTTCACACAGCGGGGCATCCCCGATCGGGCTGCCCCAGGGGTGAGGATCAAAAGTGTTTTGGTCCACTTTCAAATAGATCAGGATCACCTATTATTGGAAACAGATAATCAAAACTATTGCCCCATATAATGATTTGATTTATGATTATCCACCAATATGCTCATAAATAAGAAAAAAAGCAATAAGAATTCGCCATCATTTTTATAATTATGTTTAATATGTGGTAGATATTCATATATCAATAAAAGTATTAAGCTACATATAACCAACATTTACATGTATAATCACATTCAATATTGTGCTCTAAACCTTACCCTAAAAGTGGACCAATCACCAGGATTTTGATGATGCTGGTGATTGGTCCCTGCCCCCGGGGGTATCCCCCCAGATTGCCAACTCCACTCACCTTTCCACCGGTCCTCGAGTCAAAAAATAAAGTTTAGGGGATAAGTTTACAAAATCACCCCCTCTGCTGCTGATTCTAAAAGATTCAAGGGCTGGCTGCTACCCTATCCCTGGGGCTGTGTGAAACAACCCCCCCCCCCCCCCCCCCCCGGGCAGCTCACTCGGTAATGATTGCTGAGCGCTGGTCTATACAGACTGTATTGCCAAGCAAAGGGGAAAAGGTAAGTTTTTACTGGGGATCTGGGGGTTTCACAAAGCGGGGCATTTTAATTGGGAGGAACAGACCTCAAAAAAGTTAAATTCTCATGTTTTGTTCCTCTTTAAAGTGGGCCAGGACCAACACTGAAGTCTGAGAGTCTCCAGGGCCGGCTAATTCCCTCTCCCCAGGGTATCCCGATCTCGGATGCCCCGGTGTGTGAAACCCCCCAGTTTATCCGCAATTCTTACCTTTTGGGCCGGCGCATCCAATTCCGGTTGTGCGTGGCCACGAATGGCTGTGATTGGGCGCACACAGCCAGAGGATGCGAGTGATGCAGCGCGCCGCTATTGAGTGCAGCTGGGGATTCCATTCAGCTTCTCCAGGTGAACATTAATATGCACAGCCAGAGGAACTGATTGGATGAGAGGCCGCGCATGCACCGTTGGGTTTACAAGCGCTGAAATAGGAGTAATCCTCCATGGTGGATAAAAAAAGGATTATTAATTTTATTTTTTATGAAATCTTTAAAGTGGGCCAAAACCCAGTGTTTGGACTATCCCGGGTTTTAATCCCTGCCCCCGTTTTGGAATCCCTCCAGGTCGCCCAACGTAACTCACCTTCCCCCGGTCCTACGGCACATGGACGGGATGATTATAACCCAAAGCAGGCGAGCGTGCCGGCGGACACATCCTCGCTACAGGACGCATTCTTGCTCCGCCCATTTACAAATGCCTGGTACTGGCTCCGCGACCGCGGCTTGCGCATGCACCATGTGATCAGGAAGAAGGTATGTGACTGGGGGTGTCACACAGCAGGGCATCCCGTTTCAGTATGCCCAGGGGGAGGGAATCAGGCCACCCAGGAATCTTATAGATTCCAGGGCTGCCAACCGTGAGCGACTATAAAGCGGACCTGGGATTCATCTGTGTTACTGGGGCATCCCAATATCGTGATCAGACACTATTTTTGTCTAGAGGGCTGGAGACAACTGGAAGTGGATGCCCATACTCCACTTAAACCTGTTTCATGGGAAAAAAAAGTTAAGAATAAAAAAAACATAGAAGGAAGGGGAGTCACGGGAGCAGTGGGCTAGGCCGGGGGCGTGGCTGGTGGCCATACTGGGCGGCTGCAGCATGGGGAGGGAGAGGAGACAATGGCTGGGAGCACTGAGGCCTGGGCGTGGCTGGCGGAGGCGGCCATTACACTGTGAGGCCTGGCCACGCTGAAGTGGAACGCAGCCGCACCACCGCAAGCCACGCCCCCGGGCCTACACACACATAGGACAGCGCTATGATGAGGCTGCGCTCCACAGTGGAACGCAGCATGCCAGGGTGGGGGGGGCAGACGCACGCGCTGCACATCAGGGAAGTTTAGTCTGCCGCCCATAATGTAAAAAATAAGTTATTAAAAAATAAATATTCTCTTGGCCTCCTGAGGGTTGTCCCCCCCCGACCCCGTAGTGGCACCGCGCATGTGCGAGCCGCGCCTGACGCCACTTGTGAGGTGGGACTGGGCCTCAGCAGGTGGGAGCAATGGCCGCTGCTCTGCAGACCTAGCAGAGCCTTGGTCACTAAGGAATTTGCTGCATCAGTGAAGACCGCCACACAGGTTTATTTTTTAAATAAAATATTTATAATTTTTTAATAATAATATGATAAGAAAAATATAACGTTGGGGAAAGTGCGCTTTTGATTTTTTTGGGGGCATAAAAGAAAAAATGAAATAAATATAAGAAATGAAAAATAAAAATAAAATGGACATCATTTTATCACAAAGAAAATGACACTTTAATAATTGGCATCAAAAGTATAATAAAAAAAAAAGTCATAATAAAAAAAATATAATGTTGGGGAAAGTGCACTTTGGATGACAGAGCTCAACTGCTTTATAAGGTGTTGGGCAACACTCGCACATGCGCAGTGGAAATGTCGCCTATGACTCAGCGTAACCAGCCTGTGAGTGGGCATGCGCATAACACAGAGCGCTCCCATTGTAACAGAAGCGGGAATGGTCGGCGTCTGCGATGCGATGCTGTACCGGCATCAGAGATTTGCATAGCCCCGCCCCCCACTTCCTCACACCACTCACCCACCCATAGCTATATAGGGCTCCGCCTCATTCCCCAGTAATGTGCGCAGAAAAAGGCTGCAGCAGACGGGAGGACTCCACTGCGCATGTGCGAGTATTGCTGAAACACCTTATAATGCAGTTTTATTCCCGTTATACATGAGCCGCCTGTGGCGTGAGCAACTGGTGATCATGCCTGTCATGATTAGTCCGAATCCCGACCCGATGCTTTGTCTGCCATGACCGTTCAGGTTGGCTCATTTTTTATCAATAGGGAAAATAGAACGTTGGGGAAAATGCACTTTTTATGCTAAGTGTCATTTTCTTTGTGCCAAAACGATGTCCACTTTATTTATTTATTTTTTGTGCAAAAAAACAATTGTCATCCTAAGTGCACTTTCCCCAATATTATATTTTTCTTATTAATAAAATATGGTGCTGAATGCCTATATTTTGGGACATAAGCTATTGCTATCTGTATGATTATCTAGCCCCATCCTGTGGCCATTAAGGTTTTTTTTTTATGTAAAACACGTTTATTTGTCAGTGATATATATTGTGCTGATTGTATGGCAGATTTCTGTTAAATAGTAAAAAAAACGATTTTTAATATTTTTTTTTTAATACTTAAAAAAATAAACGTTTTACTAATAATTAAGAAGAAAAAACATGCGGCCGGGCATTGTCAACTTGTCTTATTTGCCGCCTATTAATGGGCCTTGAGTGGGATTCGATCCGGTGGACTCGGCTACTTCCGAGTAAGCCAGCCGCACAGGACATTAGCTTACTGCGCCACAGGGCCAGTGGGTGGGCGTGGCCGAGATGCGGTGGGTGACGTCAGCTCGCCAGGAGACGCCAGTGCAGTGTGTTGCTGCTGAGAGTGATGGGCTCGCTGATCAGCGCTCAGGCAGCACTAGTTGCAGCAGCATCAGGCAGCACTAGTTGCAGGAGCAGAGACAGGGCAGATCGGTGCAGAGCCGTGTGACAGCTTCTCCTGGAGTCTCGGCGCCACCATCATCCTCTGCCATTCACAGAACATTTACACAAAGGGGCCTTTTCCCATCTCATCGGAGGTCTGATTATAGGAGATTATGTAGCAGTAGTAAAAGTTTAATTTAATTAAAGAAAATAAAAATCCCTAAATACAAATAGGATAATAAAGGAGGGAGTGATTTGCACTTAGGGATTTGTTCCTAATATCTCATGTAATAACTTTTAAAACTGGGCTAAAAAGACTTATTTTACAGAGAAACCAGGGATGTGGCTGCCCCCACTTTCTATGCCACCAAATTATCCTAAAACGCCACCTTTATTCCATGCATTAGGATGCACCACATAAATCCCTGATTGGACGAGAGCCAGCGCATGCGCCATGGGAATGGCGGGATGGTGAGTTGAGTGGGTGATAACACATCCTAAATCGGGATGCCCCAGGGACAAGGACCAATCACCAGGATAGTGAAAAGAATGCTGATTGGTCCACTTGTATGAGCCCTAGGAAGCCAAATTGCATCATGAAGCTCTGATGGTGGAGCGGAGACAGCTGCACACCAGGATGAAGCATGTCTCCTGGTGAAGGAGGGGTGGCTGCTGCATGTGTGCACCAGCTGCTTCCTGTCCCCCATCGGATGGACGGAAATGGTGAGTATGTCTCTAATGCACTGGCGGTGTGAGGGGGTAGATTGGGTTGGTTTAGTGTCCCTGTGGAGCAACAGAATAACCAGGAAGTGTGTAGGTCTGCTTTAAAGTCTACCAAAACCAGACCTATAAGACGATACCCAGCCCTGGGGCATCCAGATTTGGCCTGCTCTGCTGTGTGACACCTCGCTGGATATTCTCACCTCGCCAGCGGCACCATTTCTTGCATCTTACTAGGTCTGTGTGCAGCCGCACTCTCCATAAATTAATTGCCGCCATAAAGGGATGCAGGGGAGGCCGCGCACCCATCTCCAGATGGGATAAGCTTGTAAGTCTGGCTGTGGGGCATCCCAAATCAGGATGCCTCCTGGGAATAGTATTAATCAGTCCAACAAGACCCAGTATTGCCACTATCCCCAGTTTTGGATTGTCCCCTGGGGCATCCCAATGTGAGATGTCCCTGCTGTGTGAAATCCCCTGGTTCATCCGATCTACATATCTCACAGGACGTGTCTCTCCTCCAATCAGCTTCTTAGTCTGCGCATATTAATGTGCGGCTGGAGAAGCTGTAACTCGCCGCACTCCCCAGGCTGTGCACGGCCAGATATTCAGTTATGGCAGGAGCTGCCGTACGGGAGAGATGCCGCCACTGGCTGCACATGCTGCATAGGTAAGAAAAGGGGGCAACTGGAGGGATGTCATATAATGCTGCATCCCGGCACAATGTGTAACCCTTGTTGTATTTACTCACCTTCATAGGGTATGAACCGAGGGTGTTTTGCACGGGTGGCATCCCGAATTGGGTATGCGCCAAGGGTACCGACCAAAACCCAGGATAGTGAAAATTCTAGGTTTTGTTCTACTTTAAAGTGGACCTACGCTGGCCCTAGAATCTGTGAGACCCCAGTGGCAGCTGAATACCTGCCATTATTTGGGATGCCCCAGAACTCCTAGTTCACTGAAAGAAAGCAGATAGGACGAGTCTGCGTATGCGCCGTGGGATGGCTGATGAGGTAAATAAACCAGACGGGCGGCATTCAGATCACCCCTCCGGCTGTGGCGCGTGGGGCCCCGGTGTCACATTACAGGTTATGAGGGGGCCTCAGATACTATAGGCTCTATGGTCTGGGCCCCCGTAGCCTATATGTGATGGGTAGGCCCCATGTTTTCATTGAAATGAATGGGGAGCGCATCTGCTTCTGCCACAGCCATTCAGATAGACTGTGGCGGGATCGCGCACGCCGCCGGGGATACAGGGGATGCGGCATTGCGCGCTTCCCATTCATTTCAGTGAGAGCAACCTGCGACTCTTATCAAACAAGAGTCGGTGCATGTGCCAGTGGGGTGGGGTAAGGTGAGATTTTACGGGGGGGGTCTCACAGCGGGGCATGAAACGAATTCCGAGAAAGTTACATTCAGAGGTTTTGTTCCACTTTAAAGCGGACCCTCTGAATAAGAGCCTATCTTATATGTTTCCCACACCCTGTACATACAGATTGCTCACATTAAAAATCATCCTACCTGCATCTATTGCATGTTATGAGCCTTTAAACATCCAAGATGGCGGTTCATGGAACATCAGGCAGCCTGCAAACAGGAAGAGCCTTCTGACTGTGCTGCTCTGCATTCTGGGATTGCTGACCTTTTCCTGACCCCAGCTCTGTTCTGTATGAGCAAAGCACAGCTATAACCCCCCCTGTACTTTATCCCACTCTCAGTAAGTGTGATGCTTCTGAGTCAAGGTGGCGCCCGTGTCCTAAGTCCTGAACAGAGTTGCAGCCCAGTGGGGGAAAGAATAAGTAAGTGACTAAAAACTTAAAATATATTAACTTTAGATGCTGGGGAATCTTTTTTTAAGGGTTTGGGCTTTTCAATAAATCATGGTGAAGGTCCGGTTTAAGTGTCTCAGATTTGATCCTCTGAAAATATGGTCAGCTTAGCCTGGGGCAAGGAGGGGTCCATTAAAAGTTGACTGTATGAGACATTAAGGGGCCCCATTTAATGTTCGCACCAGGGCCCCGCCACATTTAGTTACACCCCTGCTGCTCACCAGCAGATGGAACAGGGAGGAGAGTTATTTCACTGAATTTCATTTCTATTTACTGTTACTAAATAAATGTGTTATTTGTCTTTCTATGGCTTATGGGGGGTAATTAATTCATTAATTATATATTTCATTGGTATTAATAACTTAATGAGGGGGAGGGGGACTTTATATAGTGTAAATATAATGTATGTGTATTTTATTTGTATTATATATTTAATTGATTAAATGAACTGGATATTTGATTCGTAGGGGACATCCCGACTTGGGCCGCGCACCCACCTAGACGCCATTCACCCCTATATTCCTATGTGGCACAGGATGTGCCCGCTCCCCTGCAGTGCACACCCTCCATACCTGACAGGGGGCGCCGCTGTGTGCGCTTAGAAACAGAGGTGGAACGCAGGTGAGTGCGCTGCTCGGACGCGGGATAGGCTTGCGATTTCTGGCTGTGGGGCTTCCCAAATCAGGATACCGCCTAAGAATCATAATAACCAGTCCAAAATTGAAGTGGAACAAGATCTGATCCTGTGAGATGTCCCGCTGTGTGAGATCCCCCAGATTACTCGATCTACATAACACTCCAGCGTTCCCACAGCACAGACGGGGCTCTCCTCCAATCAGCTTCTTAGTCTGCGCATATTAATGTGCGGCTGGAGAAGCTGTAAGGAATCCTGGCCGCACTCGCGATCCCCAGGCTGTGCACAGTTATGGCAGCTATTCAGTTATGGCACAGAGTGTGTACTCTGCCTTGAGAAAGTGACATTACGTCAGGAAAACGCATTGGCCTTTTCCTGGGGAGACGAGTGGCGGCCTGTACCATGGACACTGTGTATTTGTAAGATAAGTGTATTTCTTTCATGTCTTTGCACCTACCTCGTAGCATTTATTGCATATTTTTGCACTATACTCATCTGATTGTTTATTAGGTTTTGATGCACTTTATTGGGAAGCACAAGCACTTTACATTTTATTAATGATTATTGCCCTTAGAAGGGCCCAGGTTATTGAGCTTTATTTAACATTTTTATGGCTGCCCTGTACAACAGCGCCCCCCCCATGGCAGATTGTGAGAATGTTGTTGTCTTGTATGTCTTTTAAACTGTCTTTTTAGATATATTGTATTATGTGGATCAAATACATTTTTGATAAACTATTTGAGTGTGTGCAACGTCAAGTCTCTGGTTTGGGCTCTTTTGGGGGATTTGGGCACCCCCACTTTCAATAGTGTTTCAGCATTCTCAGTGGCACCCAGAGCATTGCACCACATTTATTAGTAACTAGTTGGTGTCATCCAATCTTTGTATTAGTACAGTTATGGCAGAGCCCGGGAGAGATGCCGCCACTGGCTGCACATGCTGGATAGGTAAGTAAATCAGGCAACTGGAGGAGTTTCATATAATGTGGGATACCAAATGGGGATACCACAGGGGGTGGTTGTTTAACTGGACCTAGTGCCTATAAGACTCTAGGTCCGGTTAGACGACTACCCCATGATATATGGTCCACTTTAATATTAAATATATTATTGCTCTCAGTGTGTAATCCTGGAGATCGCCGCGTTTACTTACCTTTCCGGCAATCCCGTGTCACATGCACAGACAGGCAGCCAATCAGCATGCTCCTCTCTTTTCACCTTCTGCTAGTCACTCTGATGTCTGAGCGTCCCACAAACGAAATGGAGCGAGCGCGTCACAGGCCGCATCCCCACTCCTCCGTGTACCCGCACCAGCCATCCAGAAATGGGGGGAGTGGGAACCCGCCTCAGCTAAAGGCATAGTGGGGATGCAGCCGCTGCCGGCACATGCACCGTGAGGTCACCGGCCATGTTAGTTGTCTCTGATCCGGATATGGGATGCCCCGGGAATGAGGAAATCGACCATTGCTCCTCTGTAACGGATGGCAGGAGAGAAAGAGGAATAATAATTTAGAGTAACATATTTATATTTCTTTATATTGAATTTATTATAAGTGCTTTTGGGGAAAGAAAAAACTTTACTTGAATGTTTTATATTCTTTTGCAGTCAGCTCCTGTGTGGACAAGGGCTCCCCCTGCTGATTGGAGGCAGAGGCACATCACATGCAGAATAGAGCCAGTAGGGGGTCAGGTAAGTATAGTTGTTTCTTAATATGCCCCAGACAAACCATTTGTGAAAAATGGGAAGAGAGAAAAAAGTCATTTTTTGATATTTAAATATTCATAATTTTAAAGTGTTGATCAACACCCCCTTAATTTTTCATGGGGCGATATTCTACCTCTTTATGGGGCATCCCTAATTCGGATGCCTCGCTTTGTGAAACCCTGGGGTCACCCGAATTAGTCACCTCTTCCCTGAGCCCTCACCACATCTTATTGCCATGGCTGCATCCCCGGATTCCCTATAGCTAAACCCTCATCAGGCCATCACAGCAGGAGGTGAGCGGGGATGCGGCCGGCGTCACTCGCTCTATTCAGATTTTCTTGCCGCTCTGAGCACAGGAAATTTGATTGGAACGAGCGCTACTGATTGGCTGAGAGACCTGCACTTGGGGAACGAGGGAAAAGTAAGTTCACAGGGCAATACACACAGTGGGGGCATCCCAAATTAAGATGCCCCCATCAGAAGGAACAAAACCCAATAAAGTGAAAGTTTTGAGTTTTGTTCATCTTTAAAGTGTTGCAAAAGTCTAAACCGAGCCAGAGATTGGGCCACCTACTCACCTTTTCCTGGGATCCCGCAGTCTGTAATTAAATGCAGCAGAGAAGCAGCATCCCGGCGCTCTCCGCTCTGCACGCCACCGGCAGAAGATCATCAGGTTTTTGGAGGCACAGAGCAGAGGAAGCCACAAGAAGGTGAGTAGGTGGCCTGATCTCAGGCTTTCAGTACCATTATACACGGTTAGGGATGCTCCATAGGGAACCTAGGCAGTGATCCAGGAGACTTTTGTTCTCATTGGCATTACAGTAGTCAATTCTATCGACGTGTGAACAAACATTTAAGTGGACCTAAACCATTTATAGGCTGCTGTGTTTCCCCTCCCCCAGTTATCTGGATTTACGATGGCTGTCCAAGGCTTAAATATGGCCAAGAAACTGACCCTCTCCAAGGCAGCTGTGCAGTCTGCCCATGTACCCAGTAGGGTTTGCCAGTCTTCTGCACGAAACATTTGCTGACGCCAATCCATGTGCAACAGGGGAACGGAGAAGGTAAGTTCTTACATGAGATCCTCTGGTTCTCCATTGGCCCAGTCTGAGCCTGGGTCTTTGTATTGGTGGGATCAGGTCCAGAAGGTGGGAGGATTGAGGCTCATCCCTTCCAATGTTTCTTTTTTAAAATGGAGCTGGCTGTGGGTGCTCCATGATTTGGGTCTGGGGGAGAGGATGGAGGGCCACTTGCCTTCTCACATCTGCTCTGATAGTGTAGTTTTATGGGAAATGAAAGTTTTGGACCTTGTCTCTGGGTGATGCCAGTTTGGGATGCCCCGCTGTGTAAAATCCTGCTGGCCTCCCATAAAACATTCCTCTGCTCCAATCAGTTTCTTTGGCTGCACATATAAATGAGCGGCTAAAGAAGCTGAATGGAAGCTTAGCCGATCATGTGATCCGCAGAACATCCCCTCTATGGCTCTGTGTGGCTGCACCAGTCATTAAGTTGGCATGGCAATGCACAGACTAGAGGTATGCGGGAGATGCCACCTTGTGACCGTAGATTAGTGTTTTACCCAATTGAGATGCCCCTTGTAGCAATATTTTTGAGTTTTAACAGTTTGGGTTCCCCTTTGTACCACAGTTTTAGAGTTTTCCAGTTTGGGATGCCCCTTCTAACAGTATATTAGTGTTCACCCTTTTGGGATGCCCCCTGTAGTATGGTAATAGAGTTTATTCTAAGTATGTCACACACCCCACTTCATTTACTCATTATTATTACACTTGGGTAATACCTACCGCTAGGTGACAGCATTGCAGAGAATCTCCAAAAAATCAACAGGCCCCTCCCGGTCTATACATACCTGGTACCTCCCAACAATCTCCCAGTGTTATTCTCTGCAAGGTGGCGACAAGACAGAAGAAAGAAGTCTCCTGCTTGCAGGTAGCCGGGGTATCACCCCGCCCCCTCCCCCCCATGGTCTATTTCTGCCTGGTTCTTTTTTGTAACATACATGTTGACTGGCAGCCTCCCAGCTTTGGCTGTAGGCCGGGCAAAAGGTAGCCGGCACCTTAGGTGCCTAGGAGATTAGCTCCTCCGCTCGACCCTTCATTGCGGGGCATAGCGGGATTCCCGGAGTGGTGATCCGGATGTGGGATGCCCCCATTTAACTAGCAGTTAGTTAGCCTTCCAGGATTTTGTCTGGCCCTTGGTCAGTGGTCTATTCCTTGCACAGGGTGTCATGGATGTTTGTGTGTGTGTGTGTCTGTGGCTGATCTGGCTGGTATATGTGAGGGCTCCTGCGCTTGCTTCTCTGGGCGTTGTTCCGCGGACGTTTGGTTGGTGTGTTTGACCGTCATGCCTGTGTGTGTTTTACTCTTTTGCGGCATATGCGTCTTGGCGGTTTCTCCTCAGGAGCCGGGGGGCGGGGTCACGCTGTTGGCTAAGCGCTGCGCTCGGCGCTTGTGTGCCTAGCGTGGCTGGTATGCTCTGGGGGAGAGCGCGTGTGGCCATTTCTCTTTGGGACCGGCAGGTAGTTCCGCCGGTCCCGTTATGGGAGGTAGCGCGGTTCGTGAACGGCCGCTCGGTGACGTCGGAGTGGGGCGGGACCGCGTCGCGCGCGGTCTGCGCGTTGATTGGTCCGTTGGAGGGGCGGGGCTGACTCGGCTCCCGCGCTTCCAGGGCTCGTCTTCTCCTTCCTCTCAGGCACGGAGCGGTGATCGGGCCGCCATCTTGCTGCAGGTGTCACGCTGCGGTTGTATTCTCCTCCGGGTAGGCGTATGTGTGCTGTGGCAGATTAGCCTGCGGGGGTGTTTTCTGTTTTACAGGAATGTTTGCCTTGTCCCCCGCTTTACATCCTCTCTTCCCCCCTCCTCCTCGCTCCCGCCCACTTTTTGAGGTGCTGGATGGATATATATATATATATACTTTAACCATCTGCTTGATCTATGGTTAAAGGGGGGGGGAGAAGTATTATTTATGATATTCTGTGTGATTTGCATATGTATTCTTGTGCCTGGAATGATTGTTCCCTGTTTTTTGTGTTTTTCAGATCCTGGGATCCCGTCTTGCAGGGCTCTCCCGGTCTTATATACCTGGCTAGTGGGGGTTGTTTTCTAGACCATTGTTCCATCATTTGTATATATTTTATGCTAAATTCCCTTGGTCAGGATTTTTAAAGCATTTTAGATATAAAAGGGGCATCCCGGGTCGCGTACTGCGTAAATCCCTGGGTCCTGCGAATACCATAAATTTCACCACATGGAGGCTGCCAAAGATACCGGAAACGGTCCTTCGGGACAATCCAAGGTGTGTGGGGGTTGTGGGGCTCCGCTCCAGGGAGATGATGTCATTTTGTGTATTCCATGTGCACAGCGGAACATTGAGCGGCAGTCACGCACTCCGGTGCCTAGCACTTCATCGGCCGCGCCATCTCCTTCTCCCCCTCGTTTGTTCCGGACCCCGTGTGACGTTGTCCTGGGTGGGGATTCGCAATCTGAGGTATGCGCCCGTTTGGCCAGCCTTGAGAAAATGTTTTCCGCAGTGGTCGCTCAGAAGGCTCCAGCTAAGCGGAAGCATCTGTCTCCGCCTCCGCCAGATTCAGATGAGGAAGTTATTGGAGATCTGGACTGGTCAGACCGTCCCTTCGAGGATGGTGAACTCGTTGAGGAAGAGGATTCCGAGGGTCAGCAGTTGCTGGGTGCTGAGGGGGACCAGGCTGAGGGCCTTCCCCTTGATTCGTCTACCATTCTGACTCAGATGTTTGAGGTTTTGGATTTGGATCCTCCGGCGGTTGCTCCTAGGCCTAAGGGTCAGCTTTTTGGGGTGTCCAAGCAGCGCTTGGAGTTTCCCAGTCAACAGCATTTTGAAGAGGTGGTACTCAAGCAATGGGAGCAACCTACGCGTCTCGTCGGTGTGCCGTCTAGTTGGGAAAGGAAGTATCCTTTTCCGGCGGACTTGATGAAGCGTTGGTCTGTCCCTCCTGAGGTAGATACTCCGGTCTTGGGACTGTCCAACACGGCGGTCGTGCATTCTCCTGACACGACTTCGCTCAAGGACGGCGAGGATCGTCGGATTGATCAGCTGGCCCGCCATGGGTTTGTATGTGCGGGTTCGGTGTTAAGGCCTGTCTGTGCTTCGGCTCTTTTGACTTTGGCGGTCAGGTCTATTGTCAGGGACTTAGGTGTGGATCTCGATCCTACTGGTGATGAGTCCCTTGCGCTTAAACGCTGTGATTCCTTCTTGTCTTTTATCCTGGCTGCTCAGGAGGATGTCATGTTGATGAGTGGCAGGGCTACTGCCTTGCTGGTAGCTATCCGTCGCTGTGTGTGGTTGAGACAGTGGACGGTGGATTTTAACTCTAAAAGATCTCTCACGGCTCTTCCCTTTTTGGGTTTGAGGCTTTTTGGTGAGAGGCTGGATTCTGTTGCCAAGGGAGGTAAGTTACCTCAGCGCAAGAAATTTCGCCGTTCCTTTCGGGGGACGGTCTCTTTCAATCCGTCCTTTCGGGGAGCCAGAGCCGGCAGGGGTGCGGGCTTCTCGGCCTCCAGGGGCGCCAGTTGGAATAGGGGTAAAGGCCGTGGCCGCCCCGTTCACGTCTGGGGCGCTAAGCCCAAGCCAGTTGCCAAGCCCGCTCAGCAATGTGGGGGCGCCCTCACCCGTACGGGTGGGGGGACGGTTGCGGCTCTTCTCCCGGGTGTGGGACCAGGAGGTCTCGGACAGGTGGATCCGGGAGGTGGTGTCGGCCGGTTACAAGTTGGAGTTCGAGTCCCGTCTTCCTCCAAGGTTCTTCAGGTCTCGAGTATCTTCGGATCCTTTGGCCGTGCAGGGGCTCTTGGCGGCGGTAAGGAATCTTCTTGAATTAGCTGTCGTTTGCCCGGTTCCTCCTTCAGAGGTAGGGCGCGGGTTTTATTCCTATCTCTTCACTGTCCCCAAAAAGGACGGGTCCTTCCGTCCTATTCTGGATTTGAAGTTTCTCAACAGATTTATTCGTCCCCGGAAGTTCCACATGGAAACCCTGCGGTCTGCGATCGGTTCGCTTCGGCAGGGGGACTTTATGACGTCCATAGACATCAAGGATGCGTACCTACACATTCCGATTTTCCCAGCTCATCAGAGGTTCCTCCGTTTTGTGGTGGAGGATCGGCATTTTCAGTTTGTGGCTCTTCCATTCGGCCTCACCTCTGCTCCAAGAGTGTTCACCAAGGTGTTGGCGGGGGTGATGGCCCTGCTCAGAGCTCAGGGGATTCGCATTGTGCCTTACCTGGACGATCTTCTCATCATGGTGCCCTCCTTCAGTCAAGCAGAGGGGGACACCAGCATGGTGGTGTCTATGCTGGAGAAGTTCGGCTGGGTGATCAATTACCCCAAGTCCTCTCTGGTTCCGGCCAGGGTGGTGACTTTTCTGGGAATGTCGTTGGACTCCTGCCAGCACAGAGTGTTTCTCCCTCAGGCCAAGGTTCTGCTGATTCAGGAATTGGCTCAGCTTCTTCTCTCCCATCCTCATCCGTCCATTCGACTAGGGATGAGACTGGTGGGGTTGATGGTGGCCTCGTTCGAGGCAGTTCCCTTTGCGCAGTTTCATACGAGGACGCTTCAACTTCATCTTTTGGCGTCTTGGGACCGGCGTCCGGGGTCGTTGGATCGGTCCTTCCGGATGTCCCCTCGGGTTCGCAGTCCCTTCTGTGGTGGTTGGTCTCGGACGACCTTTTGAAGGGCAGGTCGTTTCTGACCCCGCTTTGGGAAACTGTCACCACGGATGCCAGTTTGTCAGGATGGGGAGGTTTCTGGAAGGATCTTCAGTTTCAGGGGCAGTGGGACCCTCAGGAGGCCCTCTTGCCCATCAATGTTCTGGAATTGCGAGCCATCAGGTTGGTTCTGTCTCGCTTGACGCATCATTTACAGGGCCTGCCGGTTCAGGTTCGATCGGACAATCAGGCGGCGGTTGCTTACATCAATCACCAAGGAGGGACTCGCAGTCTGGGTGCCCACAGGGAGGTGTCTCTGATTCTAGTTTGGGCAGAGACTCATGTCCCTTGCATCTCGGCAGTTTACATTCCAGGAGTGGAAAACACAGAGGCGGACTTTCTGAGCCGGTGTGCGTCCCGCCGGGGGAATGGTCTCTCCATCCCCAGGTGTTTCGGTTGCTTTGTCTCCGATGGGGGACGCCAGAGGTGGATCTGTTTGCCTCTCGTCACAATCACAAGCTTCCGACATTCGTGTCTCTGTCCCGGGATCCTCTAGCTCTGGCGGCGGATGCCATGGCCCTGAGCTGGAGGGACCTGGGGTTTCTTTATCTGTTTCCTCCGATTCCCATGCTAGGCAGGGTGCTGCGAAAGTTGGTTCTGGAAGGAGTTCCCGCCATTCTCGTGGCTCCAAGGTGGCCAAGGCGGGTGTGGTTCGCAGACATCGTTCGTCTGGCAGTATATCAGTTCGAGCTGCCTCTTCGGCCGGATCTTCTCACTCAAGGCCAACTGTTTTACCCCAGTTTACAAACGCTGGCTTTGACGGCTTGGCTGCTGAAACCTCCATCTTAAAGGAGGAGGGTCTTTCGGATTCGGTCATTCGGACTCTTATTAGTGCCAGGAAGAGATCTTCGTCTTCTATCTATTATAGGTCTTGGAGATCTTATATTGATTGGTGTGAGGCTAGATCTTTGCCCTGCCAGGTCTTTTCTATTTCTAGGATTTTGGAATTTCTTCAATCAGGGCTGGACTCTGGTCTTCAGCTGAGTACTTTGAAGGGGCAGGTTTCTGCTTTGTCTATCTTTTTTCAGAGGTCTTTTGCTAGCCATTCCTTGGTCAAGACTTTTTTCCAGGGGGTTTCGCATCTGCGGCCTCCTAGGAAGTCGTTGCTCCCTGTTTGGGATTTGAATTTGGTTCTCTCTGCCCTTCAGACTCCTCCTTTTGAGCCTTTGCGGAATATTGCTCTGTCCACTCTTACTCAGAAGGTTGCCTTCTTGGTGGCCATCACTTCGGTTCGGCGTGTTTCGGAGTTGGCAGCTTTGTCTATTCAGGCTCCTTATTTCGAGGAACATCAGGACAAAGTCAGACTTTCTCCCTAAAGTGGTCTCTGCTTTTCATCTTAACCAGGACATTGTTCTTCCTTCTTTGTGTCCTAAGCCTAAGAATGTCAAGGAGAGTGCTTTGCACTGCTTGGATGTTGTACGTTGTGTCAGGTACTATCTACGTGCTACGTCTTCTTTTCGTAAGACTGATGCCTTTTTCGTGTTGTGCCCTGTGGGCCTAGGAAGGGTTTGGCTCCGGCTAAGTCTTCCATTAGCAAATGGATTCGTCAGGCGATTGTTGGAGCCTATTTGGCCAAGGGGAAGGATCCCCCTTTTCGTGTTACTGCTCATTCTACTCGCGCGGTTGGAGCGTCTTGGGCTTTTCAGCACCAGGCTTCTGTTGAACAAGTTTGTAAGGCTGCAACTTGGTCTTCGGTTCATACCTTTTCTAAGTTCTATAAGGTTGATGTGCGGGCCTCAGCGGATGCTGTTTTTGGTCGCAAGGTTCTGCAGGCTGCAGTGGTTTGAGTTTTTATCTGCGTTATTGCCTGGTTTGGATACCCGCCCTCTTTTGGACACTGCTGTTGGATGTCCCAAGTGTAATAATAATGAGTAAATGAAGTGGGGTGTGTGACATACGTAGAATAATACCATTTTGTGAATACTCACCTGTAAAATTGGGAATTATAAGTATGTCACACACCCCACTTCACCCGCCCTTTTTGGTATCCTGGCTCTTTATATGGTGAAGTTTAGTTCTTTACGTTTGAGGGTTACATTTGTTTGTTCCTGGTACCTTGTCTTACTGCTGTTCTAATACTGGGAGATTGTTGGGAGGTACCAGGTATGTATAGACCGGGAGGGGCCTGTTGATTTTTTGGAGATTCTCTGCAATGCTGCCACCTAGCGGTAGGTATTACCCAAGTGTAATAATAATAATAAGTAAATGAAGTGGGGTGTGTGACATACTTATAATACCCATTTTACAGGTGAGTATTCACAAAATGGTATTATTCCATTTGGGATGCCCCTTGTAGTATGGTAATAGAGTTTATCCCATTTGGGATGCCCCTTGTACTATGGTAATGGAGTTTATCCCATTTGGGATGCCCCTTGTAAGCAGCATATAGTGTTTACAGATAATCACATGGCAAAATCACAAGGACAAAATGAATGGATTTGGTCGGCACTCCACATGAAAAAAACTGAATTATATTTATATCTGTATATATGTATAGGGTGCTGCCTCCCCTGGATTAAATCCTCCTTTAATCCATAACACTAAACCAAAAATATACAAAATAGGTAGGCGCACACCAATTGATGATGATTTGCAAAGTTTATATTTGAAAAATAGGAATATACACACAATTAATTTATATACATCTATATACACTAAAAAAATCAAGTATGCAGGGTATCTCCTATCTCTGGGGAGAATAATACATCAATATATACATAAGTTGCAATTATAATTCATCCAAAGGACTGTGCTGTAATATAACATCATATAGAAATCACTAAATGTCTGGATAACCATGTGTAAACAAAGTAGCTAGTCTGTATACAATGTTTAAATAGAGAAAAAACTCCATGTATGACCATTACATTCCAGTATTGCCACAGTCCTGGATTAATCACACAATGGGTTAATATACAACAAGTATTACAGATCTGAGGAATGTATTCATATGAGTATGATCACAGTTTCAAATGTATCCACTTCAATGAGTCTCACACAATATATATATACTGTGTGTTAAGTTAGCACAAAGTTTAACCAATACACTGTGTATTCATATGAATATAATCAAAACATCCCTTGTTATGTTTAAATGAGATACAGTCCCACTGTGTGACTGCTGATTCTAATGTCAGAATGCAGTTAAAGCTCAGAAGATCCCATACATACAAAGACAAATATGCGATTATACCACAGCAGACTTATAATAACATAGCAGTTACAACATGAATGTATAGTACATGATCGCAGATTTTGTTTACCAATGTTTCACGACCGCAGGTCGTTTCATCAGGGTAGCGATAATCAGAAAGAAGAAAGCGCGCGCTTTTATTACCCTAGCCTCCCCCCTGGCCGGCCAGTGTGTGCTCGGCGTGAGCGGCGTTTCCTGTAGCCGCTCACGGCGTCACATCCGGTGGAGACGTCCCGACCCGAGACGTCAGCGCTGGAGGGCGGAAGTGAGGCCTCCCCTGCCCGCCCAGTTGCATACTGGTTGGCAGAGAGAGCACTCACATCCGCCCATGCGCGCCGCGTCAGCGGGCGCACGGGGCGCCACACACCGGACATCGCCTGAATAGATTATGTCCAGTTACAGCGTCATTTAAAGGACAATAAAGTACAGCACTTAATGCACATTAGGCGAAATCTTGTGGAGGAGACTTCATTTGAAGGGATGGCTGGTTGCGCTTGTATCTCGCATACAAGGGAAGAGGTGACTAATTCGGGTGACCCCAGGGTTTCACAAAGCGAGGCATCCCAATTAGGCATGCCCCATAAAGAGGAATCAAGGGGGTGTTGTTCCTCTTTAAATGAGCAACACTTTAAAATTATGAATAATTAAATATCAAAAAATGACAAAGGAATGAAAATAATTTTCTCTTCCCATTTTTCACAAAGCAACATTAAAGGGTTTGTCTGGGGCATAATAAGAAACAACTATACTTACCTGACCCCCTACTGGCTCTATTCTGCATGTGATGTGCCTCTGCCTCCAATCAGCAGGGGGAGCCCTTGTCCACACAGGAGCTGACTGCAAAACGCGCTCGCTCCATTTCGTTTGTGGGACGCTCAGACATCAGAGTGACTAGCAGAAGGTGAATAGAGAGGAGCATGCTGATTGGCTGCCTGTCTGTGCATGTGACACGGGATTGCCGGAAAGGTGAGTAAACGCAGTGATCTCCAGGATTACACACTGAGAGCAATAATATCCCCTGCATCCCTTTATGGCGGCAATTCATTTATGGAGAGTGCGGCTGCACACAGACCTAGTAAGATGCAAGAAATGGTGCCGCTGGCGAGGTGAGAATATCCAGCGAGGTGTCACACAGCAGAGCAGGACAAATCTGGATGCCCCAGGGCTGGGTATCTAACCGCACCTGGCGTCTTATAGGTCTGGTTTTGGTAGACTTTAAAGCAGACCTACACGCCTCCTGGCTACTCTGTTGCTCCATGGGGACACTAAACCAACCCAATCTACCCCCTCACACCGCCAGTGCATTAGAGACATACTCACCATTTCCATCCATCCGATGGGGGACAGGAAGCAGCTGGTGCACACGTGCAGCAGCCACCCCTCCTCCACCAGGAGACATGCTTCATCCTGGTGTGCAGCTGTTTCCGCTCCACCATCAGAGCTTCATGATGCAATTTGGCTTCCTAGGGCTCATACAAGTGGACCAATCAGCATTCTTTTCACTATCCTGGTGATTGGTCCTTGTCCCTGGGGCATCCCGATTTAGGATGTGTGATCACCCACTCACCATCCTGCCATTCCCATGGCGCATGCGCGGGCTCTCATCCAATCAGGGCTTTATGTGGTGCATCCTAATGCATGGAATAAAGCCGTCACTTTAGGATAATTTGGTGGCATAGAAAGTGGGGGCAGCCACATCCCTGGTTTCCCTGTAAAATAAGTATTTTAGCCCAGTTTTAATAGTTATTACATGAGATATTAGGAAAAATCCCTAAGTGCAAATCACTCCCTCCTTTATTATCCTATTTGTATTTAGGGATTTTTATTATCCTTAATTAAATTAAACTTTTACTACTGCTACATAAACTCCTCCTATAATCAGACCTCCGATCAGATGGGAAAAGGCCCCTTTCTGTAAATGTTCTCTGAATGGCAGAGGATGATGGCGGCGGCGAGACTCCAGGAGAAGCTGTCACACGGCTCTGCACCGATCTGCCCTGTCTCTGCTCCTGCAACTAGTGCTGCCTGATGCTGCTGCTGCAACTAGTGCTGCCTGAGCGCTGATCAGCGAGCCCATCACTCTCAGCAGCAACACACTGCACTGGCGTCTCCTGGCGAGCTGACGTCACCCACCGCATCTCGGCCACGCCCACCCACTGGCCCTGTGGCGCAGTAAGCTAATGTCCTGTGCGGCTGGCTTACTCGGAAGTAGCCGAGACCACCGGATCGAATCCCACTCAAGGCCCATTGATAAGCGGCAAATAAGAGAAGTGGACAATGCCCGGCCGCCTGTTTTTTCTTTCTTAATTAGTAGTGAAACATAAATATTAAAACTCGTTTTTTTTACTATTTAACAGAAATCTGCCATACAATCAGCACAATATATATCACTGACAAATAAACGTGTTTTACATAAAAAAAAAAACCTTAATGGCCACAGGATGGGGCTAGATAATCATACACATAGCAATAGCTTATGTCCCAAAATATAGGCATTCAGCACCATATTTTATTAATAAGAAAAATATAATATTGGGGAAAGTGCACTTAGGATGACAATTGTTTTTTTGCACAAAAAATAAATAAATAAAGTGGACATCGTTTTGGCACAAAGAAAATGACACTTGGCATAAAAAGTGCATTTTCCCCAACGTTCTATTTTCCCTATTAATAAAAAAGGAGCCAGCCTGGACGGTCATGGCAGACAAAGCATCGGGTTGGGATTCGAACCCGTGACGAGGTGATCAAGACAAGTATGGTCACCAGTCGCTCGCGCCACAGACTGCTCAAGTATAGTAGGAATAAAACTGCATTATAAGGTGTTCGAGCAACACTCGCACATGCGCAGTGCAGTCCTCCCATCTGCTGCAGTCCTTCTCTGCGCACATTACTGGGGAATGAGGCGGAGCCCTATATAGCTATGGGTGGGTGAGTGGTGTGAGGAAGTGGGGGGCGGGGCTATGCAAATCTCTGATGCCGGGGCAGCATCGCATCAGCAGATGCCGACCATTCCCGCTTCTGTTACAATGGGAGCGCTCTGTGTTATGCGCATGCCCACTCACAGGCTGGTTACGCTGAGGCAGAGGCGACATTTCCACTGCGCATGTGCGAGTGTTGCGCAACTTATAAAGCAGTTTGAGCTCTGTCATCCAAAGTGCACTTTCCCCAACATTATATTTTTTTATTATGACTTTTTGTTATTATACTTTTGATGCCAATTATTAAAGTGTCATTTTCTTTGTGATAAAATGATGTCCATTTTATTTTTATTTTTCATTTCTTATATTTATTTCATTTTTTTCTTTTATGCCCCAAAAAAAATCAAAAGCGCACTTTCCCCAACGTTATATTTTTCTTAACATATTAATATTTAAAACATATTAATATTTTATTTAAAAAAAATAAGCCTGTGTGGCAGTCTTCACTGATGCAGCAAATTCCTTAGTGACCAAGGCTCTGCTAGGTCTGCAGAGCAGCGGCCATTGCTCCCACCTGCTGAGGCCCAGTCACACCTCACAAGTGGCGTCAGGCGCGGCTCGCACATGCGCGGTGCCGCTACGGAAAACGGGTTGGGGGGGACAACCCTCAGGAGGCCAAGAGAATATTTATTTTATAATAACTTATTTTTTACATTATGGGCGGTAGACTAAACTTCCCTGATGTGCAGCGCGTGTGTCTGCCCCCCCCCCTGGCGTGCTGCGTTCCACTGTGGAACGCAGCCTCATCATAGCGCTGTCCTATGTGTGTGTAGGCTCGGGAGGCGTGGCTTGCAGTGGTGCGGCTGCGTTCCACTTCAGCGTGGCCAGGCCTCACAGTGTAATGGCCGCGTCCGCCAGCCACGCCCAGGCCTCAGTGCTCCCAGCCATTGTCTCCCCTCCCTCCCCATGCTGCAGCCGCCCAGTATGGCCACCAGCCACGCCCCCGGCCTAGCCCACTGCTCCCGTGACTCCCCTTCCTTCTTAGTTTTTTTTTATTTTTAACTTTTTTTTCCCATCAAACAGGTTTAAGTGGAGTATGGGCATCCACTTCCAGTTGTCTCCAGCCCTCTAGACAAAAATAGTGGCTCCATATTGGGATGCCCCAGTAACACAGATGAATCCCAGGTCCGCTTTTTAGTCGCTCACGGTTGGCAGCCCTGGAATCTATAAGATTCCTGGGTGGCCTGATTCCCTCCCCCTGGGCATACTGAAACAGGATGCCCTGCTGTGTGACCCCCCCAGTCACATACCTTCTTCCTGATCACATGGTGCATGCGCAAGCCGCGGTCGCGGAGCCAGTGGCAGACATTTGTAAATTTGAGGAGCAAGAATGCGTCCTGTAGCGAGGATGTGTCCGGCACGCTCCCCTGCTTTGGTTTATAATCATTCCGTACATGTGCCGTAGGACCAGGGGAAGGTGAGTTACGTTGGGCGACCTGGAGGGATTCCAAAACGGGAGCAGGGATTAAAACCCGGGATAGTCCAAACACTGGGTTTTGGTCCACTTTAAAGATTTCATAAAAAATAAAATTAATAATCCTTTTTTTATCCACCATGGAGGATTACTCCTATTTCAGCGCTTGTAAGCCCAACGGTGCATGTGCGGCCTCTCATCCAATCAGTTCCTCTGGCTGTGCATATTAATGTTCACCTGGAGAAGCTGAATGGAATCCCCAGCTGCACTCAATAGCGGCGTGCTGCATCACTCGCATCCTCTGGCTTTGTGCGCCCAATCACAGCCATTCACTTGTGGTGGGCGTGGCCACGCACAGCCAGGATAGGAAGCGGGTGATGCCGGCGCCAGCCCAAAAGGTAAGAATCACGGATAAACTGGGGGGTTTTACACAGCGGTGCACCCGAGATCGGGATACCCTGGGGAGAGGGAATTAGCCGGCCCTGGAGACTCTCAGACTTCAGTGTTGGTCTTGGCCCACTTTAAAGAGGAACAAAACATGAGAATTTAACTTTTTTGAGGTCTGTTCCTCCCAATTAAAATGCCCCGCTTTGTGAAACCCCCAGATCCCCAGTAAGAACTTACCTTTTCCCCTATGCTTGGCAATACAGTCTGTATAGACCAGCGCTCAGCAATCATTACCGAGTGAGCTGCCAAGAGGGGGCGTATCACACAGCCCCAGGGATAGGGCAGCAGCCAGCCCTTGAATCTTTTAGAATCAGCAGCAGAGGGGGTGATTTTGTAAACGTGTCCCCTAAACTTTATTTTTTGACTCGAGGACCGGTGGAAAGGTGAGTGGAGTTGGCAATCTGGGGGGATACCCCCGGGGGCAGGGACCAATCACCAGCATCATCAAAATCCTGGTGATTGGTCCACTTTTAGGGTAAGGTTTAGAGCACAATATTGAATGTGATTATACATGTAAATGTTGGTTATATGTAGCGTAATACTTTTATTGATATATGAATATCTACAACATATTAAACATAATTATAAAAATGATGGTGATTGTTTTTTTTTTCTTATTTATGAGCATATTGGTGGATAATCATAAATCAAATCATTATATGGGGCAATAGTTTTGATTATCTGTTTCCAATAATAGGTGATCCTGATCTATTTGAAAGTGGACCAAAACACCTTTGATCCTCACCCCTGGGGCAGCCCGATCGGGGATGCCCCGCTGTGTGAAACCCCCAGGTCACCTGAAGTAACTCACCTTTCCCCAGTCCCACGTCACATGCGCTGCCTCCCGTCCAATCAACGCGCTTGACTGCACCAACCCGAACTCGGCTAGGCTCATCTAATCTAATAATAATAACATAACAAAATATATTGTTGGGGAAAGTGCACTTTTCATGGTAACTATTGCCCCATATAATGATTTGATTTACTATTATCCACCAATATGCTTATAAATAAGAAAAAATAATACACCATCATTTTTATAATTATGTTTAATATGTGGTATATATATTCATATTCATATATTCATATATTCATATGTCTTTGAAATGAATTCACTTATTATGTATTATATTTAAGACCTCTGGCGCCCTCTGGTGTTGTGTTGTGTTGTGTTTGTAACGTAATTGTATGTGATTTTAACTTGTAGCTTATCAAGCAATAAACTGAGATTTTTATTATATACATAGTGGGGTGGTGCCACTTTTTCTATAGCACTTTGTGGGAGGTGTGGTCCTCTCCCTGTGTGTCTTATTCATATATCAATAAAAGTATTACGCTACATTTAACCAACATTTACATGTATAATCACATTCAATATTCTGCTCTAAACCTTACCCTAAAAGTGGACCAATCAACAGGATTCTGACAATGCTGGTGATTGGTCTCCGCCCCCGGGGGGTATCCCATTTTGGCTACCCTGTAGAGTGCGCGCTCTGGGGCTATATAGCGAGGGAGCAGTGGAAAGGTAAGGGGCTTACTGGCAATCAGTGGGGGAGGGGTGGCGTTCAAACAGTGGGGCATCCCGAAGCAGCATGCACCTAATCCTGCCAGCCTAGAGTCATTAAGACTCCAGGACCGATACAGGTGGTAACTGGTCCATTTTAATGTGGACCACGAGTAAAAAAAAAAAGTTTAGGGGAGAAATGTACTAATCCGTCCCCTCTGCTGATGATTGGCGGAACCTGAAATACAGAACAAAAACCAGAGTGGCCGGGCCAGGATTGTAAAATATTCAAGGGCCGGCTGCTGACCTTTCCTTGGGGCATCGGGATGCCTCACTGTGTGAAATGCCCCCGCCCCACATCGGTAATGTGTGGCATGATGGCAGGTGGGTGGATGGGTGGGCATGATGGCATGCAGGTGGGTAAGTGGACATGATGGCAGGCAGGCATGTGAGCATGCAGGCGTTTGCATGATGGCAGGCAGGTTGATGGTGGGCATGAAGACAGGCAGGTGGGAGATAGGAAGTCTTTGGATGGGCATAATGGCAGATAGGTGGGTAGGCAGGCGGGTGGTTGGGCAGGCATGATGGCAGGTAGGTGGGAATGGTGGCTGGCAGGTGGTTGGGCAGTTAGGTAGTTGGCTATGCAGACAGGCTGGTGGGCATGCAGGGTAGCGCTGGCATATGAGAGAGGCTTACCGACATCTCGGCGGGTGGACGGCATCTCGGTATGGCGGACATCTCGGCGGGTGGAACGGCATCTGGGTATGGCGGACATCTCGGCGGGTGGACGGCATCAATGCGCCGGTGATGGGGATCTTGGTCCACTTTAGGGCAAGATTTGGGTTTGTAGACAAGAAATCTAGAGCAGGTACAAGTGAGCTTACCCTGGGTCACTGCTCCTGCAGGCGGGGTATAGGGTTCCTTAAACCCACTCCCCACCTGTGATTGCTGGGAGCGGGGGCGCCGGTAACAAGTCACCCGGGAGGGAGAGCTGTCTTACAGCTCAAGATGGCAGTGATGGGCATCCCAGCAGGCACACAGCGTCTCTTAGATGAAACAGGGGTGGCAGCCAGTCAGACCATTTTATAACTAACCTGGGAGGTGCACATTAGCAGGGCAATTAGTGTTAAAGGAGCCACAGCACTCAACCCTGTTAGCTTGCAGACAAACCTGCAACAACCTTTGTCTGCAAGCTAGCAGGGTTGAGTGCTGTGGCTCCTTTAAGACTTGTGTATCCTAATCCCAAAGGGGGTTCTCAGGGATTAGAGTTAGGATGCACCTCACAGAGGCACCTTGGCGCTTGGTGGTGCAGCTTCAGCTACTTCTTCAGATGTGTGTGGACCGAGACCTCTGCTTTTAACCAGATTTGGGACAGATTATAGGTTTGTCTGCAAGCTAACAGGGTTGAGTACTGTGGCTCCCTGAGCATCTCTTAGATGGCGGCTGCCATCTTGGTGGGTGATAACTTTCATCTTGGTGGGGTGGGCTAGGGCGGTGACTGGCGCCGGAAGAGCGGCACTGAAGATGGTTGTGCGGGCAAGCATGGTTCCTTCTCTGCTGCCCCATTCCATGCTCCTCTGCTGACACAGCTCCAGCCACTGCTCCCTCGCTGGTCCTCCAGGGAATGGCGGCTGGAGCTGTGGAGGGCAATGGATGCAATGGATCAGTGGGGCGGGGGGGGGGGAGGAAGCCTCATCCAGTGAGGGGGGCTAGGTACGCTTATCCCCTGCACACTCCCCAGCCACACTATCCCCTCTAGGGACTTGTGAACCCCCCCTTTCCACCCCGTATATAGCACAGGGCAGTTTCTGCTGACGTGCTGGATATGGGGTCGTCACTTAGGGGGTTAACATGATTTCAGACTTATAGATGTAAAAGTTGTCATCGGTTATATTACATGATATGGTAGCATTGAGTTTGATCTATAGCCTCTAAAATATTCTATAAATCCAGATTTTTCACTCTCTTACTCCATACATAATTAGGATGCCCCCCCCCATTGTGGGGCTGAGTTAACCTCCATTTTTATCCAAAGTTCGCTTTAAAAGGTGGAAACAACCCAATATATCTCAGGTTTACATCTTAAAGTGCCTGTAAAGCCATGGGGTCCTGTAGTCCAGCGATACTCAACTGGTGGACCAGGGTCAGAATGCGGACCTCGCCCCCAGATTTCCGCCCCCCGCCCCTTTGTGTTGCCGTGCTCAGAGCTGTCAGCTTGATCAGTGATTTAGTGCTTAGTCTCCCTGGCAGTGTCATGGCTCCCTGGCACCTAGCATTGCAATATGAAGTACTGCACGGGCAGGAAGTGGCATTGCAAGGTACACACGAACCTTGTTTCTCGGGCTTGTTGCTCCATCCAATCCTTTCCCCTGCCCAAGCTCAGCCCCATCTATGCCTGTCCCCCCTGCTCAGGGGGACGAGGAACTATAATCAAGTCAGCCAAGGTTTACCCCTTCTTCATTTTTATTTTATGCCTGCCAATCACATAACCACTGGTGACCAATCAGATGGCCTGGAGGGCTTGCGCATAAACCTTGATTGGTTGCCAGTGGTCGCTTGATTGGCAGCTATACAAAGGGATAAGGAGGTGATAAGCTTTGGCTGACTTAGTTTCTATTTAAAGCTGAACAAAACCACCTGGTATTTTGACTATCCCAGGTTTTGTTCCTTGATAGATAAAAAGACAATGAAAGTCAATGGCAGCAGTAAACAGGAGTAAACAGTTCTCTACTTTTCTTAGGAGTAAAAAGTACCATTGACTTTCATTGTTTTCTTAGCTGGTGATTAAGCAACAGTGAAATTCTCAGGCTTTTTTTTCATGAACTGAATCTTTTACTACCATGAGAATTTTTTTCTACCTTTATTGAATCAAGGCCATAGTCTGTAATATATAATTCTTTTGTTTTTTTCAAAAAGGAGCACCAATATCAATATGGATACAAAATTCTTTATTATGGAAACAACAAAGATATACTCAAAGTGCAACCCTCACCTTGAAGCAACATGGGAGTTGCGGGCGCGGTGATTTATATTTGATGACCCTGTGATGCTGACTCTATGTGCCATTCTTTATTCTTGAATATTCAGGTTTGCTGGTGTCATTTAGCACGCACACGTGCACTTTGAGTATATCTTTATTGCTTCCATTCACTTATAACTGTTTGAACTGGGCGAGTCTGCCAATATATTATCTGTGGAATTTAGTTTTTTATTCATATTCACATATGAGGTATTGTTGTTAAGAGTTGATATTTATTAGAGGTTTTACACTTTGAGGGTTTACACATACAATTTTTATGCCGGCATAAAATAACTGTTATAATAGGATCTAATAAGCGCACATAGGGTCTTTTGATGCATTGTTCCCCTTAGGGGGTTTTTTCATTAATATTATTGTGACCATGGGGTCATCCATGTGATTTTAATTGTCCAGTGTGTTTTTGTGTATTTTAATAGTATCTCCTTTTTCATAATAAAGAATTTTGTATCCATATTGATATTGGTGCTCCTTTTTGAAGAAAGGTGTGTAATTGGACACGTCCACTTCAGTCTTGTTTGGTTCATGTGAGTGAGCACATGTTTATATTCAGTGGTATTGTCTGGTGCACCCCTGTTACTAGATATAATTCTTTTGTATTGTAGTAAAATGGTGCACTGAGGAAGCATTTAAAGTGCGAAACGCGTCTACACCTTGCTAAGGGTATTAACCATTTGCTACAAACTTGTGTATCACTTGCTACAAAGCTGACCTAAACAGACGAATGTAAACCAATTGCAATAAATAAATGAAAAACTGAGAATTTATGTTATCTGTGATCAAGATTATTTATTTACTCATTGTTTTATTTTGAATTGTACAAATCAATAATGGGTTATTAAAGAGCCAGGAAAGACACGTTATAAGTCAGAAACAAGGTATAGAGGAAAAAAGAACCCCGCCCCCTTTTGTACTTCCGCCTAACCCACAAATAAGGGAAGGCGAAAGACAAAAAAAAACCCAAGACCTGGGAAAAGCCCAGCGGCCGGTTCTATGGTCTTTTAGACTCCAGGGCCAGCTGCTTAGGGCTTTGTTCCGCTTTAAAGCCCAATTCTAGGTACGGCGATTTGCTCTTCCACAATGAGACTGCGCTTAAAGGGGCACAAAACCCTTTGAGTGCACCGTCACCCTCGGCATCCACTTGCACTTCCGCAGCCCCCTGCAAATGATGTGTTAGCCTGGACTGTCCCTTTAAAGAGGACTAATAAAATCCTGGCTGCAGGTGAATCAGGGCCTCCGGCCTTTGGGGTATGTGAGGTGTGCCATCGCACAGGACGCCATGGTCATCTGCAGCTGGGCCTGCCCGCTCCATGCTCTACCCCGCCTAATATTAATGCAGGGCATAGAACTCTTTGTCCACAGAGGCCGGCATAGAAAGCTGGTTTGCTTCCAGCGAGGCAGCGCATCAGCTGGATAAGCCGGGGATGTGGCCCATGCAGGCCTCATGGGTTTACTTCTGGGCCACAGGTTGAGCACATGTGAGGTAGACAATCGTCCCATGTAGAATCAAAGGGGTGTTGGTCCTCTTTATAAATTACCCTATACGCTGCCACCCCACTGAAGACAGAGTTTTGTGGAAGAGTATAGGTCCGTTAAAATGACTAAGACCTTGAAATGAATGAAAAATGCATTAAAATAATCTTCTCTCATCTAATAATCTTCCACAAAGCAACATTAAATTGGACCAAAACCCAGGATGTTGAGTATCCTGGGTTGTGGTCCTTGCCCCCAGGGCACCCCGATGTGGGATCAGGGCACTGCCGCATCACCGGCGGCTCCCTCACCATTTATTTCAATGAGAGGCACCTGTCGAATAACGGACGGCGATTCTCATTGGACGAGAACCAGGGCCTGTGCCATGGGAGCATGCTAAGGTGAGATAACTGGGGGGTTTCTCACAGAGGAACATGAAGCAAAACCCAGGAAAGTTAAATTCCTGGGTTTCGTTTCGCATTAAAGTGGACCAAAACCCAAGATTTTGACTATCCTAGGTTTGTTCCTTTCCCCTGGGACACCCAGATCGGGGGTTCTGTGTGAAACCCCCCAGGTCGCCCAAACTGACTCACCTTTCCCTGGTCCTACGGCGTATACACAGCCTCTTGTCAAATCAGCACGCTCAGATGCGCTCCCGTCACCCGTCGTCTAAAGGAGCAGACCCCGCTACCCTCTAACAGGGAGTGTGCCTGCGCCAGCCATTCACAAATGCCTTCGCCCCGGCACGCTCCCTGCTATGTGCGCCAGTGGCAGGCATTTTATGCTAGGGATAGCGGGGAAGTGGCCGCAGCTTGTGCATGCGCCATTGGATCAGGGTAGAAGGTGAGTTTCGGGCAACCTGGATGGTTTCACACAGTGGGGCATCCTGATTCTGGATGTCCCGGGGGGGTTATCCAGGGTTGATGGCCATGGGGTTTGGTCCTCTTTAAGTGTATCAGTTTTGCTGCTCTGGAAAAATGTTCAGCGTACCCTGGGGCAAGGAGGGCCGGCACATGCAGCCTTTCATTCTGTGCTGATTGTTTGCTACTCACCAGGGGCGTAACTATAGGTGTTGCAGGGGATGCGACTGCACTGGGGCCCTAGTGGTCAGGGGACCCCATCAATGTTGCTCCTCCATCCTTATTTATCATATTTGTGCTCACTTGGCATCATTTAGAGAAAGGAAGCACCATTCATCTCTGCTGTTTCACTCTCTAGTTGTCTAGCTGCATCCAACTGGGTTAGAAGACAGAAAAACAGTTGACTAAATGAAAAGGCCCCATTTAATGTTTGCACCAGGGCCCAGCCACATTTAGTTATGCCACTGCTGCTCACTAGGAGATGGAACAGGGAAGGGGAGTTATTTCACTCAATGGAATTTCTTTGTTACTAAATACATATGTGGTATTTGTCTTTCTATAGCTTATGGGGGGATTAGTAATTTATTCTCTATTTAATGTACCATATTTTTCGCCCTTTAAGACGCAACTGCCCCTAACAGGCACCGAGGATTTGGAGGAGGAAAATTAGAAAAAAATATTCTAAACTAAATGTTCTAAAACACCCCATTGCAGGCAGTGTGGCATTCCCCATCCCATTCCCCATAGGCAGTGTGGCATTCCCCCAACCCATTCCCCATAGGCAGTGTGGCATTCCCCCATCCCATTCCCCATATAGACAGTGTGGCATTCCCCCATCCCATTCCCCATATAGGCAGTGTGGCATTCCCCCATCCCATTCCCCATAGGCAGTGTGGCATTCCCCCATCCCATTCCCCATATAGGCAGTGTGGCATTCTCCCATCCCATTCCCCATAGGCAGTGTGGCATTCCCCCATCCCATTCCCCATAGGCAGTGTGGCATTCCCCCATCCCATTCCCCATAGGCAGTGTGGCATTCCCCCATCCCATTCCCCATAGGCAGTGTGGCATTCCCCCATACCATTCCCCATAGGCAGTGTGGCATCCCCCATCCCATTCCCCATATAGGCAGTGTGGCATTCCCCCATCCCATTCCCCATAGGATGTGTGGCATTCCCCCATCCCATTCCCCATAGGCAGTGTGGCATTCCCCCATCCCATTCCCCATAGGCAGTGTGGCATTCCCCCATCCCATTCCCCATAGGCAGTGTGGCATTCCCCCATCCCCCATAGGCAGTGTGGCATTCCCCCATCCCCCATAGGCAGTGTGGTATTACCCCATCCCATTCCCATAGGCAGTGTGGCATTCTCCCATCCCATTCCCCATAGGCAGTGTGGTATTCCCCCATCCCATTCCCCATAGGCAGTGTGGCATTCCCCCATCCCATTCCCCATAGGCAGTGTGGCATTCCCCCAGCCCATTCCCCATAGGCAGTGTGGCATTCCCCCATCCTATTCCGATAGGCAGTGTGGTATTCCCCCATCCCATTCCCCATATAGGCAGTGTGGCATTCCCCCATCCTATTCCCATAGGCAGTGTGGCATTCCCCCCTCCCATTCCCCATAGGCAGTGTGGCATCCCCCCATCCCATTCCCCATAGGCAGTGTGGCATCCCCCCATCCCATTCCCCATAGGCAGTGTGGCATCCCCCATCCCATTCCCATAGGCAGTGTGGCATTCCCCCCTCCCATTCCCCATAGGCAGTGTGGCATCCACCCATCCCATTCCCCATAGGCAGTGTGGCATCCCCCATCCCATTCCCATAGGCAGTGTGGCATTCCCCCCTCCCATTCCCCATAGGCAGTGTGGCATCCCCCCATCCCATTCCCCATAGGCAGTGTGGCATCCCCCCATCCCATTCCCCATAGGCAGTGTGGCATCCCCCATCCCATTCCCATAGGCAGTGTGGCATTCCCCCATCCCATTCCCCATAGGCAGTGTGGCATTCCCCCATCCTATTCCCATAGGCAGTGTGGTATTCCCCCATCCCATTCCCCATATAGGCAGTGTGGCATTCCCCCATCCTATTCCCATAGGCAGTGTGGCATTCCCCCCTCCCATTCCCCATAGGCAGTGTGGCATCCCCCCATCCCATTCCCCATAGGCAGTGTGGCATCCCCCCATCCCATTCCCCATAGGCAGTGTGGCATCCCCCCATCCCATTCCCCATAGGCAGTGTGGCATCCCCCATCCCATTCCCATAGGCAGTGTGGCATTCCCCCCTCCCATTCCCCATAGGCAGTGTGGCATCCCCCCATCCCATTCCCCATAGGCAGTGTGGCATCCCCCCATCCCATTCCCCATAGGCAGTGTGGCATCCCCCATCCCATTCCCATAGGCAGTGTGGCATTCCCCCCTCCCATTCCCCATAGGCAGTGTGGCATCCCCCCATCCCATTCCCCATAGGCAGTGTGGCATCCCCCCATCCCATTCCCCATAGGCAGTGTGGCATCCCCCATCCCATTCCCATAGGCAGTGTGGCATTCCCCCATCCCATTCCCCATAGGCAGTGTGGCATTCCCCCATCCTATTCCCATAGGCAGTGTGGCATTCCCCCATCCCATTCCCCATAGGCAGTGTGGCATTCCCCCATCCTATTCCCATAGGCAGTGTGGCATTCCCCCCTCCCATTCCCCATAGGCAGTGTGGCATCCCCCCATCCCATTCCCCATAGGCAGTGTGGCATTCCCCCATCCCATTCCCCATAGGCAGTGTGGCATCCCCCATCCCATTCCCATAGGCAGTGTGGCATTCCCCCCTCCCATTCCCCATAGGCAGTGTGGCATCCCCCCATCCCATTCCCCATAGGCAGTGTGGCATCCCCCCATCCCATTCCCCATAGGCAGTGTGGCATCCCCCATCCCATTCCCATAGGCAGTGTGGCATTCCCCCATCCCATTCCCCATAGGCAGTGTGGCATTCCCCCATCCTATTCCCATAGGCAGTGTGGCATCCCCCATCCCATTCCCATAGGCAGTGTGGCATCCCCCATCCCATTCCCATAGGCAGTGTGGCATTCCCCCATCCCATTCCCCATAGGCAGTGTGGCATTCCCCCATCCTATTCCCATAGGCAGTGTGGCATTCCCCCATCCCATTCCCATAGGCAGTGTGGCATTCCCTCATCCCATTCCCCATAGGCAGTGTGGCATTCCCCCATCCCATTCCCCATAGGCAGTGTGGTAGAATCACCCCCCAGATGCTGGAGGAGTCGGGAGCAGAGCAAACAGCAGGTTGCCAGAACAGGACCAACAAGTGAGTAAAAGCATTTCACCAGTGGTCTTTCATTTTTTAAGGGGCCAGTCCCAGGAGTATGCAGGTCAGAGCTTTGGAAAAAGTGAGTTTAGAGATCAGAGGTGGAGATGTGAAGAGGAGGTTACAGCAGAGGGAATTATATTAGATTCATTGTTTAGATGCGCAAACACCTCTGGGATTGGAGGAGTGAATTGAAATTGGAATAGTCTACATACATTGGGCACCAGATGTTGATGGATAAAGAATGGGTCAGTATGTCATTGGAATGCATTGTTTTAAGGGGACATTCACATCCTTGGCTATTAGCACTATGGTTTATCATTATATTTACACTGTCACAATGTACTTTTGTAAGAAGGGAGATGTTTCATTGCACTGTTGATATGGTTGATATTTATTGCCATTTACTTTCTCTCCTCTTTTCTTTTCTGTTCTGCCTCTTACTATCTCTTCTACTACCTGTTCTGCCCAGTGTCACTGTCTGCTATTAGGGATCTTTCTTTAGAGCAGATGAACATGCAGGGGTGACCGGCTGGCCCCCCATATTGTTCTTCTTGCCCTTCTTGGTCCTATGACCTTTTTGCCTGGTGCCTTAAAAAGGAACACACAGGAATTTCACTTTCCTGTGTGTTTTTCCTCTGTACAGCGGCATCACAAATTGGGATGCCCCGCTGTGTTTATCCCCCAGGTCGCCCCATACACTTACCTTTCTTCCGTTCCCACGGTGCAGACTCAGGTAAGAGCGCCGATTGGCCGAAAGGCGCGCTCTCCAATACTGTGGTGACATATCTGCTCAGACTCAAGCTCACATCCCGCCCGGCTGCTGTACAGTTTACCGGTTCTGCCATCTTCACTTCTGTCCACCTCAATTGTCTTCTCACTGGCGATGTTTTCCCAATTCAGTGGCTGATTTATCCTTCAGCTTCCAGCTAACCAGGCATGGCGTGCGGAGCGGGAGTGGTGGGCAGGGTGACCTCCAGTGACACCGATGCGTTTCGCTCCTCCCGTGGAGCTTTGTCAGGGTTGGATAAAGTGCCTGTGCAAATGCATAAAGATAATACACATAAATACCTATAGAATCAAAGCCCTCAGTAAGCAGCATATAGTGTTTACAGATAATCACATGGCAAAATCACAAGGACATCATAGCAGCATAATGGCGAGCTTACAGAGTGTAATAACCTTATGGCTGTTTCAGGTCCTAACGGACCCTTTCTCGGGGCTGTGCCAACGTTGCTGCTATGATATGTGATTGCACTTTGGAATAGTGTGGGGCACGGGGCACTTATAATCACCCCACCTGAAAACTCAAAGCAAAGCTGAAAGAGGTGAATCAGCTGCATCGCTCCAAGGTACCCAACAGATAGCCGTGTGCCTTCAGGCTCCAATTAGGATGGACCAAACTCAATTCTCTACCTCTGGGGCATCCTAATTTAGGGTGTCCCACTGAATGAAATCCTCCTGGATCGGCAGTGTACTCAAATAGACGGCAACCCCATGGTGCAGCACGGGCCGCATCCCCTGCATCTTACGGCTGATGCGGGCTCTGGCACCCAGCCATGCAGATAAGCTGGCATCGGAGCAGGCGCATCATCCGGAGGGAGTCCAGGTATGCGGCCATTCTTTCCGCTCTCTATGCGGGGAATTCAGTGCTGATTGTGCCGTGGGCTAAAAATTTGTCACATTGCATGTGAGTGGCAGGGGTATCTGCAACCATATCCCCATTTATTTAAATCCAGAATGAAACACAAGTGGCCAGAGCTTCTGCTGGATCCAATCCAGACACCAGTTGGCTGTCCCATGTGAACACCTGCATGGAGCAGCAAGCTGACACCCAAGTAATGAGAGAATATGGAAGCAGTTGAGTATCATTGGCCAGTATCATGCTTAAAGAGGACCAAAAATCTCACAATCCCAAGAGAGGGTGGAGAGGGTGAGTTTCTTGGCCATATTTTGGCCTTGGACAGCCATTCCAGATAACTGGGGGATGGGAAACACAGCAGCCTATAAATGGTTTAGGTCCACTTAAACGTTTGTTCACACGTCGATAGAATTTACTACTGTAATGCCAATGAGAACAAAAGTCTAAACAGACTCCTGGATTACTGCCTAAGGTCCCTATGGAGCATCCCTAACCGTGTATAATGGTACTGAAAGCCTGAGATCAGGCCACCTACTCACCTTCTTGTGGCTTCCTCTGCTCTGTGCCTCCAAAAACCTGATGATCTTCTGCCGGTGGCGTGCAGAGCGGAGAGCGCCGGGATGCTGCTTCTCTGCTCTGTGCTGCATTTAATTACAGACTGCGGGATCCCAGGAAAAGGTGAGTAGGTGGCCCAATCTCTGGCTCGGTTTAGACTTTTGCAACACTTTAAAGATGAACAAAACTCAAAACTTTCACTTTATTGGGTTTTGTGCACCCACTGTGTGTACAGCCAATCAGTAGCGCTCGTTCCAATCAAATTTCCTGTGCTCAGAGCGGCAAGAAAATCTGATTAGAGCGAGTGACGCCGGCCGCATCCCCGCTCACCTCCTGCTGTGATGGCCTGATGAGGGCCTAGCTAGAGGTATTCCGGGGATGCAGCCATGGCAACAAGATGTGGTGAGGGCTCAGGGAAGAGGTGACTAATTCGGGTGACCCCAGGCTTTCACAAAGCGAGGCATTCCAATTAGGGATGCCCCATAAAGAGGAATCAAGGGGGTGTTGTTCCTCTTTAAATGAGCAACACTTTAACATTATGAATAATTAAATATCAAAAAATGACAAAGGAATGAAAATAATTTTCTCTCTTCCCATTTTTCACAAAGCAACATTAAAGGGTTTGTCTGGGGCATATTAAGAAACAACTATACTTACCTGACCCCCTACTGGCTCTATTCTGCATGTGATGTGCCTCTGCCTCCAATCAGCAGGGGGAGCCCTTGTCCACACAGGAGCTGACTGCAAAACGCACTCGCTCCATTTCGTTTGTGCGACGCTCAGACATCAGAGTGACTAGCAGAAGGTGAATAAAGAGGAGCATGCTGATTGGCTGCCTGTCTGTGCATGTGACACGGGATTGCTGTAAAAGTGAGTAAACACGGTCTCCAGGATTACACACTGAGAGCAATAATATATTTAATATTAAAGCGGACCATATATCATGGGGTAGTTGTCTAATCGGTCCTAGAGTCTTATAGGCACTAGTTACCCAACCACCCCTGTGGTATCCCCATTTGGGATGCCCCATTATATGAAACCCCTCCAGTTGCCTGATTTTCTTACCTATCCAACATGTGCAGCCAGTGGCGGCATCTCTCCCGGGCTCTGCCATAACTGAATAGCTGCCATAACTGTGCACAGCCTGGGGATCCCGAGTGCAGCCAGGATTCCATTCAGAATACCCGATTCGGGATGCCCCCCATTCATACCCTATATACCTCATCGGAGTTCCCACGGCACAGGCGCGGCTCCAATCAGCTTCTTTGGCCATGCATGTGCAGCTAATAAAACTGAATGGAAGTGTAGCCGCACTGGAGATGGGTGCGCGGCCTCCCCTGCATCCCTTTATGGCGGCAATTCATTTATGGAGAGTGCGGCTGCACACAGACCTAGTAAGATGCAAGAAATGGTGCCGCTGGCGAGGTGAGAATATCCAGCGAGGTGTCACACAGCAGAGCAGGCCAAATCTGGATGCCCCAGGGCTGGGTATCTAACCGCACCTAGCGTCTTATAGGTCTGGTTTTGGTATACTTTAAAGCAGACCTACAGGCCTCCTGGCTACTCTGTTGCTCCACAGGGACACTAAACCAACCCAATCTACCCCCTCACACCGCCAGTGCATTAGAGACATACTCACCATTTCCGTCCATCCAATGGGTGACAGGAAGCAGCTGGTGCACACATGCAGCAGCCATCCTTCTTCCACCAGGAGATATGCTTCATCCTGGTGTGCAGCTGTTTCCGCTCCTCCATCAGAGCTTCATGATGCACTTAGGGCTCATACAAGTGGACCAATCAGCATTCTTTTCACTATCCTGGTGATTGGTACTTGTCCTTGGGGCATCCCGATTTAGGATTTGTGATCACCCACTCAACTCACCATCCCGCCATTCCCATGGCGCATGCGCTGGCTCTCGTCCAATCAGGGCTTTATGTGGTGCATCCTAATGCATGGAATAAAGCCGTCATTTTAGGATAATTTGGTGGCATAGAAAGTGGGGGCAGCCACATCCCTGGTTTCCCTGTAAAATAAGTCTTTTAGCCCAGTTTTAAAAGTTATTACATGAGATATTAGGAAAAAATCCCTAAGTGCAAATCACTCCCTCCTTTATTATCCTATTTGTATTTAGGGGTTTTTATTTTCTTTAATTAAATAAAACTTTTACTACTGCTACATAAACTCCTCCTATAATCAGACCTCCGATCAGATGGGAAAAGGCCCCTTTGTGTAAATGTTCTCTGAATGGCAGAGGATGATGGCGGCGGCGAGACTCCAGGAGAAGCTGTCACACGGCTCTGCACCGATCTGCCCTGTCTCTGCTCCTGCAACTAGTGCTGCCTGATGCTGCTGCAACTAGTGCTGCCTGAGCGCTGATCAGCGAGCCCATCACTCTCAGCAGCAACACACTGCACTGGCGTCTCCTGGCGAGCTGACGTCACCCACCGCATCTCGGCCACGCCCACCCACTGGCCCTGTGGCACAGTAAGCTAATGTCCTGTGCGGCTGGCTTACTCGGAAGTAGCCGAGTCCACCGGATCGAATCCCACTCAAGGCCCATTAATAGGCGGCAAATAAGAGAAGTGGACAATGCCGGCTGCCTGTTTTTTCTTTCTTAATTACTAGTAAAACGTTTATCTTTTTATGTATTAAAAAAATATATTAAAAATCTTTTTTTTTACTATTTAACAAAAATCTGCCATACAATCAGCACAATATATATCACTGACAAATAAACGTGTTTTACATAAAAAAAACCTTAATGGCCACAGGATGGGGCTAGATAATCATACACATAGCAATAGCTTATGTCCCAAAATATAGGCATTCAGCACCATATTTTATCAATAAGAAAATAAGAAAAATATAATATTGGGGAAAGTGCACTTAGGATGACAATTGTTTTTTTGCACAAAAAATAAATAAATAAAGTGGACATCGTTTTGGCACAAAGAAAATGACGCTTGGCATAAAAAGTGCATTTTCCCCAACTTTCTATTTTCCCTATAAATAAAAAAGGAGCCAGCCTGGACGGTCATTGCACAATGCATGGGGTTGGGATTCGAACCCGTGACCTAGTGATCATGACAAGTATGTACACTAGTCGCTCGCGCCACAGGCTGCTCAAGAATAATGCGCACATGCGCACTGAAGTTCTCCCATCTGCCGCAGTCCTTCTCTACGCACATTACTGAGGAATGAGGCGGAGCCCTATATAGCTATGGGTGGATGAGTGGTGTGAGGAAGTGGGGGGCGGGGCTATGCAAATCTCTGATGCCGGGGCAGCATCGCATCAGCAGACGCCGACCATTCCCGCTTCTGTTACAATGGGAGCGCTCTTTGTTATGTGCATGCCCACTCACAGGCTGGTTACGCTGAGGCAGAGGTGACATTTCCACTGCGCATGTGCGAGTGTTGCGCAACACCTTAGAAAGCAGTTGAGCTCTGTCATCCAAAGTGCACTTTCCCCAACATTATATTTTTTTGATGTTATTATGACTTTTTTTTTATTATACTTTTGATGCCAATTATTAAAGTGTCATTTCCTTTGTGATAAAATGATGTCCATTTTATTTTTATTTCTTATATTTATTTCATTTTTTTCTTTTATGCCCCCCCAAAAATCAAAAGCGCACTTTCCCCAACGTTATATTTTTCTTATCATATTATTATTAAAAAATTATAAATATTTTATTTAAAAAATAAGCCTATGTGGCGGTCTTCACTGATGCAGCAAATTCCTTAGTGACCAAGGCTCTGCTAGGTCTGCAGAGCAGCGGCCATTGCTCCCACCTGCTGAGGCCCAGTCACACCTCACAAGTGGCGTCAGGCGCGGCTCGCACATGCGCGGTGCCACTACGGAAAACGGGTTGGGGGGGACAACCCTCAGGAGGCCAAGAGAATATTTATTTTTTAATAATTTAGTTTTTACATTGTGGGCAACAGACTAAACTTCCCTGATGTGAAGCGCGTGTGTCTGCCCCCTCCCTTGGCGTTCTGCGTTCCACTGTGGAGCGCAGCCTCATCATAGCGCTGTCCTATGTGTGTGTAGGCCCGGGGGCGTGGTTTGCGGTGGTGCGGCTGCGTTCCACTTCAGCGTGGCCAGGCCTCACAGTGTAATGGCCGCGTCCGCCAGCCATGCCCAGGCCTCAGTGCTCCCAGCCATTGTCTCCCCTCCCTCCCCATACTGCAGCCGCCCAGTATGGTCACCAGCCACACCCACTGCTCCTGTGACTCCCCTTCCTTCTATGTTTTTTTTTTTTTTTTTACTTTTTTTTCCCATCAATCAGGTTTAAGTGGAGTATGGACATCCACTTCCAGTTGTCTCCAGCCCTCTAGACAAAAATGGTGTCTGATCACCATATTGGGATGCCCCAGTAACACAGATGAATCCCAGGTCCGCTTTATAGTCGCTCACGGTTGGCAGCCCTGGAATCTATAAGATTCCTGGGTGGCCTGATTCCCTCCCCCTGGGCATACTGAAACAGGATGCCCTGCTGTGTGACCCCCCCCCAGTCACATACCTTCTTCCTGATCCCATGGTGCATGCGCAAGCCGTGGTCGCGGAGCCAGTGGCAGACATTTGTAAATGGGAGGAGCAAGAATGCGTCCTGTAGCGAGGATGCGTCCTCCGGCACGCTCGCCTGCTTTGGGTTATAATCGTCCCGTACATGTGCCGTAGGACCGGGGGAAGGTGAGTTACGTTGGGCGACCTGGAGGGATTCCAAAATGGGGGCAGTAATTAAAACCCGGGATAGTCCAAACACTGGGCTTTGGTCCACTTTAAAGATTTCATAAAAAATAAAATTAATAATCCTTTGTTTATCCGCCATGGAGGATTACTCCTATTTCAGCGCTTGTAAACCCAACGGTGCATGCGCGGCCTCTCGTCCAATCAGTTTCTCTGGCTGTGCATATTAATGTACCTGAAGAAGCTGAATGGAATCCCCAGCTGCACTCAATAGCGGCGCGCGGCATCACTCGCATCCTCCGGCTGTGTGCGCCCAATCACAGCCTTTCACAGCCGGAATAGGATGCAAGTGATGCAGACTCGAGGTCCACATTAAAACACACCAGTCAACAACCGCGCCGGTCCTGGAGTATTAATGACTGCCCAACTAGGTGCCCTGGGGCTTTCTGATTTGGGATGCCCCACTGTGTGAACCCCCCATTGCCAGCAAGCCCCTTACCTTTCCACTGCTCCCTGGCTGGATAGCCCACAGGTTAGGCAGTGATACGGCCGCTTGCATTCACTGGGCCGACACACAGTCCAAAACAAAGGCTTTATGCCCTTCATTAGTATACATGGCATAAAGCGCTGATTGGATGAGCGCCCGTGCATGCACCGTGGGACCGATGGAAAGGTGAGTGGAGTTGGCAATCTGGGGGGATACCCCCGGGGGCAGGGACCAATCACCAGCATCATCAAAATCCTGGTGATTGGTCCACTTTTAGGGTAAGGTTTAGAGCACAATATTGAATGTGATTATACATGTAAATGTTGGTTATATGTAGCGTAATACTTTTATTGATATATGAATACCTACCACATATTAAACATAATTATAAAAATGATGGTGAATTCTTATTGTTTTTTTTTTTCTTATTTATGAGCATATTGGTGGATAATCATAAATCAAATCATTATATGGGGCAATAGTTCTGATTATCAGCTGCCAATAATAGGTGATCCTGATCTATTTGAAAGTGGACCAAAACCCTTTTGATCCTCACCCCTGGGGCAGCCCGATCGGGGATGCCCCGCTGTGTGAAACCCCCAGGTCACCTGAAGTAACTCACCTTTCCCCCGTCCCACGTCACATGCGTGGCCTCCCGTCCAATCAACGTGATTGACTGCGCCAAAGTGAACTCGGCTAGGCTCATCTAATCTAATGATAACATTATAAAAATATATTGTTGGGGAAAGTGCACTTTTCATGGTAATTGTTAAACTATTGCCCCATATAATGATTTTATTTACTATTATCCACCAATATGCTCATAAATAAGAAAAAATAAAGAAAAATTACCATCATTTTTATAATTATGTTTAATATGTGGTATAGATATTCATATATCAATGAAAGTATTACACTACATATAACCAACATTTACATGTATAATCATATTCAATATTCTGCTCTAAACCCTAAAAGTGGACCAATCAACAGTAATATGACTATCCTGGTGATTGGTCCGTGCCCCCGGGAGTATCCCGTTTTGGCTAACCTGTGGAGTGCCGCGTTTTGGGGCTATCTAGAGAGGGAGCAGTGGAAAAGTATGGGGCTTACTGGCAATCAATGGGGGTGGGTTGGGGTTCAAACAGTGGGGCATCCCGGATCAGCATGCACCAGGGGCACCTAATCCTGCCGGCCTAGAGTCAATAAGACTCCAGGACCGGCCCAGGTGGTAACTGGTCCATTTTAATGTGGACCTCAAGTCAAAAAAAGAAAAAAGAAAGTTTAGGGAAGAAATGTACTAATCCACCTCCTCTGCTGATGAGTGGCGGAACCTGTTAAAAGCAAAACAAAAACCAGAGTGGCCGGCCCGGCATTGTATAAGATTCAAGGGCCGGCTGCTGACCTTTCCCTGGGGCATCCTGTGTGAAAGCCCCCCCACCCACATCACCCACTCAGTGATGAAAACAATCAGATAGGCTGGGGACAGGAGCGTGCCCACTGTGACATCAAATGTCCTAATTTATGTCATGTTTTCCCCCCTCTGCCTCATCTCCAGCATTCCTACAGACATCCTATAACAAATAAACAGTTCTCCAAAGTCTTCCTGCACACAGGGGCAATAAATCCTTATCTAGGAACAGAAAACACCACTGATAAGGAAAGGTTGGGGGGAGAAGAGATTTACAATAATTTGTCCACACAGCACCCACCCAAGGAGGGGGATGGCATCTGTCTTTCCAGCCCCTTGGAATTTAGGATAAATCAGGGGAAGAAATGGTTTTGAGGGTCAGATACAGAGGGTCCGATCTTCAATCGTGGGGTGTCTGATCCATTGCTCCTTCTAACCCTCGGAAAACTGAAGACTTTGTATCCATTTAAGAGGTATAGGATTTTCAGTGTTTACTCCCCTTTTATTTTATAACTGTTTTTCTGCACATTTGTTAATTTTCTTTTTTTTTTGTTTATTATTTGAATTTTTGTCTTTTTATTAAAATTTTAAAATTTCCATTTTTGCACGGGCCGACCTTTTTGGCAATTAGAAAACCTCTAACCTGGTTTCCTTGAAGCTCTAAAAACGACCCTGGTTTCTGAAGATTGTATGACCGCTCGTAACTGTGTATTAACCCATAGACTGTAAGATCGATTGTAACTAATCCATTGTATGATTGGGAAAGTGTAACTAATCCTATAGTGTTACCAGGTTGAATGACTCACAATTAACTTGGAGTGCTGCATGGTGACTGTGTGTGACCCAGCAGATTGCAAGCTGATTGTATCTGATCGTTCGACAGCAGAACTGATCAGACTCTCAGGATAAGTGTGGGACGGAATCAGTGTGGATTGCCTGTGCCCTGCTTGTATGTGGAGAGGGGTCTGCAGGTGTGTGGTGACTGTCTCGATTACTCGGCAGCAGAGTTTGATCGGATGGTGATTGAGGAGGGTTCCACCGGCCCGATTTAATTGTTTAAAGTGTAGTTGCGGTGGTGGTGGCAGCGTGTTGTAATTGGTGTGTGGGGTGTTTTTGGTGTGATTGCTCTCTGTGCTGGAAGCAGCCCACACACACGTCGCAGATCGCTCGATCAAATAGACGTTGAACGATCGATTCCGTGACACCCACGTCTACAGGAAACTGGTGATGCTGCCACTCCTGCTCCTGATTGCTGAGCGCTGGCCTAAACGCACCGTATTGCCGAGCATAGGGGAAAAGGTAAGTTTGTACTGGGGATCGAGATGAGCACTTCACTGCGCAGATGCGAGATCTCAGGGGCGGTGCAGTGCATCATGGGACAGAGATAAAGACAAGATGGCGCTGCCCTACAGAAAGCATTCAAGAAGATTGGTGGAGTGCAGGAGGAAGAGCAGAAGACAGGTAAGTTTAACCTGCCAAATGCAGAAGCAAAGGGAACAAATGGTGAAGTTTGGGGATTTCTTGAGAACTCACCAGACTGTCCGGTGTTTGTCTTTAAAGGGGGCCAAAACCGCATCTAGCATCTAGAATATTATAAAGTATACCAAAAGCAAAAAAAGAGGCCAGAGGACTTAAACTGGACCTTCAGCATGATTTCATGAAAAGCCCAAACCCTTAAAAAACTATTCCCCAGCATCTAAAATTAATATTAAGTTTTTAGTTGCTCACTTATTATTCTTTCCCCTGCTGGGCTGCAACTCTCTTCAGGACTCTAGGATATGGACGCCGCCACCATGACTCAGAAGCATCACACGTACTGAGGAGAGCGGGATAAAGTACAGGGGGTGGGGTTATAGCTGTGCTTTGCACAGACAGAGCAGAGCTGGGGTCAGGGAAAGGATAGCAATCCCAGAATGCAGAGCAACACAGTCAGAAGACAACTGCCTGATGATCCATGAGCCGCCATCTTGGATGTTTAATGGCTCATAGCATACAGTGGATGCAGGTAGGATGATTTTTAATGTGAGCAATCTGTATGTACGCGGTGTGTGAGAAACATATAAGATAGGCTCTTATTCAGAGTGAAGGTCCGCTTTAATCCCCTCCCAGGTGCAGGTCCGGATGGTCCCGCAGCACACAGCAGACTACTTTCGGCTGTGCTGCTGCTTTTTCCAGCTGCTTCCGGATTCATGTAGTGCGGTAAATCGTGCTACATGAACCATCCAGCAGCTACAATTCCGGAGGTCCCCCGCCGCCGAAGCTCTCACCTCGCACTCGCCCCTGTCATAGCCACTGCCGTACACTGTGGGATATATACTTCCCGGTGTAGCAAGATGTCGGCGCGAGAGGTACGGGAGCCAGCAGCCTGGTAAGGTGAGTAGGTCATTAAGTGGTTTGCATGATTATTGAGGAACTTTTTCATTTTTAACTCTTAAAGTAAAAAAATGAAAAATAAAACTTTTAGACTTTCAGGCTGTTTTAAAGTGGCCCAAAACCCAGGATTTTGACTATCCCGGAATTTTGACCTTTTCCCGGGGGCACCACGACTCGGGATGCCCCACCGTGTGAAACCCTCCAGGTCGCCCACTCCAATACACCTTTACCTGGTCCTACGGCGCATGCATCCAATCAGCACACACGCTTGTCTAGGCTCGTTTCAGCAGCCAAACTAGGCCGAGCACGTGGCGCAGCATCCCTGCTGTCCTCTAAATGCCTAAAGAGATAGCGGGGATGCGGCCACTGCTTGCACATGCGCCATTGGAGCGGGAGAGAAGGTGAGTATAGCGGATGACCATGGGGGGGTTTCACACAGCGGGACATCCCAAATCTGGATGCCCCAGAGGTAAGGGAATGTAGCGGCTGATTGGAGGAGAGCCGCACCTGTGCAAGCGAAATGTTGGCAAGGTATGTAAATTGGTCGATCGGAGGGGTGTCATGCAGCAGGGCATCCCAAAGAGTTCCAAAAACAACAGTTAAGATTTTTAGTCCTCTTTAAAGGGACAGTCTAGGCTAATATAACACATAATTTGCAGGAGGTTGCAAAAGTGCAAGTCGATGCCGAGGATGATTATGCACCTAAAGTAGAGCAAAACCCACATATTTTACCAGCATCCCCTGAACTGCTCCCCCCATGAAGAGAACATTTTGAGAATTTTCACTGCTCCTGCTTCACTCTAACCCCAGATATTGGCGCCTGTTTTAGCTGTAAAGCTCCACCTCCTCCATTCATTGCCACTCTTATGCAATGATTGGTCATCTACCATCTTACAGAGAGAGACAGCAAAAAAATCAGTGATCCAGGGCAACTCGTAAAGTCAAAATATCCATTTCTAGTTCTACACTGTAAGAAGGGAGTATCGGCACCGGCTTCAGCCAAATGTATTTCGCAAGTTCAGTGGGTTTTGGTCCGCTTTAAAGGGTTTTGTGTCGCTTTAAGTGCAGTCTCATTGTGGAAGAGCAACAGTTGCCCTACCTGGAATTGGGCTCTAAAGTGGAACAAACCCTAAGCATCTGGCCCTGGAGTCTAAAAGACCCCAGAATCAGCCACTGGCCTTCCCCCAGTGCTTGGCTGTGTAAAACCCCAGGTGTTGCCCACAAAACTCACCTTTGCCAGCAGCTCCCACGGTGATGTAAACCGTGGTGCCCACATCCCCAGCATCTCTGGATTTGCTGGATTGCTGCATCAAATCTTCAACTATTGCTATGACAGTTTTGTGGCGGAGATCCGAGATGCGATTTTTAGCTTGGAGCTATTTCATGTGTTGGAATAGGTTTAATACAACAACTACATCCAGTATGTGACTGTCTGCTTGTTAGGATGTTAAAAAAAGTTAGTTTAACCAGGAGATTTTATGCAGACCATGTGACTGTATGCATAGTGTGTTTAGCCGGCTAACAGAAAGGAGCTTTGCTCCATGTTCAGATGTGTTGCTGATGTATCTTGTTAATATTTAGGCTCCTGACTGTTGCTGAATAAACAGCCATTGTTCCTGTGCGCTGGAAGAGTGTCGTGTACAATCCTCTGCCAACATCATGCCTCTACAAACATTGGTTTGATGTATTTTCACAGCACAGCTTGCGTTCGGACAGCCACTCTGAGATTCTTTCATAATTAATTCAGGATTTGGCTTGACCTAATCCATTGTAAGAGGACTTTGGTTGAGAAATGTCAGTCTGATCACTGTAGGTTAAAAGCAGATATAGAACATATATGAGTTACGGGTATGCAATTTAATACAGAAAACTATACTTTTGGGTAGATTTTCCAACAGATTTCACATCAGAGTCTTCTGCAGCCCTCTATATTCAGCATTATTTAACCACCATTGCTCCACTCCAAGGTCACTCCTGGTGGCTGATGCCTAAAGGCAGTGATTAAGACACCATCACCAAATCCCATTCAAATGAAAAGTAAGAGAAAAGAAACAAAAGTTGCAGCTAAAATAAATGTCCTTTGCCAATACAATGAATGTGGACCTAGGTCTCATTTGAACTGTTGCATATTATAAAGGTTAAAAGGTGAATGGGTTAGAAATGATAAATTAAAGCAGAAATTTGACTTTCTGTGCCATCCCGAATTGGGTGCATGCGTATATGAATGGCTGGAGCGAGAGCATGTGCACGCCGCCGGTGATGCGATTCTTGATGACCTGGGGGAAAGCCAGCAGCCACTCCTGAAATCTTTTTTGATTCCAGGTCAGCGGCTGGTGGAGTTTTGTTCTGCTTTAACAACCATTATGTGACAGTTTAGTTGTAGCTGAATTAATAAGCATAGGGCAGCCATTCGGACATCATACTGCATCCTGTTCGTTTTTTTTGTGAATATTGGGAAAAGGCTTTAGTTTAAAAGAAACACAGGCTGTTTGGGGGGACTGGGCTAGGGATAGGAGGTGACCACATAAACTTCCTTTCTGGGTGTAGCATCACTTTAAGGAGAAACACTATACCTGCTTATCATTTTTTTATTACCTTAGTAGATGTCGAACACAAGTTGACCTTTCCACTGTTACACGGGAGGACGGCAGGATAACTGGATCTGACATTAGAGTTCTCCTGATAGGATCAAGAAAATCATCAGGAGCATCAGCATAAATCTCTTCTTCTCGTTGCTGCCGGTCTGAAGACTGAAACCACGACCACTTTATTAACTGAACAGATTGCTGCTACTGTAGGCACAGTCCAATGCATGGGGGCAAGCATGTCGCTTCTGTCTGTACAGGTGTAGCCGATATAAAATATAATCACCAAATGGTCACACATTATATTTTGATCAATTATTCCACCTGCCCCATAGCCCCCCATCCATCAGATTCACAGAGTTACAGGTAGCTTATACAACAGGGGGTCCATCATAGCACATAAAGATGAGTCACCTGCTCCATGACTAAACAGCGATTGAGGGGCACTGGGAGCGACGTTCTGGGAAGATCATGTTTTATGAAAAAGAAGGTGATAACTGTGGTTTAGAGACATGGCAAGGGCTACAGGAACAGGTGAGTGGAACGTGTGATCTGGGGGGTTTCACAAAGGCAATCCCAATTTGAGATACCCCAGGGAGTGGAACCCAGATGATGTTCCTCTTTAAGGGTGTCCATGGTATGGAGCAGATTTTATATGGAGTCTACCCCTGTCAACATTACATCATCCACCATCATGCCAAAAATGGTTGGATAAACAAGGAACGTATATCAAGAAGATCCAATTGGAAGTTTACAATACCAACCAACAGATTAGGATTAAACAGTATTCATGTGTGACTAAACTACATTGGTTGTATAGCTCCAGGGGTTTTAAAGTGGACCAAAACCATTCAAAAAGATTTTGACTATCCTGGCTTTAGGTCCCTGCCCCCGGACAGGGGGTGCCCCGCTGTGTGAAACTCCAAGTTGCCCAAACAAACTCACCTCTTTCCGATCCTACAGCACATACGCGGCCTCTCTTCCAATCAGTGCGAGAATGCGGCTACCACTCGCCATGTGCCGTTGGACCGGGAAAGCAGGTAAGTTTACCTGGGGGATTTCTCAATCTGGAAAAATACAATTCTGTGAAATATTCTACCTGTAGAATGGGTATTATACGCATACAGTATGTCCTGCTCCCTCTATAATACTTACACATGGGTAATCCTCCGCCTGAGGGCGCTGTTCACTGCAGACATGCAAAAACAGGCTCCTCCCGGCCCTACATATACCGAGGGACCTCACACAAATCCCCAGCATTGAAAAGCAGTGAGAAGGAGAAGCCGGGAGAAACCAACCACCCAGAAACTGGCAATAATAACAATGATAACAATCACTATACAGGGGATCCAGAACAAAGTGAAACCATGGTGAGTTGGAGAAGGACGTGCTGTATGCGCATAATACCAATTCTACAGGTGAGTATTTCACAGAATTGTATTATTCTAAGCATACAGCACGTCCTACTCCATCTATAATACTTACACATGGGACATCCAATAGCAGTGTCCATAAAGTAGGGTGGGATCCCCAACATAAAAGGCAACAGCAAGCAGTTTAAACTACTGCCGCCTGCAAAACACAGCATCAGCTGAGGCCCTAACAGCAACCTTGTAAAACTTTGTAAAGGTATGAACAGAAGACCAAGTAGCGGCCTTGCAAACTTGTTCAACAGAGGCCTGGTGCTGGAAAGCCCAAGAAGCCCCAACAGCCCGAGTAGAATGAGCAGTAAGGCGGAAAGGGGGGGTCTTCCCCTTAGTAGAATAGGCCTGAACCACAGCCTGACGAATCCATTTACTGATGGTAGACTTGGCAGGAGTCAAACCCTTCCTAGGCCCGTGAGGCACAACGAAGAGAGCATCAGTCTTCTTGAAAGCCTTGGTGATAACTAGGTAATACTTGATGCACCTAAACACATCCAAGGATTGCAAAACCCTCTCCTTGGGGTTACTAGGAGTAGGGCACAAAGAAGGAAGGACAATATCTTGATTCAAATGAAATGCAGACACCACTTTAGGCAGAAAGCCTGGCTTGAAGCGGAACACCACCTTATCCTGGTGTCTCTCATAGTAGGGAGGCTAAATAGATAAAGCAGCCAACTCAGACACACGCCTAACAGAAGTGATAGCTACCAGAAAAACGACCGTGAGAACAGCGAGAGCAGCCTCCTGAAAGAAGGTCTTGATCAGGGCATGCTGGGCAAAGGTCTTCTGAAAGAAGATAGACAGGGCCGAAACCTGACCCTTCAGAGTACTAAGCTTGAGACCTAAGTCTAGACCATGTTGTAAAAACTCCAGCACCCTAGAGACTAAGAATTCCTAGCAGGAAAGAGACCTGGACTCACACCAGTCAATGTAAGAACGCCATACTCTATAATAGATAGCAGAAGAAGTCTTTTTCCTGGCTTGCACCATAGTAGCCACTACAGATGCAGACAAACCCTTCTCCATCAGGATGGAGGTTTCAACAGCCAAGCCGTCAAAGCCAGAGTTAGTAAATTGGGATGGCGTAGAGACCCTTGAGTTAGAAGATCTGGCAACCTTGGCAGATCGTACTGATCTACTGCCATTTGAACCACGTCTGCGAACCACACTCTTCTTGGCCACCTTGGGGCCACCAGAATCGCGGGTACCCCTTCCAGAGCTATCTTGCGCAGAACTCTGCCCAGAAGGGGAATTGGTGGAAACACATACAGGAGCCGAAACTCCCTCCAAGACATGGACAGGGCATCCGTGGCCAGAGCAAGAGGATCCTGAGACAGGGATACAAAGCTCGGGAGCTTGTGATTGTGACGGGACGCAAACAGATCCACATCTGGCACACCCCAACGGTGACACAGGGACTGGAATACCCTGTTGCAGAGGGACCACTCCCCCTGACGGGACGACCCCCTGCTCAGAGCATCTGCCAGCAGGTTCTCCACCCCCGGAATGTAGACAGCCGAGATGCATTGGACATTGGCCTCCGCCCATGTTAAAATCAGAGATACTTCCTGGAGAGCCCTCTTGCTCCGGGTCCCTCCCTGATGGTTGATGTAGGCAACCGCCGTTCTGTTGTCCGAGCGTACCTGAACCGCCAGACCCCTCAGGTGATGGGTCAATTGTTCCAGCACCAATCTGACTGCCCTAAGTTCCAAGACATTGATGGGTAGATGGGCCTCCTGAGGGCCCCACCTCCCCTGGAAACGCAGGGACTTCAACAATCCCCCCCAACCCAACAGACTGTTGTGACCGTCTCCCAGGAGGGGACCAGAAAGGATCTGCCCCTTGTCAAGTTCCTGTGGTCCAGCCACCACGCAAGGGATTGTCTGACCGAGGGGGGGAGCACCCAGATCTCATCCAAGGACTCTGGGTTCTTGTTCCAAACTGACAGAAGGTGAAGCTGCAGAGTTCTCAAATGAAACTGGGCAAAGGGCACCGCCTCGAAGCTTGCTGCATTCCCTGCCAGATGGAGGGATGAGGGCTCGAAAGCAGGGACCTTGCCTGCGTTGTCAGAGCTTCCACCTTCTGCTGAGGAAGGAATATCCTTGACTGAACTGTATCCAGAATCATCCCCAGGAACGGGGTCACCGAGGAGGGGGACAGAGAGGACTTGGGGTAATTGATCACCCAGCCGAAGGACTCCAGGGTGGACACTACCAACCGAGTGTCCAGCTCTGCCTGCCGCAGAGACCGAGAGGTGATGAGTATATCGTCCAGGTAGGGCAACACAACTATGCCCCTTAGTCTTAACAGGGACATCACCCCTGCCAGCACCTTGGTGCCGACGTGAGGCCGAATGGCAAGGCCACGAATTGGCTGATCCAGCAGCGAAATCTGAGAAACCTTTGGTGTCCTGGAAACACCAGAACGTGAAGGTAAGCATCCTTGATGTCCATGGATGTCATAAAGTCCCCTGAGCACAGCGAGGCGATGGCCGAGCGCAAAGTTACCATACGAAAATGTTTGTTTCTGACAAATCTGTTGAGGATTTTTAAGTCCAGAATGGGCCTGACTGACCCGTCCTTCTTGGGCACTGTGAAAACGTTGGAATAGAGCCCTATGCCCCTGTCTCTTAAGGGGACCTTGCAAATGACCCCTAGATCCAGAAGGTCCTGCACGGCCAGCAAAAAGACCTGAGCTGAGGCAGGATCCAGTGGGATCCGGGACCCAACGAACCTGGTAGGGGGCCGTACAGCAAATTCTATCTTGTTACCGGAGGACACTACCTCCTGAATCCACCGGTCTGAGACATGGCGTCTCCAAACATGCTCGAAGTGCTGTAGACGTCCCCCCACCCTGACGGGCGAGGCCGCCCCCTTCATTCCTGGGGGGTCTTGGTAGGGGCTTTGGGCTTGAGCCCCCAGGAGGAACCGTGACGACATCCTCTATTCTTGTTCCAAGAATCTGTGCGAGACCCAGCGAAGGACACTCCTCTGCCTTGCTTAGCCCCACGGTAGGGGGTCGATTGGGAGCTTGGACCACGAAAGGGCCGAGTCTGACGCCTGCGCTGGGGCAGGCCACCCTTGGCGAAGATGTCTAACCTTTCCCCAAACAGGCGCAGTCCCTTAAATAGAAGCCCCGTAAGGGCCTTCTTGGCTGCGTTATCAGCGGCCCACTGGCGCAACCAGACCGCCCGGCGTATGGCTACCACCAGAGCAGAAGATCTAGCGCTCTGCTTAATAGCATCGTCCGATGCAGATAGGATAAAGTTAACAAAAGTCTCACAGGTGGACAGAGCATTGGCAGCATCAGACGGCAACTCATCCGCGCCTTCAAGAGAATTCCTAACCACAGTCCTGAGCGCCACTGCCGTAATGGCTAAGGTGCAAACCGGGCGGAGCGTCGCTCCCCCAAATGCAAAGGCATGACATGCGAATTGGTCAACATGCCGGTCCTCAGAATCCCGCAGCGTAGTAGTGTCGGGGGAGTGCATAATAGAGGGGTTGGACAAACTTAAAATTGGGGCATCGACCTCGGGTGGCGATGTCCAGCACTTGACCAGGTCAGCAGGGAATGGATATTTCTTATCCACACTTTTAGGAACCCCATGAAGTTTGCTGGGGTGTTCCCATTCTTTCAGCACGAGACTATTGAAATGGATTTGTTCAGGAAATTCCAAACGAGCCCTAGCGGTCTGAAACAGATCACCCCTTTGCCGGGGAGCCGCGGCAGGGGGAGAGAGGGACAAGACATCAAAGATCTGGGCCAACAGTCTATCCATGTCATCCAAGGACCAATGTTCAGAACCAGACTCCTCCTGTCCCCTGGACTCGCCGTCGTGTGACCCTAAGTCAGAGAACAGCTCCCCTTCGTCTGAGGGGGGATGCGCATAAGAAAGCAGTAAATCGTCAGATTCTATAGGAAAGATAGTCAATTCAGGATTCAAATGCCGACTCTTGGCAGTGGCCTAACGCGCTAAGGAGCCAGCAATCAAGTTTTCAACACTAGCCAGTCTAGTGGCAAAATAAGGATGAGACTCCCCACTGGTATTGGGGGTTAGACTCAGACTTGGGGGAGTAGGTGAAGTGAGGCGAGGTGCAGGCCCAGCCTCAGAAGAGGCGGGAAGACGGGCTAGCGCCTGCTGTGCACAAGGAACGCAGACCGTGCATTGTCACCGCTGCTAGGTAAAACCCCACAAGCTACACACAGACGGGCTTGTCCCGAAGGAACCCTGTTCACAATATCCTGAGATGCCTCCATATGGTGATTATTAAGCACAATAAGCCAGTAGGGATTGACGCTATAAAGCAACCCTGGATGCCCCAATGACCCGCGGGGAAGTGGGAGTAATTTTTCAATGGTCAGGACCGGGAGAAGCCACCGAAGTTCACCGTCTGAAAGACACAATGGGAACAAGGATGTCAGAGCCAAGCAAGAAGGAGCAAAAGCTAAAGAAAGGGTCGCCCATGAGGACACTTACAGAACAGCAAGGGGAGGACGGTCTTCACCACGCGCACGTGAGTAAGAAATGGCGCCAAGCGAACCTCGAAGGGCGGGCCAGAGCTGAAGGTGACGCGAAACGCGCCAAACCAAAACCACTCCCCCCCACCCCCTCGAAGGCGTGTAGCCAATCAGAAACAGTAGGTAGTAACGCCTGAAGCCAGACCGAGTGAATTACCTCAGAGACTAAAATATGACAGAATAGAATACAGGAAGGAATAAACGCCGTAGCGTCCACAAGCCGCCGTACGTGCCAAGTAAAATACAGTGAAGGCGCTGCGGCTAACATTACAACCAAATACAAGGCATGGCTCTGACACCCGGTAACTGTTAAGGTCTATTAGGCTTACTAGTGTAATAGGGCAAGGTTAGGCCATCATACACACACCCCCCCCTCTTTTTTCCCCCCAATAAATGGGGGAACTATGGAGGAAGGTGACCCAATACATGGGTTTCACCGCTACACGGGGCATGGGGCACTGATGCGGGAGGGGCATCCTCTGAAGGCTCACCATTAGCCTTGACCGCCTACCCTATGATGGGGGATTGCGGTGGAGCATAGCTCCATTACTTCACAAGGAGGATGGGTGGAAATAGTCCCGCAGGGCCTCGGGCTGTAAAGCCCCGCTCGCCTGTGAGAGCGTGATACTTCATGTCTTCGCAGTTCCAGCACTGCAGAGAAATCTGGGAATTTGTGGGAGGTCCCTCGGTATATGTAGGGCCGGGAGGAGCCTGTTTTTGCATGTCTGCAGTGAACAGCGCACTCAGGCGGAGGATTACCCATGTGTAAGTATTATAGATGGAGCAGGACGTGCTGTATGCTTAGAGTACTTTAATTTCGCTGAAATAAAAACAATGTAACATTTATTGCACAGTCTCTATAGCAGGGGCGCTCAACCTTTTGATGAGCACCGACCACTAGACGATTTGGAAAGTGGGGGGGGGGGGGGTGCAGAGGAGGTTACTATATTAGATGAATTGTTTAGATACTCAAACACCTCTGGGGTGGAGGATATTGAATTTACACCTTTTTTGGGTTGATGTGAATAGGTTGGCTATTACACATATTTATAGTTCCTTTTTTTTCTCATGTACTTATGGTGTTTTTTTCTGTCACTTGGTCATATTGTGGGCACAATACATAAGTATCTATGAGAGTTGGTTGGCACATTGAAATTGGAATGGTCTATATGCATTAGGCACCAGATGTTGATGGATAAAGAATGGGTCAGCATGAAATTGGAATCCATTGTTTTAAGAGAACGTTCACATCCTTGGCTATTAGCACTATGGTTTATCATTATATTTACACTGTCACAATGTACTTTTGTAAGAAGAGATGTGTTTATTTGTACTGTGGATAGTTTTAGTTTTTGTATGGTTGATATTTATTGCCATTTACTTTCTCTCATATTTTCTTTTCTGTTTTGCCTCTTACTATCTCTTCTACTATCTGTTCTCCCCAGTGTCACTGTCTGCTATTAGGGATCTTCCTCTGAGCATTTGTTAGAGCAGATGAACACGCAGGGGGGAACGCCTGGCCCCCAGTATTGTTGTGCCCACCTTTCTTGGTCCTATGACCTTTTTGCCTGGTGCATTAAAGTGGAACACACAGGAATTTCACCGTCCTGTGTGCTGTTCCTCCATGCGGTGGCATCCCAAATTGTAATGCCCCGCTGTGTGTATCCCCCAGGTCGCCCCATACACTTACCTTCCTTCTGCTCCCACGATGCAGGCTCAGGCAAGGGCGCTGATTGACAGAGCGGTGCTCTCAGCCAATCAGCGCACTTGCTATCACTCGGCTCCCATCGACCCTGTGGGCGGCTAAGCCCCCGAGCGGCGCCGAAGGGAGCCGAGTGTGCCATCAGCTACATGCCCCGCTCCAAAAAGAGAAAAACCCATGAATGTTAAATATCAGCCTGACAATTATATTGCGCAATCTTTGCAATTAAGCAGGAGGAGCCATGACGCAAGGTGTAAAGGAGCAGCACGTGCGTCCCAGTGTCCATACAGAGACACCTCTGCAGAGAAACATCCGGCTAGATGGATGTCGGTGGGAGACGGGAGTCAGCCCGCAGGGGGAATCAGGGAATGGCCGAAACAGTGTCACCTCTCTCCAATACTGTGGTGACATCTCTGCTCAGACTCAACCTCACATCCCGCCCGGCTGCTGTACAGTTTACCGGTTCTGCCATCTTCACTTCTGTCGACCTCAATCGTCTTCTCACTGGCGATATTTCCCCAATTCAGTGGCTGATTTTGCAGTGGTGGGGAGGGGACCTCCAGTGACACCGATGCATTTTGCTCCATTTGCCTGTGCAAATGCATAAAGATAATACACATAAATACCTATAGAATCAAAGCTCTCAGTAAGCAGCGATAATGGCGAGCTTACAGAGTGTAATAACCTTATGGCTGTTTCAGGTCCTAACGGACCCTTTCTCGGGGCTGTGCCAACCTCTGCTTGCCACGTTGCTGCTATGATATGTGATTGCACTTTGTAATAGTGTGGGGCACGGGGCACTTATAATCACCCCACCTGCAAACTCAAAGCAAAGCTGAAAGAGGTGAATGGCTCCAAGGTACCCAACAGATAGCCGTGTGCCTTCAGGCTTCAATTAGGATGGACCAAACTCTCTCAATTCTCTACCCCTGGGGCATCCTAATTTAGGGTGTCCCACTGAATGAAATCCTCTTGGATCGGCAGTGTACTCACATCGACGGCAACCCCATGGTGCAGCACGGGCCGCATCCCCTGCATCTTACGGCTGATGCGGGCTCTGGCACCCAGCCATGCAGATAAGCTGGCATCGGAGCAGGGCGCAGCATCCAGAGGGCCTATAAATGGTTTAGGTCCACTTAAATGTTTATTCACACGTCGATAGAATTTACTACTGTAATGCCAATGAGAACAAACGTCTAAACAGACTCCTGGATCACTGCCTAAGGTCCCTATGGAGCATCCCTAACCGTGTATAATGGTACTGAAAGCCTGAGATCAGGCCACATACTCACCTTCTTGTGGCTTCCTCTGCTCTGTGCCTCCAAAAACCTGATGATCTTCTGCCGGTGGCGTGCAGAGCGGAGAGCGCCGGGATGCTGCTTCTCTGCTCTGTGCTGCATTTAATTACAGACTGCGGGATCCCAGGAAAAGGTGAGTAGATAGGCCAATCTCTGGCTTGGTTTAGACTTTTTCAACACTTTAAAGATGAACAAAACTCAAAACTTTCACTTTATTGGGTTTTGTTCCGTCTGATGGGGGCATCTTAATTTGGGATGCCCCCACTGTGTGTATTGCACTTCCCTGAGCCCTCACCCCACTGTGTGTACAGCCAATCAGTAGCGCTCGTTCCAATCAAATTTCCTGTGCTCAGAGCGGCAAGAAAATCTGATAAGTGACGCCGGCCGCATCCCCGCTCACCTCCTGCTGTGATGGCCTGATGAGAGCCTAGCTAGAGGTATTCCGGGGATGCAGCCATGGCAACAAGATGTGGTGAGGGCTCAGGGAAGAAGTGACTAATTTGGTTGACTCCAGGGTTTCACAAAGCGAGGCATCCCAATTAGGGATGCCCCATAAAGAGGAATCAAGGAGGTGTTGTTCCTCTTTAAATGAGCAACACTTTAACATTATGAATAATTAAATATCAAAAAATGACAATGGAATGAAAATAATTTTCTCTCTTCCCATTTTTCACAAAGCAACATTAAAGGGTTTGTCTGGGGCATATTAAGAAACAACTATACTTACCTGCCCCCTACTGGCTCTATTCTGCATGTGATGTGCCTCTGCCTCCAATCAGCAGGGGGAGCCCTTGTCCACACAGGAGCTGACTGCAAAACGCGCTCACTCCATTTCGTTTGTGGGACGCTCAGACATCAGAGTGACTAGCAGAAGGTGAATAGAGAGGAGCATGCTGATTGGCTGCCTGTCTGTGCATGTGACACGGGATTGCTGGAAAGGTGAGTAAACGCGGCGATCTCCAGCAATGATATATTTAATATTAAAGTGGACCATATATCATGGGGTAGTTGTCTAACCGGACCTAGAGTCTTATAGGCACTAGTTAAACAACCACCCCCTGTGGTATCCCCATTTGGGATGCCCCATTATATGAAACTCCTCCAGTTGCCTGATATTCTTACCTATCCAACATGTGCAGCCAGTGGCGGCATCTCTCCCGGGCTCTGCCATAACTGAATAGCTGCCATAACTGTGCACAGCCTGGGGATCCCGAGTGCAGCCAGGATTCCATTCAGAATACCCGATTCGGGATGCCCCCCATTCATACCCTATATACCTCATCTGAGTTCCCATGGCACAGGCGCGGCTCCAATCAGCTTCTTTGGCCATGCATGTGCAGCTAATAAAACTGAATGGAAGTGTAGTCGCACTGGAGATGGGTGCGCGGCCTCCCCTGCATCCCTTTATGGCGGCAATTCATTTATGGAGAGTGCGGCTGCACACAGACCTAGTAAGATGCAAGAAATGGTGCCGCTGGCGAGGTGAGAATATCCAGCGAGGTGTCACACAGCAGAGCAGGACAAATCTGGATGCCCCAGGGCTGGGTATCTAACCGCACCTAGCGTCTTATAGGTCTGGTTTTGGTAGACTTTAAAGCAGACCTACACGCCTCCTGGCTACTCTGTTGCTCCACAGGGACACTAAACCAACCCAATCTACCCCCTCACACCACCAGTGCATTAGAGGCATACCATTTCCGTCCATCCGATGGGGGACAGGAAGCAGCTGGTGCACACATGCAGCAGCCACCCCTCCTCCACCAGGAGACATGCTTCATCCTGGTGTGCTGCTGTTTCCGCTCCGCCATCAGAGCTTCATGTAGCAATTTGGCTTCCTAGGGATCATACAAGTGGACCAATCACCATTATTTTCACTATCCTGGTGAATAGTCATTGTCCCTGGGGCACCCCGATTTAGGATGTGTGATCACCCACTCAACTCACCATCCCGCCATTCCCATGGCGCATGCGCGGGATCTCGTCCAATCAGGGCTTTATGTGGTGCATCCTAATGCATGGAATAAAGCCGTCATTTTAGGATAATTTAGTGGCATAGAAAGTGGGGGCAGCCACATCCCTGGTTTCCCTGTAAAATAAGTCTTTTAGTCCAGTTTTAAAAGTTATTACATAAGATATTAGGAAAAAATCCCTAAGTGCAAATCACTCCCTCCTTTATTATCCTATTTGTATTTAGGGATTTTTATTTTCTTTAATTAAATAAAACTTTTACTACTGCTACATAAACTCCTCCTATAATCAGACCTCAGATGAGATGGGAAAAGGCCCCTTTGTGTAAATGTTCTGTGAATGGCAGAGGATGATGGCGGCGGCGGCGGCGGCGGCGAGACTCCAGGAGAAGCTGTCACACGGCTCTGCACCGATCTGCCCTGTCTCTGCTCCTGCAACTAGTGCTGCCTGATGCTGCTGCTGCTGCAACTAGTGCTGCCTGAGCGCTGATCAGCGAGCCCATCACTCTCAGCAGCAACACACTGCACTGGCGTCTCCTGGCGAGCTGACATCACCCACCGCATCTCGGCCACGCCCACCCACTGGCCCTGTGGCGCAGTAAGCTAATGTCCTGTGCGGCTGGCTTACTCGGAAGTAGCCGAGTCCACCGGATCGAATCCCACTCGATGCTCATTAATAGGCGGCAAATATATAGGAATTCAGCACATTTTATTAATAAGAAAAATATAATGTTGGAGAAAGTGCAATTAGGATGACAATTGTTTTTTGCTCAAAAAATAAATAAAATAAATAAATAAAGTGGACATCATCGTTTTGGCACAAAGAAAATGACACTTAACATAAAAAGTGCCTTTTCCCCAACGCGCAGCCCGCGCTGTGCGTGAATTGGAGGGAGGAGTGGGGCCGGAGCGTCTGCCGCGCTTTGCTGGGCCCGCCCTTCTTCTTCCTCCTCTGCCTCCTCGTGTTGCTTGCTGGCCGCCATTCCGGTTTGCGGCTGTTAAGGTAGGCCGGGTTCTTCTGCATACTTTTTAAGGTGGTTTCTTGGCTGGGGGCATCAGAAAAATTTCAGGTCAGTTCCCCCTTGTGTGGGGGTTGTGTCAGGGTGCTGTCAGCTTGTTTTTTTTTTGGGTAGTGATATATTGCTGGGTACCTTGTGTTGGGGCATCCCTAGCCTTCCATATATTTATATATATATATATGTACTTTGTATGTATTCCTTGTATACTGCTCCATGTGGGTTCTTGCCTGACCCCTTTGGTGTTATAGCATTGTATTGACATGTGCTGATCTGTTAGTGCCTGGAGTGACTGTTGTCTTTTCTGTTTCAGATCCTGGGATCCCACGCTGCAGGGCTCTCCCGGTCTTAGATACCTGGCTAGTGGGGTTGTCCATTACATTTTTCTTCCTATATTGGTTATTTTGCAAATTCTCCCACTTCAGGGCCATTAAAAAATAAAAAAAGAATTTTAAGGGGCATCCCGAGTCGCGTATTGCGTAAATCCCTGGGTTATTGCGAATAGCATAAATTCACCATATGGAGGCTTCCAAAGATACCAGAAACGGCCCTTCGGGGCAGTCCAGGCTGTGTGGGGGTTGTGGGGCTCCGCTCCCAGGGGATGATGTTATTATATGCATTCCATGTGCGCAGCGAAACATTGAGCGCCAGTCCGGCACCCCGGTGTCTGGCTCTTCGCTGCCCGTGCCATCTCCTTCTCCTCCTCGCCTGTTCCGGACCCCATGTGACGTTGTCATGGGTGGGGATTCGCAATCCGAGGTATGAGCCTGGCTGGCTAACCTCGAGAAAATGTTTTCCGCCATGGTTGCTCAGAAGGCTCCGGCTAAGCGGAAACATTTGTCCCCGCCTCCGCCGGACTCAGATGCTGAGGTTGTTGAGGCATTGGATTGGTCAGATTGCCCCTTGGTTGAAGAGGGGGGGCTTATTGAGGATTTGGACGATCCAGAGGTACAGCAGCTGTTTGGTGATGAGGGTGACCAGGCCATGGGGACTGTTTCGGACACCCCTTCCATATTGGCTCAAATGTTTGAGGTTTTGGATTTGGATCCTCCTGAGGCGGTTCCTCCGCCAAAGGGTGAGTTGTTTGAGGTGACCAAGCCGCATTTGGAGTTTCCCAGTCAACGACATTTCGAGAATGTCGTCCTTAAGGAATGGGAGCAACCTACGCATCTCGTTGGTGTTCCGCCTAGTTGGGATAGAAAGTATCCTTTTCCGGCGGATTTGGTGAAGCGTTGGTCTGTCCCTCCCGAGGTTGATGCACCGGTTTTGGGGCTATCTAATATGGCGGTTTTGCATTCTCCTGACACGACTACTCTTAAGGATGGCGAGGAGCGCCGGATTGACCAGCTGGCCCGCCATGGTTTTGTCTGTGCGGGTTCGGTTTTGAGACCTGTTTGTGCTTCGGCACTGTTATTGCTGGCGGTTAGGTCCATTGTCAGGGATTTATGTGTGGATCTTGATCCTACTTGTGATGAATTCCTTGCCCCCAAGCGTTGCGTGTCTTTCGTTTCGTTTGTCCTTGTCGCTCAGGATGATGCCATGTTGATGTGTGGCAGGGCTACGGCTCTGTTGGTAGCTATCCGACGGTCGGTGTGGTTGCGGCAATGGACTGCTGACTTTAATTCCAAAAGGTCGCTTACGGCTCTTCCCTTTTTGGGTTTGCGCCTGTTTGGTGAGAAATTAGATTCGGTTGCTAAGGGAGGTAAGTTACCTCAGCGCAAAAAATTCCGTCGTTCCTTTCGGGGGGCGGCCTCTTTCAATTCTTCCTTTCGGGGAGCCAGAGCTGGCAGAGGCGCGGGCTTTTCGGCCCCCAGGGGTGCTAGCTGGAACAGGGGGAGAGGCCGTGGCCATCCCCTTCACGCCTGGGGCGCCAAACCCAAACCAGCTGCAAAGCCCACTCAGCAATGAGGGGGCGCCCTCACCCTTGCGGGTGGGGGGACAGTTGCGACTCTTCTCCCGGGTGTGGGACCAGGAGGTCTCGGACAGGTGGATCCGGGAGATGGTGTTGGCCGGTTACAAGCTGGAGTTCGAGTCCCGCCCTCCTCCAAGATTTTTCAGGTCTCGGGTTCCTTCAGATCCTTTGGCCGCGCAGGGGCTCCTGGCGGCGGTGGGGAATCTTCTGGAAATGGCAGTCATCTGCTTGGTCCCGCCTTCGGAAGTGGGTCACGGGTATTATTCCAATCTCTTCACAGTGCCCAAGAAGGACGGGTCGGTTCGTCCCATCCTGGATCTGAAGTTTCTCAATGTGTTCATTCGTCCCCGGAAGTTTCGTATGGAAACGCCAATTCTCTGCGGCAGGGGGACTTCATGACGTCCATAGACATCAAGGATGCCTACCTTCACATTCCTATCTTTCCGGCTCACCAAAGGTTTCTTCGCTTTGTGGTGGAGGATCGGCATTTTCAGCTTGTGGCTCTTCCATTCGGCCTTACCTTGGCCCCAAGAGTATTCACCAAGGAGGGCGTGATGGCCCTTCTCAGAGCTCAGGGGATTCGCATTGTGCCTTATTTGGACGATCTTCTCATCATGGCTCCTTCCTTCAGTCAAGCGGAAATGGACACCAGGACGGTGGTATCCACTCTGGAGAGGTTCGGCTGGGTAATCGACTACCCCAAGTCCTCTCTTGTTCCGGCCAGGGTGGTGGCTTTTCTGGGGATGTCCTTGGATTCTTGCCAGCACAGAGTGTTTCTCCCTCAGGCCAAGGCTCTTTTGATTCAGGAATTGGCGCAGCTTCTTCTTTCCAATCCTCGCCCGTCCATCCGGCTAGGGATGAGGCTGGTGGGGTTGATGGTAGCTTCCTTCGAGGCAGTTCCCTTTGCTCAGTTTCACACGCGGACGCTTCGGCTTCATCTGTTGGGGTCTTGGGAGCGGCGACCGCGGTCGTTGGATCGGTCCTTCCGGATGTCCCCCCGGGTTCGGCTGTCTCTACAGTGGTGGATGGTCTCGGACAATCTCTTGAGGGGCAGGTACTTCCTGACTCCTCTTTGGGAGGCTGTCATTACGGACGCCAGTTTGTCAGGTTGGGGAGGTTTATGGAAGGATCCATATGGGGTCCTCAGGAGGCTCACTTGCACATCAACGTTCTGGAGTTGAAAGCCATCAGGTTGGTTCTGTCTCACTTGACACAGCATTTACAGGGCTTGCCGGTTCAGGTTCGGTCGGACAATCGGACGGCGGTTGCTTACATCAATCACCAAGGAGGGACTCGCAGTCTGGGTGCCCTCAGAGAGGTGTCTCTGATCCTGGCTTGGGCGGAGAATCATGTTCCTTGCATCTCGGCAGTGTACATTCCAGGAGTGGAAAACACAGAGGCGGACTTCCTGAGCAGGTGCTCTTCCCGTCGGGGGGAATGGTCTCTCCACCCCCAGGTGTTTTGGTCGCTTTGTCTCCGGTGGGGGACGCCGGAGGTGGATCTGTTTGCCTCTCGTCACAATTACAAGCTTCCGACATTCGTGACGCTTTCTCAGGATCCTCTGGCTCTGGCGGTGGATGCCATGTCCCTGAGCTGGGGGGACCTGGGGTTCCTTTATCTGTTTCCTCCGATTCCCATGCTAGGCAGGGTGTTGCGAAAGCTGGCCCTGGAAGGGGTTCCCGCCATTCTCGTGGCTCCAAGGTGGCCAAGGCGGGTGTGGTTCGCAGACATCGTTCGTCTGGCGGTGGATCAGTTCGATCTGCCTCTTCGGCCGGATCTTCACACACAGGGTCAACTGCGTTACCCCAATTTACCAACGCTGGCTTTGATGGCCTGGCTGCTGAAACCTCCATCTTAAGGGAGGAAGGTCTTTCGGATTCTGTTATTCAGACTCTTATTAGTGCCAGGAGGTCCTCTTCTACCATCTACTATAGGACGTGGAGATCTTATATTGATTGGTGTGAGGCTAGATCTTTGCCCTGTCGGGTCTTCTCTGTTTCTAGGATTTTGGAATTTCTTCAATCAGGGCTGGACTCTGGTCTTCAGCTAAGTACTTTGAAGGGGCAGGTTTCTGCCTTGTCTGTCTTTTTTCAAAAGTCTTTTGCGCTTCATCCTTTGGTCAAGACTTTTTTCCAGGGGGTTTCGCATCTGCGGCCCCCTAGGAAGCCTTTGCTCCCTGTTTGGGATTTGAATTTGGTTCTATCTGCTCTTCAGGCTCCTCCTTTGGAGCCTTTGCAGGATATTGCTCTTTCTACTCTGACTCAGAAGGTTGCCTTTTTGGTGGCCATTACTTTGGTTCGGCGTGTTTCGGAGTTGGCAGCCTTGTCGATTCAGGCTCCTTATTTTGAGAAACATCAGGACAAAGTGGTTTTTCGCTTCAAACCGGACTTTCTTCCTAAAGTGGTCTCTGCCTTTCATCTTAACCAGGACATTGTTCTCCCTTCATTGTGTCCTAATCCTAGGAATGACAAGGAGAGAGCTTTGCATTGTTTGGATGTGGTACGTTGTGTTAAGTGCTATTTGCGTACTACATCTCCTTTTCGTAAGACTGATGCCTTTTTCGTGGTGCCCTGCGGGCCTAGGAAGGGCTTGGCTCCGGCTAAGTCTTCTATTAGCAAGTGGATTCGTCAGGCTGTTGTTGGGGCCTATTCTGCCAAGGGGAAGGCTCCCCCTTTTCGTATCACTGCTCACTCTACTCGTGCTGTTGGAGCGTCTTGGGCTTTTCAGCACCAGGCTTCTGTTGAGCAAGTTTGTAAGGCCGCTACTTAGTCTTCTGTTCACACTTTTTCCAAGTTTTACAAAGTTGATGTGCGGGCTTCAGCGGATGCTGTGTTTGGCCGCAAGGTTCTGCAGGCTGCAGTGGTTTGAGTTTTCTGCATTATTGCCTTGTTGGATACCCGCCCTTTCTGGACACTGCTTTTGGATGTCCCAAGTGTAACTATTTATGTTTGAAGCGGGGTATGTGACATACTTAGAATAATACCATTTTGTGAATACTCACCTGTAAAATGGATATTATAAGTATGTCACACACCCCGCTTCACCCGCCCTTTTTTGGTATCCTGGATCTTTTATATAGTGAAGCTTTTGGTTACGGTTTGAGGGTTACCAATGGTTGTTTTTTCTGGTACCTTGTTTTACTGCTGTTTGAATACTGGGGAATAAGTGGGAGGTACCAGGTATGTATAGACCGGGAAGGGCTCGTTTTTCAGGACTTCTCTGCAAAGTCGCCACCTAGAGGTGGGTATACCCAAGTGTAACTATTTATGCTTGAAGCGGGGTGTGTGACATACTTATAATGTCCATTTTACAGGTGAGTATTCACAAAATGGTATTTTCAGCACTTGTAAACCCAACGGTGCATGCGCGGCCTCTCGTCCAATCAGTTTCTCTGGCTGTGCATATTAATGTAGACCTGGAGAAGCTGAATGGAATCCCCAGCTGGACTCAATAGCGGCGCGCGGCATCACTCGCATCCTCCGGCTATGTGCGGCCAATCACTTGTGGTGGGTGTGGCCACGCACAGCCAGGATAGGATGCAAGTGATGCTGGCGCTGGCCCAAAAAGTAAGAATTGCGGATAAACTGGGGGGTTTCACACACCGGGGCATCCGAGATCGGGATACCCTGGGGAGAGGGAATTAGCCGGCCCTGGAGTCTGTTCCTCCCAATTAAAATTCCCCGCTATGTGAAACCCCCAGATCCCCAGTAAGAACTTACCTTTTCCCCTATGCTTGGCAATACAGTCTGTATAGACCAGCGCTCAGCAATCATTACAGAGTGAGCTGCCAAGGGGGGGCGTTTCACACAGCCCCAGGGATAGGCCAGCAGCCGGCCCTTGAATCTTTTAGAATCCTGGGCTGGCCACTCTGGGTTTGTTCTGCTTTTCACAGGTTACACCGCTCATCAACAGAGGGGGTGGTTTAGTAAGCTTCAGCCCTAAACTTTCTTTTTTGACTCGAGGTCCACTTTAAAACGGACCAGTCACCAACCGCGCCGGTCCTGGAGTATTAATGACTGCCCGACTAGGTGCCCCTGGGGCTTTCTGATTTGGGATGCCCCACTGTGTGAACCCCCCTATTGCTAGAAAGCCCCTTACCTTTCCACTGCTCCCTGGCCAGATAGCCCACAGGTTAGGCAGTGATACGGCCGCTGGCATTCACTGGGCCGACACACAGTCCAAAACAAAGGCTTTATGCCCTTCATTAGTATACATGGCATAAAGCACTGATTGGATGAGCGCCCGTGCATGCACCGTGGGACCGGTGGAAAGGAGTCGAGTGGGGGGTGTCACACAGCAGGGCATCCCAAAATGGGATACCCCCGGGGGCAGGGACCAATCACCAACATCGTCAAAATCCTGGTGATTGGTCCACTTTTAGGGTAAGGTTTAGAGCACAATATTGAATGTGATTATACATGTAAATGTTGGTTATATGTAGCGTAATACTTTTATTGATATATGAATATCTACCACAGATTAAACATAATTATAAAAATGATGGTGAATTCTTATTGTTTTTTTTCTTATTTATGAGCATATTGGTGGATAATCATAAATCAAATCATTATATGGGGCAATAGTTTTGATTATCTGCTGGCAATAATAGGTGATCCTGATCTATTTGAAAGTGGACCAAAACCCTTTTGATCCTCACCCTTGGGGCAGCCCGATCGGGGATGCCCCGCTGTGTGAAACCCCCAGGTCACCTGAAGTAACTCACCTTTCCCCAGTCCCACGTCACATGCGCTGCCTCCCATCCAATCAACGCGCTTGACTGCACCAACCCGAACTCGGCTAGGCTCATCTAATCTAATAATAATAACATAACAAAATATATCAATGGGGAAAGTGCACTTTTCATGGTAACTATTGCCCCATATAATGATTTGATTTACTATTATCCACCAATATGCTCATAAATAAGAAAAAATAATTCACCATCATTTTTATAATTATGTTTAATATGTGGTATATATATTCATATATCAATAAAAGTATTACACTACATATAACCAACATTTACATGTATAATCACATTCAATATTCTGCTCTAAACCTTACCCTAATAGTGGACTAATCAACAGGATTCTGACAATGCTGGTGATTGGTCTCTGCCCCCGGGGGGTATCCCATTTTGGCTACCCTGTAGAGTGCGCGCTCTGGGGCTATATAGCGATGGAGCAGTGGAAAGGTAAGGGGCTTACTGGCAATCAGTGGGGGAGGGGTGGCAATCAAACAGTCGGGCATCCCGAAGCAGCACGCCCCTAATCCTGCCAGCCTAGAGTCACTATACTCCAGGACCGGCACAGGTGGTAACTGGTCCTTTTTAATGTGGACCACGAGTCAAAAAAAAAAGTTTAGGGGAGAAATGTACTAATCCGCCCCCTCTGCTGATGATTGGCGGAACCTGAAACACAGAACAAAAACCAGAGTGGCCGGCCCAGGATTGTAAAATATTCAAGGGCCGGCTTCTGGCCTTTCCTTGGGGCATCGGGATGCCTCACTGTGTGAAACGCCCCTGCCCCACATCGGTAATGTGTGGCATGATGGCAGGTGGGTGGATAGGTGGGCATGATGGCATGCAGGTGGGTAAGTGGCCATGATGGCAGGCAGGTTGATTGGTGGGCATGATGGTGGGCAGGTGGGAGGATAGGAAGTCTTTGGATGGGCATAATGGCAGATAGGTGGGTAGGCAGGTGGCTGGTTGGGCAGGCATGATGGCAGGTAGGTGGGCATGGTGGCTGGCAGGTGGTTGGGCAGTTAGGTAGTCCAGGGAAGAAAGTGAGTTTCGGGCAACCTGGATGGTTTCACACAGTGGGGCATCCTGATTCTGGATGTTCCGGGGGGGTTATCCAGGGTTGATGGCCATGGGGTTTGGTCCTCTTTAAGTGTATCAGTTTTGCTGCTATGGAAAAATGTTCAGCGTACCCTGGGGCAAGGAGGGCCGGCACATGCAGCCTTTCATTCTGTGCTGATTGTTTGCTACTCACCAGGGGCGTAACTATAGGTGTTGCAGGGGATGCGACTGCACTGGGGCCCTAGTGGTCATTGGACCCCATCAATGTTGCTCCTCCATCCTTATTTATCATATTTGCGCTCACTTGGCATCATTTAGAGAAAGGAAGCACCATTCATCTCTGCTGTTTCACTCTCTAGTTGTCCAGCTGCATCCAACTGGGTTAGAAGACAGAAAAACAGTTGACTAAATGAAAAGGCCCCATTTAATGTTTGCACCAGGGCCCAGCCACATTTAGTTATGCCACTGCTGCTCACTAGGAGATGGAACAGGGAGGGGGAGTTATTTCACTCAATGTAATTTCTCTGTTACTAAATATATATGTGGTATTTGTCTTTCCATAGCTTATGGGTGGGATTAGTAATTTATTAGTTATTTAATGTACCATACTTTTCGCCCTTTAAGACGCAACTGCCCATAACATGCACATAGGATTTAGAGGAGGAAAATTAGAGAAAAATATTCTAAACTAAATGTTCTAAAACACCCCATTACAGGCAGTGTGGCATTCCCCCATCCCATTCCCCATAGGCAGTGTGGCATTCCCTCATCCCATTCCCCATAGGCAGTGTGGCATTCCCCCATCCCATTCCCCATAGGCAGTGTGGCATTCCCCCATCCCATTCCCATAGGCAGTGTGGCATTCCCTCATCCCATTCCCCATAGGCAGTGTGGCATTCCCCCATCCCATTCCCCATAGGCAGTGTGGCATTCCCCCATCCCATTCCCATAGGCAGTGTGGCATTCCCCCATCCCATTCCCCATAGGCAGTGTGGCATTCCCCCATCCCATTCCCCATAGGCAGTGTGGTAGAATCACCCCCCAGATGCTGGAGGAGTCGGGAGCAGAGCAAACAGCAGGTTGCCAGAACAGGACCAACAAGTGGGTAAAAGCATTTCACCAGTGGTCTTTCATTTTTTAAGGGGCCAGTCCCAGGAGTATGCAGGTCAGAGCTTTGTAAAAAGTGAGTTTAGAGATCAGAGGTGGAGATGTGAGGAGGAGGTTACAGCAGAGGGAATTATATTAGATTCATTGTTTAGATGCGCAAACACCTCTGGGATTGGAGGAGTGAATTGAAATTGGAATAGTCTACATACATTGGGCACCAGATGTTGATGGATAAAGAATGGGTCAGTATGTCATTGGAATGCATTGTTTTAAGGGGACATTCACATCCTTGGCTATTAGCACTATGGTTTATCATTATATTTACACTGTCACAATGTACAATGTACTTTTGTAAGAAGGGAGATGTTTCATTGCACTGTTGATATGGTTGATATTTATTGCCATTTACTTTCTCTCATCTTTTCTTTTCTGTTCTGCCTCTTACTATCTCTTCTACTACCTGTTCTGCCCAGTGTAACTGTCTGCTATTAGGGATCTTTCTTTAGAGCAGATGAACATGCAGGGGTGACCGGCTGGCCCCTCATATTGTTCTTCTTGCCCTTCTTGGTCCTATGACCTTTTTGCCTGGTGCCTTAAAAAGGAACAACACAGGAATTTCACTTTCCTGTGTGTTGTTCCTCCGTACGGCGGCATCAAAAATTGGGATGCCCCGCTGTGTCTATCCCCCAGGTCGCCCCATACACTTACCTTTCTTCCGTTCCCACGTTGCAGACTCAGGTAAGAGCGCCGATTGGCCGAAAGGCGCGCTCTCCAATACTGTGGTGACATATCTGCTCAGACTCAAGCTCACATCCCGCCCGGCTGCTGTACAGTTTACCGGTTCTGCCATCTTCCCTTCTGTCCACCTCAATTGTCTTCTCACTGGCGATGTTTTCCCAATTCAGTGGCTGATTTATCCTTCAGCTTCCAGCTAACCAGGCATGGCGTGCGGAGCGGGAGTGGTGGGCAGGGTGACCTCCAGTGACACCGATGCGTTTCGCTCCTCCCGTGGAGCTTTGTCAGGGTTGGATAAAGTGTCTGTGCAAATGCATAAAGATAATACACATAAATACCTATAGAATCAAAGCTCTCAGTAAGCAGCATATAGTGTTTACAGATAATCACATGGCAAAATCACAAGGACATCATAGCAGCATAATGGCGAGCTTACAGAGTGTAATAACCTTATGGCTGTTTCAGGTCCTAATGGACCCTTTCTCAGGGCTTTGCCAACCTCTGCTTGCCATGTTGCTGCTATGATATGTGATTGCACTTTGTAATAGTGTGGGGCACGGGGCACTTATAATCACCCCACCTGCAAACTCAAAGCAAAGCTGAAAGAGGTGAATGGCTCCAAGGTACCCAACAGATAGCCGTGTGCCTTCAGGCTCCAATTAAGATGGACCAAACTCTCTCAATTCTCTACCCCTGGGGCATCCTAATTTAGGGTGTCCCACTGAATTAAATCCTCTTGGATCGGCAGTAAACTCACATCGCCGGCAACCCCATGGTGCAGCACGGGCCGCATCCCCTGCATCTTACGGCTGATGCGGGCTCTGGCACCCAGCCATGCAGATAAGCTGGCATCGGAGCAGGCGCATCATCCGGAGGGAGTCCATATATACGGCCATTCTTTCTGCTCTCTATGCGGGGAATTCAGCCCTGATTGTGTCGTGGGATAACAAATAAATTGCTGGGTGCTCCCCTGAAAAACAGTCACATTGCAGGTGAGTGGCAGGGGTATCTGCAACCATATCTCCATTTATTTAAATCCACAAGTGGCCAGAGCTTCTGCTGGATCCAATTATCAGATGCAGTTATTACTGAGTCCATTATTAAAATAGCATGTCAGGGGTTAAAAGTAGAGGTAGTCCTCATATTCCCACCATGCGACATGTTTGAGGAGTTGTTCTACTCTGCATCAAGCCGAGTGCTGAATCAACAAAATCCTAAATAAATTCCTCATGCGTAGGTGGCCCTAACTTTTAATCCAATCATGGTTACATTCTCAGCCGCATACAGATGCGCTTCATCCCGCAATCAGTGAAAAGGGTTAAAGTACCGACCAATGATATCATGCATGCAAATTGACTACATCTGATAAATGGATCCAGCAGAAGTCACTTTTCTTTTTGTGCTCTGTTATAGCTGGAACAGGTGAGTTTTCACAGCTTTTCAGAGGGTTTCCCACTGCAGGGCATTCCAAATAAATGTCCTAGGGACCAAAACACATAATCGCTCAACTGGGTCAGCTTTAATGAGGTCTAGCAGTCAAACGCACATCCTTTAGCAGCAAGCTTATGGGCAAAGGTCCTCCACAGTGTCAGTGTTCCCTTGCTGTCAGACACCAGTTGGCTGTCCCATGTGAACACCTGCATGGAGCAGCAAGCTGACACCCAAGTAATGAGAGAATATGGAAGCAGTTGAGTATCATTGGCCAGTATCATGCTTAAAGAGAACCAAAAATATCACAATCCCAAGTTTTTAGTTCTCCATCCCGGGGGCTTCCCGATATTAGATACCCCACTGTGTAAGAACCTGGTGGTCACTCCACCGGCGACCTCTCAGTGCTTGTAGAGTCAGCAGTGGCATCTCCCGCATCCCTCTAGTCTGTGCATGGCTGTGCCAACTTAATGACTGGTGCAGCCACATAGAACCATAGAGGGGATGTGCTGAGGATCACATGATCGGCTAAGCTCCCATTCAGCTTCTTTAGCCGCTCATTTATATGTGTGAGGAATGTTTTATGGGAGACCAGCAAGATTTCACACAGCGGGGCATCCAAAACTGGAATGATGAATTCCAGTGGTACATTAATTAATATGTATGTTTTTTTTCTTTCTTAGGAACATTGTTAAACTGAAATACCATCAGGTATACCTAAAGTTATAACAAACAAATCAGGTAATTACTGGCGTTGAAAAAGCCCCCAGGGACGAAACTAGTTCACTTTCACTTATTTGTTTCCACCTGTCTACTTTTCTCTAAAGATTCTTTGTATATATGCAGATCAGTTTTTAATATTTTGTACAGGCAGAATGAATTGATTCAATCATGCTGACCTTGATGTTTGAATATACAGTGACCATGTATGATTAAAAAATGTATGTACATCAACCTGTTGATAGCACTCTAGGTGACTTAACACCTGAACTGCCAAATCAACCGGTTTCCTTCTTATACTTGAACATTTCAATAAAGGTATTTAAAAAAAAAAACTTTTTTTGAATTTTGGAGGAATATTCTATCACAGGCGGGGTTGAACTCAAAGGTCTAATCATATTTTTTGGGAGCTAACCTATGCTTAGCTGAGTAGTAACTTTGACTTTAACATACAGACCGTGAGTCCATACCAGCCTACAACTTATGTGATAGCAAAAAGGGTGGGTCACTGGAGAGGGGTAGGTTGGTGTCTCCCTGAGGGACTTATCCAACTTTCCCTTGTCAGCCCCTTCTGTTTTCCTTTTTTCGCAAACTGGAATGACCCAGAGACAAGGTCCAAAACTTTAATTTCCCATAAAACTACACTGGCAGAGCAGATGTGAGAAGGCAAGTGGCCCTCCCTCCTCTCCCCCAGACCCAAATCATGGAGCACCCACAGCCAGCTCCAGTTTAAAAAAGAAACATTGGAAGGGATGAGCCTCAATCTTCCCACCTTCTGGACCTGATCCCACCAATACAAAGACCCAGGCTCAGACTGGGCCACTGGGGAACCAGAGGATCTTAAGTAAGAACTTACCCTCTCCGTTTCCCTGTTGCACATGGATTGGCATCAGCAAATGTTTCGCTGAAGAAGACTGGCAAACCCTACTGGGTACATGGGCAGATTGACCAGCTGCCTTGGAGAGGGTGAGTTTCTTGGCCATATTTTGGCCTTGGACAGCCATTATAAATCCAGATAACTGGGGGATGGGAAACACAGCAGCCTATAAATGGTTTAGGTCCACTTAAATGTTTGTTCACACATCAATAGAATTCCTCCATTAACTACTGTAATGCCAATGAGAACAAAAGTCTAAACAGACTCCTGGATCACTGCCTAAGCTCCCTATGGAGCATCCCTAACCGTGTATAATGGTACTGAAAGCCTGAGATCAGGCCACCTACTCACCTTCTTGTGGCTTCCTCTGCTCTGTGCCTCCAAAAACCTGATGATCTTCTGCCGGTGGCGTGCAGAGCGGAGAGCGCCGGGATGCTGCTTCTCTGCTCTGTGCTGCATTTAATTACAGACTGCGGGATCCCAGGAAAAGGTGAGTAGGTGGCCCAATCTCTGGCTCGGTTTAGACTTTTGCAACACTTTAAAGATGAACAAAACTCGAATTTGTGATGCCCCCACTGTGTGTATTGCCCTGTGAACTTACTTTTCCCTCGTTCCCTAAGTGCAGGTCTCTCAGCCAATCAGTAGCGCTCGTTCCAATCAGATTCCTTGTGCTCAGAGCGGCAAGAAAATCTGAATAGAGCGAGTGACGCCGGCCGCATCCCCGCTCACCTCCTGCTGTGATGGCCTGATGAGAGCCTAGCTAGAGGTATTCCGGGGATGCAGCCATGGCAACAAGATGTGGTGAGGGCTCAGGGAAGAGGTGAATAATTCGGGTGACCCCAGGGTTTCACAAAGCGAGGCATTCCAATTAGGGATGCCCCATAAAGAGGAATCAAGGGGGTGTTGTTCCTCTTTAAATGAGCAACACTTTAAAATTATGAATAATTAAATATCAAAAAATGACAAAGGAATGAAAATAATTTTCTCTCTTCCCATTTTTCACAAAGCAACATTAAAGGGTTTGTCTGGGGCATAATAAGAAACAACTATACTTACCTGACCCCCTACTGGCTCTATTCTGCATGTGATGTGCCTCTGCCTCCAATCAGCAGGGGGAGCCCTTGTCCACACAGGAGCTGACTGCAAAAGAATATAAAACATTCAGGTAAAGTTTTTTCTTGGCCCAAAAGCAATTATAATAAATTCAATATAAAGAAATATAAATATGTTACTCTAAATTATTATTCCTCTTTCTCTCCTGCCATCCGTTACAGAGGAGCAATGGCCGATTTCCTCATTCCCGGGGCATCCCATATCCGGATCAGAGACAACTAACATGGCCGGTGACCTCACGGTGCATGTGCCGGCAACGGCTGCATCCCCACTATGTCTTTAGCTGAGGCGGGTTCCCACTCCCCCCATTTCTGAATGGCTGGTGCGGGTACACGGAGGAGTGGGGATGCGGCCTGTGACGCGCTCGCTCCATTTCGTTTGTGGGACACTCAGACATCAGAGTGACTAGCAGAAGGTGAATAGAGAGGAGCATGCTGATTGGCTGCCTGTCTGTGCATGTGACACGGGATTGCCGGAAAGGTGAGTACGGCGATCTCCAGGATTACACACTGAGAGCAATAATATATTTAATATTAAAGTGGACCATATATCATGGGGTAGTTGTCTAATCAGACCTAGAGTCTTATAGGCACTAGTTAAACAACCACCCCCTGGAGTATCCCCATTTGGGATGCCCCATTATAGGAAACCCCTCCAGTTTCCTGATTTACTTACCTATCCAGCATGTGCAGCCAGTGGCGGCATCTCTCCCGGGCTCGGCCATAACTGAATAGCTGCCATAACTGTGCACAGCCTGGGGATCCCAAGTGCAGCCAGGATTCCATTCAGAATACCCGATTCGGGATGCCCCCCATTCATACCCTATATACCTCGTCGGAGTTCCCACGGCACAGGCGCGGCTCCAATCAGCTTCTTTGGCCATGCATGTGCAGCTAATAAAACTGAATGGAAGTGTAGCCGCACTGGAGATGGGTGCGCGGCCTCCCCTGCATCCCTTTATGGCGGCAATTCATTTATGGAGAGTGCGGCTGCACACAGACCTAGTAAGATGCAAGAAATGGTGCCACTGGCGAGGTGAGAATATCCAGCGAGGTGTCACACAGCAGAGCAGGACAAATCTGGATGCCCCAGGGCTGGGTATCTAACCGCACCTAGCGTCTTATAGGTCTGGTTTTGGTATACTTTAAAGCAGACCTACACGCCTCCTGGCTACTCTGTTGCTCCATGGGGACACTAAAACAACCCAATCTACCCCCTCACACCGCCAGTGCATTAGAGACATACTCACCATTTCCGTCCATCCGATGGGGGACGGGAAGCAGCTGGTGCACAAATGCCGCAGCCACCCCTCCTCCAACAGGAAACATGCTTCATCCTGGTGTGCAGCTGTTTCCGCTCCTCCATCAGAGCTTCAAGATGCAATTTGGCTTCCTAGGGATCATACAAGTGGACCAATCACCATTATTGTCACTATCCTGGTGATTGGTCCTTGTCCCTGGGGCATCCCGATTTAGGATGTGTGATCACCCACTCAACTCACCATCCCGCCATTCCCATGGCGCATGCGCGGGATCTCGTCCAATCAGGGCTTTATGTGGTGCATCCTAATGCATGGAATAAAGCCAGCATTTTAGGATAATTTGGTGGCATAGAAAGTGGGGGCAGCCACATCCCTGGTTTCCCTGTAAAATAAGTCTTTTAGTTTTAAAAGTTATTACATGAGATATTAGGAAAAAATCCCTAAGTGCAAATCACTCCCTCCTTTATTATCCTATTTGTATTTAGGGATTTTTATTTTCTTTAATTAAATAAAACTTTTACTACTGCTACATAAACTCCTCCTATAATCAGACCTCAGATGAGATGGGAAAAGGCCCCTTTCTGTAAATGTTCTGTCAATGGCAGAGGATGATGGCAGTGGCGAGACTCCAAGAGAAGCTGTCACACGGCTCTGCACCGATCTGCCCTGTCTCTGCTCCTGCAACTAGTGCTGCCTGATGCTGCTGCAACTAGTGCTGCCTGAGCGCTGATCAGCGAGCCCATCACTCTCAGCAGCAACACACTGCACTGGCGTCTCCTGGCGAGCTGACGTCACCCACCGCATCTCGGCCACGCCCACCCACTGGCCCTGTGGCGCAGTAAGCTAATGTCCTGTGCGGCTGGCTTACTCGGAAGTAGCTGAGTCCACCGGATCGAATCCCACTCAAGGCCCATTAATAGGCGGCAAATAAGAGAAGTGGACAATGCCGGCTGCCTGTTTTTTCTTTCTTAATTACTAGTAAAACGTTTATCTTTTTATGTATTAAAAAAATATATTAAAAATCTTTTTTTTTACTATTTAACAAAAATCTGCCATACAATCAGCACAATATATATCACTGACAAATAAACGTGTTTTACATAAAAAAAAAACCTTAATGGCCACAGGATGGGGCTAGATAATCATACACATAGCAATAGCTTATGTCCCAAAATATAGGCATTCAGCACCATATTTTATTAATAAGAAAATAAGAAAAATATAATATTGGGGAAAGTGCACTTAGGATGACAATTTTTTTTTTTTGCACAAAAAAATAAAGTGGACATCGTTTTGGCACAAAGAAAATGACACAAAGTGCCTATTCCCCAACGTTCTATTTCCCTAAAAAAAACGAGCCAACCTGTGACGGTCCCGAGAAGCACGGCAACACCTACAGATCAAGGCACAGGGTCGGATTCGAACCCATGACGAAGTGATCATGACAGGCATGTTCACTAGCTGCTCGCGCCACAGGCTGCTCAGGTGCTGAATGACTGAAACTGCTTTATAAAGTCTCTGAGCAACACTCGGACATGCGCAGTGGAGTTCTCCGATCTGCCGCAGTCCTTCTCTGTGCACATTACTGGGGAATGAGGCGGAGCCCTATATAGCTATGGGTGGGTGAGTGGTGTGAGGAAGTAGGGGGCGGGGCTATGCAAATCTCTGATGCCGGGGCAGCATCGCATCAGCAGACGCCGACATTCCCGCTGCTGTTACAATGGGAGCGCTCTGTATTACGCGCATGCCCACTCACAGGCTGGTTACGCTGAGGCAGAGGCGACATTTCCACTGCGCATGTGCGAGTGTTGCGCAACAACTTATAAAGCAGTTGAGCTCTGTCATCCAAAGTGCACTTTCCCCAACATTATATTTTTCTTATTTTCTTATGACTTTTTTATTATACTTTTGATGCCAATTATTAAAGTGTAATTTTCTTTGTGATAAAATGATGTCCATTTTATTTTTATTTTTCATTTCTTATATTTATTTCATTTTTTTCTTTTATGGCAAAACAAAAATCAAAAGCGCACTTTCCCCAACGTTATATTTTTCTTACCATATTATTATTAAAAATTTATAATTATTTTATTTAAAAAATAAGCCTGTGTGGCGGTCGTCACTGATGCAGCAAATTCCTTAGTGACCAAGGCTCTGCTAGGTCTGCAGATCAGCGGCCATTGCTCCCACCTGCTGAGGCCCAGTCACACCTCACAAGTGGCGTCAGGCGCGGCTCGCACATGCGCAGTGCCGCTACGGAAACGGGTCGGGGGGGACAACCCTCAGGAGGCCAAGAGAATATTTTTTTTTTAATAATGTATTTTTTACTTTGTGGGCGGCAGACTAAACTTCCCTGATGTGCAGCGCGTGCGTCTGCCCCCCCCCCCCCCCTTGGTGTGCTGCGTTCCACTGTGGAGCGCAGCCTCATCATAGCGCTGTCCTATGTGTGTGTAGGCTCGGGGGAGTGGCTTGCGGTGGTGCGGCTGCGCTCCACTTCAGCGTGGCCAGGCCTCACAGTGTAATGGCCGCGTCCGCCAGCCACGTCCAGGCCTCAGTGCTCCCAGCCATTGTCTCCCCTCCCTCCCCATGCTGCAGCCGCCCAGTATGGCCACCAGCCACGCCCCCGGCCTAGCCCACTGCTCCCGTGACTCCCCTTCCTTCTATTTTTTTTTTTTTTTTAACTTTTATTTCCCATCAAAAAGGTTTAAGTGGAGTATGGACATTCACTTCCAGTTGTCTCCAGCCCTCTAGACAAAAATAGTGTCTGATCACCATATTGGGATGCCCCAGTAACACAGATGAATCCCAGGTCCGCTTTATAGTCGCTCACGGTTGGCAGCCCTGGAATCTATAAGATTCCTGTGTCGCCTGATTCCCTCCCTTTGGGCATACTGAAACGGGATGCCCATGATGTGTGACCCCCCCAGTCACATACCTTCTTCCTGATCACATGGTGCATGCGCAAGCCGCGGTCGCGGAGCTAGTGGCAGACATTTGTAAATGGGAGGAGCAAGAATGCGTCCTGTAGCGAGGATGCATCCGCCGGCACGCTCGCCTGCTTTGGGTTATAATCATTCCGTACATGTGCCGTAGGACCGGGGGAAGGTGAGTTACGTTGGGCGACCTGGAGGGATTCCAAAACGGGGGCAGGGATTAAAACCCGGCATAGTCCAAACCCTGGGTTTTGGTCCACTTTAAAGATTTCATAAGAATAAAAGTAATAATCCTTTGTTTATCCGCCATGGAGGATTACTCCTATTTCAGCGCTTGTAAACCCAACGGTGCATGCGCGGCCTCTCATCCAATCAGTTTCTCTGGCTGTGCATATTAATGTACCTGGAGAAACTGAATGGAATCCCCAGCTGCACGCAATAGCGGCGCGCGGCATCACTCGCATCCTCCGGCTGTGTCCGCCCAATTACAGCCATTCACTTGTGGTGGGCGTGGCCACGCACAGCCAGGATAGGATGCGAGTGATGCTGGCGCCGGCCCAAAAGGTAAGAATTTCGGATAAACTGGGGGGTTTCACACACCGGCGCATCCGAGATTAGGATACCCTGGGGAGAGGGAATTAGCCGGCCCTGGAGACTCTCAGACTTCAGTATTGGTCTTGGCTCACTTTAAAGTGAAACAAAACATAAGAATGTAACTTTTTTAGGTCAGTTCCTCCCAATTAAAATGCCCCGCTATGTGAAACCCCCAGATCCCCAGTAAGAACTTACCTTTTCCCCAATGCTTGGCAATACAGTCTGTATAGACCAGCACTCAGCAATCATTACCGAGTGAGCTGCCAAGAGGGGGCGTTTCACACAGCCCCAGGGATAGGGCAGTAGCCAGCCCTTGAATTTTTTAATATCCTGGGCTGGACACTTTGGGTTTTGTTCGGCTTTTCACAGGTTACACCGCTCATCAGAAGAGGGGGTGGTTGAGTAAACTTCTTCACTAAACTTTCTTTTTTGACTCGAGGTCCACTTTAAAACGAACCAGTCACCAACCTTGCCGGTCCTGGAGTATTAATGAATGCCCGACTAGGTGCCCTGGGGCTTTCTGATTTGGGATGCCACACTGTGTGAACCCCCACCCCCTCCATTGCCAGCAAGCCCCTCACCTTTCCGCTGCTCCCTGGCTAGATAGCCCACAGGTTAGGCAGTGATATGGCCGCTGGCATTCACTATGCCAACACACAGTCCAAAACAAAAGCTTTATGCCCTTCATTAGTATACGCGCTGATTGGATGAGCGCCCGTGCATGCACCATGGGATCGATGGAAAGGTGAGTGGAGTTGGCAATCTGGGGGGATACCCCCGGGGGCAGGGACCAATCACCAGCATCGTCAAAATCCTGGTGATTGGTCCACTTTTAGGGTAAGGTTTAGAGCCCAATATTGAATGTGATTATACATGTAAATGTTGGTTATATGTAGCGTAATACTTTTATTGATATATGAATATCTACCACATATTAAACATAATTATAAAAATGATGGTGAATTCTTATTGTTTTTTTTTATGAGCATATTGGTGGATAATCATAAATCAAATCATTATATGGGGCAATAGTTTTGATTATTTGTTGCCAATAATAGGTGATCCTGATTTATTTGAAAGTGGACCAAAACACTTTTGATCCTCACCCCTGGGGCAGCCCGATCGGGGATGCCCCGCTGTGTGAAACCCCCAGGTCACCTGAAGTAACTCACCTTTCCCAAGTCCCACGTCACATGCGCTGCCTCCCGTCCAATCAATATGATTGACTGTGCCATTGGCTCGTCTAATCTAATGATAACATTATAAAAATATATTGTTGGGGAAAGTGCACTTTTCATGCTATTGCCCAATATAATGATTTGATTTACTATTATCCACCAATATGCTCATAAATAATTATGTTTAATATGTGGTATAGATATTCATATATCAATGAAAGTATTACGTTACATATAACCAACATTTACATGTATAATCGCATTCAATATTCTATTCTAATCTAAACCTTACCCTAAAAGTGGGCCAAACAACAGGATTATTACTGTCCTTGTGATTGGTCCCTGCCCCCGGGGGGGTATACCATTTTGGCTACCCGGTGAAGTGCTCGTTTTGGGGATATCTAGAGAGGGAGCAGTGGAAAGGTAAGGGGCTTACTGGCAATCAATGGGGGTGAGTTAGGGTTCAAACAGTGGGGCATCCCAAATCAGCATGCACCAGGGGCACCTAATCCTGCCGGTCTAGAGTCAATAAGACTCCAGGACCGGCGCAGGTGGTAACTGGTCCATTTTAATTTGGACCTCAAGTCAAAAAAGAAAGTTTAGGGGAGAAATGTACTAATCCACCTCCTCTGCTGATGAGTGTCGGAACCTGTTAAAAGCAAAACAAAAACCAGAGTGGCCGGCCCAGGATTTTATAAGACTCAAGATGAGCACTTCACTGCGCAGATGTGAGATCTCAGGGGCGGTGCAGTGCATCATGGGACAGAGATAAAAACAAGATGGCGCTGCCCTACAGAAAGCGTTTAAGAAGATTGGTGGAGTGCAGGAGGAAGAGCAGAAGTTTAACCTGCCAAATGCAGAAGCAAAGGGAACATATGCCGAAGTTTGGGGATTTCCTGATAACTCCCCAGACTGTCCAGTGTTTCTCTTTAAAGGAGGCCAAAACCGCATCTAGAATATTTTAACGTATACCAAAAGCAAAAAAAGAGGCCAGAGGACTTAAACTGGACCTTCAGCATGATTTCATGAAACGCCCAAACCCCTAAAAAACTATTCCCCAGCATATAAAATTAATATTAAGTTTTTAGTTGGTTACTTATTATTTTTTCCCCTGCTGGGCTGCAACTCTCTTCAGGACTCTAGGATATGGACGCCGCCATCATGACGAGGAAGCATCACATATACTGAGGAAAGGAGAGCGGGATAAAGTACAGGGGGTGGGGTTATAGCTGTGCTTTGCACAGACAGAGCAGAGCTGGGGTCAGGGAAAGGACAGCAATCCCAGAATGCAGAGCAACAGTCAGAAGACAACTGCCTGATGCTCCATGAGCCGCCATCTTGGATGTTTAAAGGCTCATAGCATACAGTAGATGCAGGTAGGATGATTTTTTAATGTGAGCAATGTATGTACGCGGTGTGTGAGAAACATATAAAATATGTTCTTATTCAGAGTGAAGGTCCGCTTTAATCCCCTCCCAGGTGCAGGTCCGGATGGTCCCGCAGCACACAGCCGACTACTTTCGGCTGTGCTGCTGCTTTTTCCAGCTGCTTCCGGATTCATGTAGTGCGGTAAATCGTGCTACATGAACCATCCAGCAGCTACAATTCCGGAGGTCCCCCGCCGCCAAAGCTCTCACCTCGCACTCGCCCCTGTCATAGCCACTGCCGTACACTGTGGGATATATACTTCCCGGTGTAGCAAGATGTCGGGGCGAGAGGTACAGGAGCCAGCAGCCTGGTAAGGTGAGTAGGTCATTAAGTGGTTTGCATGATTATTGTTTCAATATTTTTATTGAAAATTTTCAACAAAACAGTATTACAAAGCGTGTAACATTATACTGCCATCCCGCACAAGGGAGGTACAAAGAGGAAGAAGAAGAAGGGTATCATCATTCGTCTCCATATTATTGCAAGTTGATCAAGCCAGTGTCCGACAGTCCACCCGTGACTGCAAGCGTGATGGGGCACGAGACCCGCGCAGACATCAACAGCATAACTTACAGCATAATTTAAACTAGTACTGCTGTGTCCAGGGCTAGGTTACCCTGGAAATTCGAAGTAGGCTCAGTCCTGTGACCACACCAATCCAATATTTGTATTTTTCTAATTACATTTATTAGTATCAATAAAATCAAGTGCTGACAATAGCTTTCTGTACATTCATAATTCTGTCTAGTACACCACACAGATGTTACTTGTGCTTGTCACACGTTTAAAATGCAATATTGCGTCCACATTTCTCAGGCGGGCAGACATGTATCATGTTTCACCACTTTGGGCTTTTTCAATGCCCTATCGTATAACAAAGCAGACAGACATAACACAGTGTTAGTCAACTTGTTAGTAAATTAGTAATAGGATTAATTGTTACATCATTAGATAATTATTCAACATTTAGGAATGGTAATAAATAAATAAATAAATTGGTACCTATTTCTGATGATTTCAAATAATGATGGGAACATTAATTACTATGCAAGCCAATATTCCACGAGATGAGCCAGTGGATGCACTCCCCTATTAATAGAGTTTGTTTCATTGGTTTCCGTATTTATGTACTATGTACATGCATTCATCATCATTATCTTAGTCCCCAATACCTGGTTCAATTGTGGTTCTCCTTAAAAACGGAGGGATTTTGGGCCTTTCAGGATGGCTGTTTCTTAATATAGTCCCTGTGTTGGGCTGGTCCTTAATGTGGTCCCTCTATATATGCGGGGAACAAACAGAGGGGAGGTTTCTCTTTAATGCTATACTCACTTAAGTGTTTTTGGATTCTATCAGAGAGATTGACTTAATTTAGATTGATCTATCTCGTGTGGAGCCATCGCGGTGGCAGGGAATCACGTATCTGCGGTGACTTTGGTTTTGTGCGGTCGTCGTGCTGATAGTGCGCCCGCGGCTGTCCCCGCTCTCCAGACGCCGCCCCAGCAACTGTTCTCCGCTACGGATACTTACCCGCCACCGCGCCAGCGATGCTCGTTATATGCGCTCCAGACACCTGGAGCGCATTCACCTCCACATCCGGCTTCCGCCGGATGTGACGCGGTGCATCGCTGGTCCGGTGCCCTGTCTTTCAGGTGGCGCCATTTTTTTGGAGCCTCACCATTTTTGCTGAGATTTTATTCAGCCAAACTTTCAGCTCATACAATGGACGTCCACCATGACTTTATAAACTTATAGTTCTCCTATTATGGTAATAATTCTTCTTATTGGCAATGCCCTTGCTTTGGGGAAAATTCCATGGCCATTTTTTATAGAAATTATAATTATGGCGAATTTTTAAATTTATCATGCAGGGGACCGGATTGACTCCACATATGAAGTTATTATAATGTAGTACTAAAGTTCTTAAAGGGAAAATCCAATCTATAATATATAATTTAAACTATGCAGCGGTCTTCATCTAGGACCGCGGGACCCACGGGGCCCCACGGTGCCCGTAGCCGGCACCGACGCCCGCCCGCAAATTGTCCCGCGCCCACCGCACCAGGCCCACCAGGGCACGCCACCGGACAGCCGGACACCGCCATGCATTTACACAGAGGAGAATCATTGCAAAAGAGAAAACATTAGAACCGTTGCGTTGCAGGAGGCGAACGAAGTGGCCCCAGAGGATGGGCAAAGTATAAAGAGGTGAGATATAGAAGAGGGGAGGGAGAGGGGAGGGAGAGACGGAAGGCGGGAAGGGGGAGAAGGAGAGGGGAGGGAAAGGAGGGAGGAGGAGAGGGGAAGAAGGAGGGTGAGGGGAGGGGGTCGCACCCGCGCCCCACCAGGCACCACGTGCGGTAATTATAGCGCCTGCATGGATTCGCCAGGGCAGGCGAATCTCATCCAGGGTTCCCATATAGAGAGAAATTTGTCATGGGAGTCCGTCAGAATACTGGACAACCTCTCATTAATGAGAAAGCCATTCATCCTGGCCGACACCTCTGAGATCGGGGTGAACTGCGCCTTCCAGGCCTTGGCTATGGTCTGTTTGGCGGCCAGGAGGAGGTAGATAAAAAGTCTGTGTTGCTTACTGGACAGCTCCCGGGGCTTGCAGTGCAGGAGGGCAACCCAGGGATCCTTCTTCATGCTGGATCCGAAGATTTCATTAGCCATCCTGAACACTTGACTCCAGAAGCGAGTCGGCATCGGGCAGGTCCACCAGGTGTGCAAAAAGTCCCCATCCGCACTGCAGCCCCTAAAGCACGTCCTACCCCGCCCCGGAAATATCCTATTCAGGCGGCTCGGCACCAGGTACCAGCGGAGCATAACCTTATAGGCTGTTTCCACTGCCAGTATGTTGATGGAGCATTTTGGGATGCGAGACCATATCTCTATCCACCCCCTTTCTCCCACAGGTGGACCCAGGTCCCTTTCCCAGCTGTTCACATATGCGTGGGACTCCGGTTTAATTTCGTTTAGTGTTGAGTAAATTAGGGAGATTATTCCCCTCTGAAAGGGATTGTTGGCGCAAAGAGCCTCAAAGGGGGTCATCACCTGGAAGGAAGGACGTAATTTTGTCAAGGGCAAAATCCAGTGCCTTAATTGGATGTAGCGAAAGTACTCCCTGTGGGGGACACCATACTTCTCCTGTAGGGCGCTGAAGGAACCAAGGCCCTCCCCAAGGAGTAGGTCCGCTATTTTGTATATTCCCCGATCCTGCCACCATTTAAATGCCAGTTTGTTTTGTTCACCTGGGGGAAAATTTGGGTTGTCCCACAAGTGGGCCAGGGGAGTGTGGGGGGACATCAAGGAGGCGGAGTACCTGACCGAGTCCCACACTGTGAGAGAATGTCTCATTAGGGGGCTGAGCGCTTTGGGTCTGTGTCCGGGGTCTGTCCACAGCAGACTATCAATGGGTATCGGCGCGCAATTGGGGAGTTCAAGAAAAACCCATAGTGGGGGTTTGAGGTGAGAGTGCATGGGGACCAACTGGGCGATCTGTGAGGCTTTATAGTATTTGATTATGTCGGGTACCCTTAGCCCTCCTTGTCTTCTGTGGGCCAGCATAGTGCGCTTTGACACCCTTGGGCGACCCGCTGACCATATGAAAGCCAGGATTCTCCTCTGCATTACCCGGAACATGTACAGTGGGATTTTAGTCGGCAGAGCTCTGAAGAAGTAAAGTAGCTTTGGGAGGATCGTCATTTTGACCGCATTAATGCGGCCTATCCATGAAATCGGATATGACTTCCAGACCTCCATTAAGCGGGTTAGGGACTTAAACAGAGGAGGATAATTGGCCTCATACAGGTCAGTAAACTTGGCCGAAATGCGCACCCCCAGGTATGGAAGCGGCTCCGTTGTCCAGCGGAAAGGGAAGTTGGCCTTAATCTGGTCCACCACGTCCACCGGCAGAGACACATTTAGTGCCCAAGACTTCTCGTTATTAATTGTTAAGCCCGAAACTTGGGCGAATTGGTCAAGGACCTTGTACAGGTTCGGGAGCGAGGTAACCGGCTGGGTGATGGCGAGCAATGCATCATCTGCAAAGAACATGGCCTTATGGTGAACGCCAGCTACCTCCAGGCCCTTGATGTTGGGGGAATTTCATATTGCTATGCCTAACGGCTCTATGGCCAGGATGAAGAGGAGCGGGGATAAGGGGCAACCCTGCCGAGTTCCCCTACCAACACCGAATGTCCCTGAGGTAAAGCCTAAGTAGCGCACTCTGGCTGCGGGTGACTTGTAGAGAGCTCCCACCCAGTCCAGGAACCGCCGCCCAAATCCCCACCTCCCAAGTACCCACAACAGGTAGTCCCAGGACAGGGAATCGAACGCCTTTTGAATGTCTAGGGAGAGCAGGAAGGCCGGGATGTCCCTGGAGTGGGCGTGGTGGACCAGATGAGCCGCCCTTCTGATGTTATCCCCAGCCTGGCGGTTTGGGACAAACCCCACCTGGTCGCCATGTATGAGGTCGGCCACGAATGTGTTCAACCTCCCTGCCAAAACCTTGGCCAGCAGCTTCACATCAACATTTATTAGTGATATTGGCCTGTAGTTTTGGATGAGCAGCCCATCTTTATCTGGTTTGGGAATCATACAGATGTCCGCCAATAGCGAACTAGGGTTAAGCGAGGTATCTGCACGCAGGGCGTTAAAGAGGTTTGAGAGGTGTGGCGCCAGGATTGAGGCAAACTTTTTATAATACAGGCTGCTGAACCCATCCGGTCCCGGGGTCTTGGCGGTCTTTAGGGATTTAATGGCGAGAAGCACTTCGCTCTGTGAGATGGGGGCCTCCATCCTGTCCATATCCCCCTGTTCAACGTGAGGCAGGTCAATCTGGTCGAAAAACTCATCCCGAGTAGCCGTACACGCGTTCGCTGGGGCTGAGTAGAGAGCTGAGAGGAATTCCCCGAAGGTCGATACAACCTTGTTGGGGTCGGCCGTGACAACCCCCGAGCTGAGCTTCAGTTTTATGGGCAGCCGTCTGTCCAAGTCAGCGACCCTCAGCTTCCGAGCCAACATCGTGTCCGGCTTGTTACCTCTTGAGTAACATTTTTGCTTCGACCACCTGAGTCTTTTCTCAGCCTGATCGTCCTGAAGCGTATTGAGCTCCAGTCGCAGTCTGTCTACCGCCCTCTTATTTCTGGCGGTCGGGGCCCCCTTCCACTGCATTTCGGCTCGCTCAAAATTCAAGGTCAACTCCCTCACTCTCCTTTGTCTTTCGCGCTTCTCAGCAGAGGCTATAGAAATAATGTTTCCTCTCATGGTGGCCTTTTGGGCCTCCCATAGGGAAATCGGGGAGGAGACCGAGTCAGAGTTGAGCGAGAAATATTCCTGAAGAGCCTCCTGAATCTTAGAGCAGGTAGGTTGTCTAGACAGAAGAGAATCATTGAGCCGCCAGCTATAAGAGTGCTTGGTTTAGACCAGAAGGTCCAGGACTGCCATTACGGGACTGTGATCGGACCAGGCCGTAGCATAAATTCTAGAGTCTATAATGGCGGGTAGTACTGACTGAGGGACCAGTATGTGGTCTATCCTACAAAACGAGCCGTGAGGATTGGAATAGAATGTAAAATCGCGGGCACTAGGATTCTTTTCCCGCCAGACATCGCACAGGCTGTGGCCGTTGAGGATGTCGCGGAAGACCACTGACTGGGCATCCAGGGCTGGGGGCACCGTCCCGGAGTGCCCCGTGCGTCGTCTGTCCAGTCCGGGGTTAATTACTAGGTTTGAGTCCCCTCCCATTATCAGAACCCCCTTAGTATTATTCTGGATAACCATAAGCAAGTGTTTGAAGAAACGGGTCTGGAAGGTGTTGGGGGCGTAATACGTGGCCAGGGTGATCTCCACGTCATGTAGGGTGCCCTGCAGTATGAGGTACCTGCCAGTGGGGTCTGAGATCTCTTTAGAGCAAATAAACGGGAAGTTTTTGCGGAAGGCAATCAGGACTCCCCTTTTCTTTTCTCTAGCACAGGCGAGATAGGCCAAAGGGAAGTGGCCACTAAGGTATCTCGGCCTAGATAGGGTGGAGAATCTGGTTTCTTGTAGAAAGATCACATCCGCCTTACAGGACTTGTAGTAGTGGAAGGCCTTATTGCGCTTAGCGGGGACATTAAAGCCCTGGACATTGTGAGACACAACCTTAATGTTCAACCCAGCCATGACGGATTAAATGGTGGAGGGCGTTAGTGACTGGTCTGGTGGAGCGCGGGCAACCCAGGTGAGGGGGGTGGGGCGGGGGAGGGAACGGGGTGTAGGGAGAGCAGTAAAGAAGAATAGGAAACATGAAACACATATAAACAAAAAACCCTGGGTCCATGGGCGGGGTACTACCGCCATAGACCCGACCAGGTTCTGGAGTGGTAGAAGTAGGACCATTGGTCAGGGCCGAGCATGGCCCTGATTGGACCATTTGACAACTTGTCAGGTGGGGGGCTTATCCCGGGGACGCAGGACAAGCTTGGGGAAGGCAAACCTGTAGTGAATAGTCCAACGTTTAGTAGTAGTATGGGACACAATATTGGGCAACGAGGGCTGGCATGAAATAACATGTCCCCATTTTAACCTTCAGCGAGCATAGAAAATTTCGAGCAGGCAAGCAGAACATTGTGAAAGGCACGACTGTTGGTGGAATCGTACAGTCCGCAGCCAACATCGCCGCCCGATGCAAGGCCCAAGGCCACAGCAGGCACTGCGAAGCGGGTCCGGACCTGGGCCCCACCGGCAGGCCAACCCGGAGCACATGACGGGCCGCCACCCCGGGGGACCAATCTGATCCACCACGGCGGCGCCCCCCCAACCAGGAGGCCGACACAGCAGGACCCATCCGCCAAGAGTGGTTAACAACATTAGAACAACAATCCGTGAACCATTATTAAATTTCTAACATTTCACCTCAGGGAGGGGGAAGGGGGTCATCAGAAGTCGGACGTATTACCGCTCAGGTGAGTCCAAGTCCTCAGCCCGGGTCCCGTCCGGGTCTCACGAGGTGCCCGGTGACTCGGTCTCTCCTCCTGCGGGGGCGCACCTTTTCCCATATGGGCCGGAGCGTTGGTCGCCCAGGAGCCTGCTGGTCAGTCGAAGCAGATGTACGGGCCGGGGAGACAGTTGGGGCCAGGCCTAGGCCCTTAAGCGTGTCCCGCAGGTCTTCTGGTGAGCTGACTGTAAACTGACGGCCCTCGTGTGTGAACGTGAGCTTGAAGGGGAAGCCCCACCGGTACTTTATATTGCGGCTCCGCAGGATCTCTAAGCCTGGCTTCATAGCTCTCCTCCGTTGCAGGGTTTGGGGTGCGACGTCTGGAAAGATGTGGTAGCGATGGTTCTGGAAGCGCAAGTCCCCTTTATCTCTGGCCGCCAACAGGATTGCTTCCTTGGTGCGGTAGAAGGTTGGTTTAACAATAATGTCCCGAGGGAGACCATCAGACCTTTTAGGGCCCAGAGCTCTGTGGGCGCGATCCAGCTCCAGGCGCTCAATAGGCATAGAGGGGATCAGATCCTGTAAGAGGGCTGTAACCGTGGCTGGTATATCCTCTATCGATTCTGGGAGGCCTCGGATGCGGATTTTGACCCGCCTGGATCGATTTTCTAGATCCTCTAATTTTTGCTGCAGAAAGTCCATGTCGTCTCTGAGTGCTGCTGATTCAGACCCCCTGCTCTCCATGGCCACCACGATGTCGTCCATTTTCTCCTCCAGTGTGTTGGTCCTATCACCCAGGTCCCTAATTTCTTTAGAGTAACTGGTCGTGAGCTGGGTTACGGCTGTTGCTAGCTCCTGTTGTAATAGGACTTTAAACTTGGCCAGTAGGTTGGCATCTCTCACTATCGGGTCAGAGGGCTCGGGAGCAGGTCCCCCCCGGTCAGACAGCGACCCGTCTTCCTCTGGATCGTCAATCAATAACTGGGAAAAGTCACTGCCTTTTGGCAGTCCGGAGAGCATCATATCCCCATTAGAAAGTGATAGGGGTGAGCTGTCTGACAGCGACTGAAACTGGGTTGTGGGCCTAGGGGGAGAGCCGGGGCATTCCTCGTCATCTGTGGCCATAGCTGGGTTGCCTCCTGCGTGGTTAGTGCCCTCTTTAAGTGCAGGGAGCCTCCGTTCCTTGCGGGAAGATGGACCGCCACCCGGGGTAATTCCCTCTTCCAGGGGGGAAAATGGGGGGGGGGGGGGACACGGAAGCAAACGACGGGGGGTGAGGGGACCCCCCACCACTACCGCAGTCCAGGGCATGGCTTGTCACCCGCGGCGGGGCGCACCAGGAGCGCCGAGATTCCGGCATTGATGGGCTGGGAGCCATTTGCGTGGGGTGCGGGGTGGACCTCTCAGGGTTCTGCGGCCACCCCCCTTTGGTACTGGCTGGGGCATTTGTCTCACCCACCTGTTCTGCGCCGGGCTGCTGCAGGTCCATCGGGTGCCGCTGGCCATGCTGCATGGGGGAGGTAGGCCCCTCCCCCCCACCGACCGCCGCCATTGTGTGGTGGTGCCGTTCCCCCACGGAGGGAGCAGACCGCGGAGGGTGCAGGGTGGGCTCCACGGGGCACCCCTGATCGCTGCAGTGGGGGCTTACAGCCTCTCCCACCTCTCGCGTTTCCCACAGCGCATGCTGTGTGCGGGGGACGGGCCCCTCCTCCTTCCCCCTCCTCGCCGCCATGTCAGAGGGCTGCTGCCGAGCGCGCGCCGAGGTCCCTCCGCTCCTTCCAGGGCCATGGCCCTTCGTTCTGGCTCCGGACCTGCCCATATCGCGGCCACAGGTACTGGGGTTGCCGGGGTATCCGACAGGTGAGCCCGGGCTGCCTGCGGTCAGGTGTAGTGTCCGTCTCTGCGTCCCCGGGAAGCGGAGCAGTCTCAGCAAGCGTCCATCTTGCTTGGTAGCCGGCCACGCCCCCCTGTTTGCATGATTATTAAGGAACTTTTTCATTTTTAACTCTTAAAGTAAAAAAAATGAAAAACAAAACTTTTAGACTTTCAGGTTTTAAAGTGGCCCAAAACCCAGGATTTAGACTATCCTGGATTTTGAACCTTTTCCTGGGGGCACCTCGATTCGGGATGACCCACCGTGTGAAACCCTCCAGGTCGCCCGCTCCAATACACCTTTACCTGGTCCTACGGCGCATGCATCCAATCAGCACACAAGCTTGTCTAGGCTCGTTTCAGCAGCCAAACTAGGCCGAGCACGAGGTGCAGCATCCCTGCTGTCCTCTAAATGCCTAAAGAGATAGCAGGGATGCGGCCACTGCTTGCACATGCGCCATTGGAGCGGGAGAGAAGGTGAGTATACCGGATGGCCATGGGGGGGTTTCACACAGTGGGACATCCCGAATCTGGATGCCCCAGAGGTAAGGGAATGTAGCGGCTGATTGGAGGAGAGCCGCACCTGTGCAAGCGAAATGTTGGCAAGGTATGTAAACTGGACGATCGGAGGGGTGTCATGCAGCAGGGCATCCCAAAGAGTGAAAATCCAAAACCACTTAACTGACGCATGAAAAATGAAAAAGCCGTCTCAATTTTTTAAGAAAATGAAAATGAAAAAAAAATGTCTAGTTTTTTATTGTAGATCTTTAATCTGTATCTTATGTGATAAAGGTGGCGCATATCTATGGTTACTGACATGCATTTTAACTCCTTACAAAACTATCCCCCAGTATCTAAAATTAATATATTTTAAGTTTTTAGTCACTTACTTATCATTCTTTTCCCCACCGGGGGATTTTACATAAAAAAATCTTAGGTCCTGTAGTCTAAAAGCTGTGTGAGAGTGTATGTTTATTTATTTTGTCTGGATGCGGAACAACCATTTTTCACAGGGTTGTGTCCGGAGTGCAGGAAGGCATCCCAATTGCTGATTTCTCCTATTTAACGCCATTAAATTCACGGGTACGGGCATTGGCAATCAGGACGCCTCCCTACACTCAAAACTGTTTTGTTCTGCTGTAAGCTTCAGGGGTATCACCCCATTCCCATAGGCAGTGTGGCTCTCCCCATCCCATTCCACAGAGACAGTGTGGCTGTTCCCCGATCCCATTCCCCATAGGCAGTGTGTCATTCCCCCATCCCATTCCCCATATAGGCAGTGTGGTAGAATCACCCCCCAGATGCTGGAGGAGTCGGGAGCAGAGCAAACAGCAGGTTGCCAGAACAGGACCAGCAAGTGGGTAAAAGCATTTCACCAGTGGTCTTTCTTTTTTAAGGGGGCAGTCCCAGGAGTATGCAGGTCATAGTTTTGGAAAAAGTGAGTTTAAAGATCAGAGGTGGAGATCTGAAGAGGAGGTTACACCAGAGGGAATTATATTAGATTCATTGTTTAGATGCGCAAACACCTCTGGGATTGGAGGAGTGAATTGAAATTGGAATAGTCTACATACATTGGGCACCAGATGTTGATAGATAGAGATGAGCGAACTTTTGAAAAATTCGAGTCGCCGAATTTTCCGTCAAAATACGTTTCGGTCCGAATTTATTCGCGACAAATCGCTATTAAAAACGGTTATTTCTGAGCCTCCTAGAGCCTCAATAGTGTTGTAAACCATTCTGCCTTGCTGTAACACGCATAGGATGCGTGCTGGGTTAGTGAAATAACACTGTAAATAATTAGGACATGCAGATCAGAGGCATCGCTAATAGAATCACAGAGCGGCACAATTGCAGAGAGTTGAAGTGCCATCACTATGAGGGGCCCCTATAGTGCCTGAAAAACACACCCTGGAGCTGGAAGCAGCAGGAGGCCAAAGATTAGCTGAATCACACCCTGGAGTTGCAAGCAGCAGCAGGAGCAGCAGCCCAAACATTGCTTGAAAGAGACACTGGAGTTGGCTGCAGGAGGCCAAAAATTGGATTAATCACACCCTGCCGTTGCAAGCAGCAGCCCAAACATTGCTTTAAAGAGACACTGGAGTTGGCTGCAGGAGCCCAAAAATTGGATGAATCACACCCTGGCGTTGCAAGCAGCAGCAGCAGCCCAAACATTGCTTGAAAGAGACACTGGAGTTGGCTGCAGGAGGCCAAAAATTGGATAAATCACACCCTGGCGTTGCAAGCAGCAGCAGCAGCCCAAACATTGCTTTAAAGAGACCCTGGAGTTGGCTGCAGGAGCCCAAAAATTGGATGGATCACACCCTGGCGTTGCAAGCAGCAGCAGCATCCCAAACATTGCTTGAAAGAGACACTGGAGTTGGCTGCAGGAGGCCAAAAATTGGATGAATCACTCCCTGGCGTTGCAAGCAGCAGCCCAAACATTGCTTGAAAGAGACACTGGAGTTGGCTGCAGGAGCCCAAAAATTGGATGAATCACACCCTGGAGTTGCAAGCAGCAGGAGCAGGAGCCCAAACATTACTTTAAAGAGACACTGGAGTTGGCAGCAGGAGCCCAAAAATTGGATGAATCACACCCTGGAGTTGCAAGCAGCAGCAGCAGACCAAACATTGCTTTAAAGAGACACTGGAGTTGGCTGCAGGAGCCCAAAAATTGGATGAATCACACCCTGGTGTTGCAAGCAGCAGCAGCCCAAACGTTGCTTTAAAGAGACACTGGAGTTGGCTGCAGGAGACCAAAAATTGGATGAATCACAGCCTGCCATTGCAAGCAGCAGCAGCAGCCCAAACATTGCTTGAAAGAGACCCTGGAGTTGGCTGCAGGAGGCCAAAAATTAGATGAATCACACCCTGGCGTTGCAAGCAGCAGCAGCAGCCCAAACATTGCTTTAACGAGACACTGGAGTTGGCTGCAGGAGCCCAAAAATTAGATGGATCACACCCTGGAGTTGCAAGCAGCAGGAGCCCAAAAATTGGATGAATCACACCCTGTAGTTACAAGCAGCAGCAGCAGCCCAAACATTGCTTTAAAGAGACACTGGAGTTGGCAGCAGGAGCCCAAAAATTGGATGAATCACACACTGGCATTGCAAGCAGCAGCAGCAGCAGCCCAAACATTGCTTTAAAGAGACACTGGAGTTGGCTGCAGGAGCCCAAAAATTGGATGAATCACACCCTGGTGTTGCAAGCAGCAGCAGCAGCCCAAACATTGCTTTAAAGAGACAATGGAGTTGGCTGCAGGAGCCCAAAAATTGGATGAATCACACCCTGGCATTGCAAGCAGCAGCAGCAGCCCAAACATTGCTTGAAAGAGACACTGGAGTTGGCTGCAGGAGGCCAAAAAATGGATAAATCACGCCCTGGCGTTGCAAGCAGCAGCAGCAGCCCAAACATTGCTTTAAAGAGACACTGGAGTTGGCTGCAGGAGCCCAAAAATTAGATGAATCACACCCTGGAGTTGCAAGCAGCAGGAGCCCAAACATTACTTTAAAGAGACACTGGAGTTGGCAGCAGGAGCCCAAAAATTGGATGAATCACACCCTGTAGTTGCAAGCAGCAGCAGCCCAAACATTGCTTGAAAGAGACACTGGAGTTGGCTGCAGGAGGCCAAAAATTGGATGAATCACACCCTGGCGTTGCAAGCAGCAGCCCAAGCATTGCTTGAAAGAGACACTGGAGTTGGCTGCAGAAGCCCAAAAATTGGATGAATCACACCCTGGTGTTGCAAGCAGCAGCAGCAGCAGCAGCCCAAACATTGCTTTAAAGAGACACTGGAGTTGGCTGCAGGAGCCCAAAAATTAGATGAATCACACCCTGGAGTTGCAAGCAGCAGGAGCCCAAACATTACTTTAAAGAGACACTGGAGTTGGCAGCAGGAGCCTAAAAATTGGATGAATCACACCCTGGCGTTGCAAGCAGCAGCAGCAGCAGCCCAAACATTGCTTTAAAGAGACACTGGAGTTGGCTGCAGGAGCTCAAAAATTGGATGAATCACACCCTGGCATTGCAAGGAGCAGCAGCAGCCCAAACATTGCTTGAAAGAGACACTGGAGTTGGCTGCAGGAGCCAAAAAAATGGATAAATCACACCCTGTAGTTGCAAGCAGCAGCAGCAGCCCAAACATTGCTTTAAAGAGACACTGGGGTTGGCTGCAGGAGCCCAAAAATTGGATGAATCACACCCTGTAGTTGCAAGCAGCAGCAGCAGGAGCCCAAACATTGCTTGAAAGAGACACTGGAGTTGGCTGCAGGAGCCCAAACATTGGATGAATCACACCCTGGAGTTGCAAGCAGCAGCAGCAGGAGCCCAATCATTACTTTAAAGAGACATTGGAGTTGGCTGCAGGAGCCCAAAAATTGGATGAATCACACCCTGGCGTTGCAAGCAGCAGCAGCCCAAACATTGCTTTAAAGAGACACTGGAGTTGGCTGCAGGAGCCCAAAAATTGTATGACTCACACCCTGTAGTTACAAGCAGCAGCAGCAGCAGCCCAAACATTGCTTTAAAGAGACACTGGAGTTGGCAGCAGGAGCCCAAAATTTGGATGAATCACACCCTGTAGTTGCAAGCAGTAGCAGCAGCCCAAACGTTGCTTTAAAGAGACACTGGAGTTGGCTGCAGGAGCCGAAAAATTGAATGAATCACACCCTGGAGTTGCAAGCAGCAGGATCACAAACATTGACTGGAAGGCACACCCTCAAGTTGGCATCAGCAGGAGCCCAAAAATTGGCTGCAAGACACACCTTGAAGTTGGCATCAGCAGTAGGCCAAAAATTGTCTGGAAGGCACACCCTGAAGTTGGCATCAGCAGGAGCCCAAAAATTGACTGGAAGGCACACCCTGGAGTTGGCAGCAGCAGCAGGAGGAACCCAGAAATTGGCTGGAAGGCACACCCTGAAGTTGGCATCAGCAGGAGCCCAAAAATTGACTTGAAGGCACACCTTGAAGTTGGCATCAGCAGTAGGCCAAAAATTAGCTGGAAGGCACACCCTGAAGTTGGCAGCAGCAGGAGCCCAAAAATTGACTGGAAGGCACACCCTGGAGTTGGCAGCAGCAACAGGAGGAACCCAGAAATTGGCTGGAAGGCACACCCTGAAGTTGGCATCAGCAGTAGGCCAAAAATTGGCGGGAAGGCACACCCTGAAGTTGGCATCAGCAGGAACCCAGAAATTGGCTGGAAGGCACACCCTGAAGTTGGCATCAGCAGTAGGCCAAAAATTGGCGGGAAGGCACACCCTGAAGTTGGCATCAGCAGGAGGCCAAAAATTGGCGGTAAGGCACACCCTGAAATTGGCAGCAGCAGGAGCCCAAAAATTGACTGGAAGGCACACCCTGGAGTTGGCAGCAGCAGCAGGAGGATCCCAGAAATTGGCTGGAAGGCACACCCTGAAGTTAGCAGCAGCAGGAACCCAGAAATTGGTCTAAAGACATAAATATGTTTTGCACCATTTAGAAAGTGTAAAACGTGGCACCATGCTGAATCTAGTCAAATGCATCAGCCATTGGTGGGTGGAAATCCTGGCTGATCTATCCCTGATTCATTTTGACAAAGGTGAGTCTCTCCACATTTTTAGTTGACAGACGAGTTCTCCTCGCCGTAACTATGGCCCCACGCTACTTGCCGGCAGGACAGCTTTTCCAGGGCAAACTCTGCTAGTTGCAACCACAAGCCTGGCTGCCCAGAAGTCCGGCGGATCCTCAAGGTGTGTTGGCATGGTCATGTTAAGGTATGACATGACCTGCTGGTTGAGGTCCTGCTCCAGGTCTTCCTGCTGCTCATGAGTAGCCTCACTATGCGGTTGTAGAAAGCTACTCATTAGCGACTGAAGACTGAGGCTGCTACTGATGGAGCTGCTGCTGCTGCTCCTGCCAACCCCCCCAGCAGGCATGGCAGTGGAAGGTGAGCGCAGAGGTCCCCTCGAGTCAGACCTGCGAGAGTATGGACCATGGCTCAGATAGGCATCGGCCAACTGACCACGCAGAATGTCTTTGTAGTAGTTCCGTTTGTCCTCCCTCTCAGCGGGTTTAAAAAATGCCCCCATTTTGTGCCGGAAGCGAGGGTCCAATAAGATGGAGAGCCAGAAGTCATTCCGCTGACAAATGGAAACAATTCTGGGGTCACTACGCAAGCACGTGAGCATGCTTCCTGTCATTTGCGCAAGTGACTCGGAGGGACTACCTGTCTCCATCTCCACTGCATACTGCCACGGTGTGTCCGGGTGCTCTGTCTCGCCTTCCTAAAAAACCCTCTAGCTCCTCTTGCTGCTCCTGCTCCTCCTCTCCTGTCCGCTGACTAGATAAACCAGGCATTTCGCCAAGCCTAAACTGTGTTTCACTGGGCTCCTCCTCCTCTTCCTCCTCCTCCTCCTCCGATGTCACAGAGAGATGGTATACAGCACCGGCTATCCGTCAGGCAGACCCCCTCCTTCATGCCCGTTTAACCGGGGGGGGGGGGTGTCCTGGGTTTGTGCAGTCTTTCAAATCAGCCTAGGAGATAATAAATACATGAGACAGAAGGACACAGTCATTGGAATGCATCTGACTATCTCATGGAGATGCATCTGGTGCTCCTCCCTTTGACGATTTTATTTATAGTGAAATAAAAAACTTACATACGCCATCTAGAGGAGGCATATCATCATATTAGATAAAAACTGAATATCTGGCTCAGTAATTGGTCTGTTCTACCTAATGAGCACGTTGAAATGTTATCTACGTCTAAAAAGGAGGCGACTGAAAAGGCATTGTCCATCTTCTCGACGCCATCTTTATCACAGAAATGTGTTAATAGCAGCTTCATTAACTTTATAGCACTAATTTCAGTACAAGCAAAAGGAAAGAATCAGCGCATAGAGAAGTGGCTTACTGAGGGTTTATTTCACCTTTATTAGCCACTAAAGCTTACAATGCAAAGATAGGAATCTGAAATCAACTGATGTGAATGGAGAGAGGGAATGTTTATATATATATATATATATATATATATATATATATATATATTTATTAATTTTATTGATTCTGACATCCATCCATCAGAGATACAGGTAAATAAAAGGGAGACCATGCAATATGAACTTGTATAAAAAAGGATTGACCATAAAGCTCTCACAAACTAGTAATCCACAAACTATAATATGCCACGGTGGCAAGGTTAGCGGGGGATTGCAGCTGGCGGCGCACTTGGTTCCCTTTGGCGCCACTTGGGAGCTTAGCCGCCTGTAACATTGAAGGGATCCGTGTGACAGCCAGTGCGCTGATTGGCTGCGTGCGCCTTTTGGCCAATCGGCGCCCTTACCTGAGTCTGCACCGTGGGAACGGAAGAAAGGTAAGTGTATGGGGCGACCTGGGGGATAGACACAGCGGGGCATCCCAATTTGTGATGCCACTGCACGGAGGAACAAGTGAAATTTCTGTGTGTTATTCCTTTTTAAGGCACCAGGCAAAAAGGTCATAGGACCATAAAAAAGAAAGAAGAACAATATGGGGGGCCACCCGGTCACCCCTGCATGTTCATCTGCTCTAAAGAAAGATCCCTAATAGCAGGCAGTTACACTGGGCAGAAAAGGTAGTAGAAGAGATAGTAAGAGGCAGAACAGAAAAGAAAAGATGAGAGAAAGTAAATGGCAATAAATATCAACCATATCAACAGTGCAATGAAACATCTCCCTTCTTACAAAAGTACATTGTACATTGTGACAGTGTAAATATAATGATAAACCATAGTGCTAATAGCCAAGGATGTGAATGTCCCCTTAAAACAATGCATTCCAATTACCGTATTTTTTGCCCTATAAGACACACTTATTTTTCCCCAACAGTGGGGGAAAAATGTCAGTGCGCCTTATCAGGCGAATGTAAAAAAAATAAAAAATACAAAATTTTAAAAAAAATTTAAAAAAAACTCACCCGTCCCCGGCGCTCCAGCGTTGTCTGGCACACTGCGAGAGGCCAGAGGAGCGGCGGGGGCTCTGTCCCGGCCCCGCCGCTGCGATCGCTGTCTTTTCAGGCACCGATGACAGCGGCCAGGCCAGAGAGAGAGCCCCTGCCGATCCTCCATCTGCTGCCGGGCTCAGAGCACAGGCGAGCAGGAAGGTCCCGGCAGTGGGTGGGCGTGGCCTGCACCGGCGCAGGCCACGCCCACCCGCTGCCCGAACCTTCCTGCTCGCATGTGGAGAAGCAGATGGAGGAGCGGCAGGGGCTCTGTCTCTGGCCCCGCCGCTGTCATCGCTGCCTGAAAAGACAGCGATCGCAGCGGCAGGGCCGGGACAGAGACAGCTTGTGAATGGGGTGGGCGTGGCCTGCGTCGACGCTGTGGCGCAGGCCACGCCCACCCCATTCACGGAGCCGGCCGCTTAGCGCAGCGATGTCAGCGGACAGGAGAGTTTAACTTTTTTTTTTTTAATATGGCGCCTGCCTATACTAATGGGGGGAGGGGGGTGGGAATGGGGGGAGAGGGGCCACACTGCCTATGGGAATGGGAGGATGGGGATGCCACACAGCCTTTGGGAATGGGGGGAGGGGTGTGCCACACAGCCTATGGGAATGGGGGGATGGGGATGCCACACAGCCTTTGGGAATGGGGGGAGGGGTGTGCCACACAGCCTATGGGAATGGGGGGATGGGGATGCCACACAGCCTATGGGAATGGGGGGAGGGGGATGCCACACAGCCTATGGGAATGGGGGGATGGGGATGCCACACAGCCTATGGGAATGGGGGGAGGGGTGTGCCACACAGCCTATGGGAATGGGGGGATGGGGATGCCACACAGCCTATGGGAATGGAGGGAGGGGTGTGCCACACAGCCTATGGGAATGGGGGGAGGGGGATGCCACACAGCCTATGGGAATGGGGGGAGGGGGATGTCACACAGCCTATGGGAATGGGGGATGCCACACAGCCTATGGGAATGGGGGGAGGGGGATGCCACACAGCCTATGTGAATGGGGATGCCACACAGCCTATGGGAATGGGGGGAGGGGGATGCCACACAGCCTATGGGAATGGGGGGAGGGGGATGCCACACAGCCTATGGGAATGGGGGGAGGGGGATGCCACACAGCCTATGGGAACGGGGGAGGGGGTGGCCACACAGCCCATGCTAATGGGGAGAGGGGGATGCCACACTGCCTATGGGAATGGGGAGAGAGGGATGCCACACAGCCTATACTAATGGGGGGAGGGGGAAAGCCACACAGCCAATGGGAATGGGGGGAGAGGTGGATGCCACACAGCCTATTCTAATGTGGGGAGAGGGGGATGCCACACAGCCAATGGGTATATGGGGAATGGGAGGGGGGGATGCCACACTTATTTTCTTCCCCCAAATCCTAGGTGCGTCTTATGGGCAGGTGCGTCTTATAGGGCAAAAAAATACGGTACATACTGACCAATTCTTTATCCATCAACATCTGGTGCCCAATGTATGTAGACTATTCCAATTTCAATTCACTCCCCCAATCCCAGAGGTCTTTCCGTATCTAAACAATAGCCTCGATTCAGAGACACATTCGCTGTCTGTGAAAGTTTTGGTGGGTGTTTGTCATTTTTTTGCTTTTTTTCGTACATTTTTCACTCGCACGAACGTTCGGGAGAATAGGCTCGATTCAGAGAGACACAAAAAAACTTTCGAAACGGTGCCGATGTCGTATTTTTTTCAAATGTTCCCGCTCTATGCATGCATTGAAAACCTTGTGTAAAGTTTCCGTCCGTTCGTACGGCAGATTACAAATTACGCGGATGTCATTTTCCATCCAGACTTTTCCGTTTCATTTCCACATGTTACAACGTAGGCTTTCGCTTTTGCCCTTTTCCCATCGTTTCCTCCAACGAATCCTTTACGTTTCCCGATAGATTCTGTTTCCATTTTACCAAAAATAATCGTCCAGACGGAATCCTCACGATCTTGCGCCTGCGCACTACAAACTTAACTCATTAAAGTGCTCGCCTACATATTTGCCACCCTCACTTCTACTACAATGTTTAGCTAAACCACTTAGCACTCCATCCTCCATCTTCCCTTTTGGACCCTTAAAGCTCACCCAAACCACTTATCACTATCCTCCATCTTCCCTTTTGGACCCTTAAAGCTCACCCAAATCACTTCTCGGTCATGTGAATATTCATTTTTAAATATTTCTGTTCCCATTAGTTTTGTGTTAATGTAGTTTGTTAATGAAATGACAATGTAACTTTTTTTAAAAAATCACCAGCATCAAATATGCTTTTTTTAAAAATGTGTTAAATTTCAACTTTTTACAACTATAAAAAACTAAATACATAGCAATGGCAGGCCACTGAACATTATTCTTCATCTGTGGTCCCCAACGAGTTGCGCAGCTCCTGCATCTCACCCACCAACTGAAGGACCCTGACACTCAGTTGTGCCACTCTGGCACGTGTGGTCCCTGTAAATTAAAATTTTGGTATAACCTTGTTGGGGTCATACTGCAGTGCCCCCCCCCCCCCCCCCCCCGTATGGTCCAAACACCTAAATCTGGACTTCAAAAGCCAGAGGGCCCTCGCCACCACGGGCCGGGTTTTGCATTGTGCCCGATTAGAGAACCCCTGTCCCGCATTCTGCAGCCAAAGAACGGGCATCAGAAGCAAGGGCGAGTGGCACATCTTGCAGTTCCTGCAACCAAATATAAAATAATTACACAAAGCAAAGGTAACCAACTAAAACACTAACTCCTACAACACATTAAGATTCAAGTTCAACAATCCAAATATAATTCACAAAGGACATAAGTCTAAAAAAAAATAGCAATTATATGGATGTGTGGAAAAATAAATGTTTACATGCCAAGGACTAATTTAGGTCAGCATTAAAATGCATCTATAAGGCATACATGAAATGTATTGATTCAGGTATGCATTGCTATACAATTTATGGCCTCGGCCATGCTGATACATGCAATGTCTTGGTGCTAAAGGCGCGCAGACTCCTCCACATAGCCGCAAAACATGTTCAAAAATAGCAATCCGAGTCCTCAGAGGTGTCGGAAGTGGTTTTACAATTATACAAATTTATAGGGTGGTGAGCCGTCGGAAAACAGCTCTCTGAATGTGACGTAAACCATCCCAGCAACGGAAATTTTCTGAAGGAACGAAAATTTTCCAATTTTGTTTAGAAATGTTCAGAATTGCTTCCGTTAATCGAAAGCGCATATACACATTCTCCTGAACGTTCGTGCGAGTGAAAAATGTACGAAAAAAAGCAAAAAAATGACAAACACCCACCAAAACTTTCACAGACAGCTACAGAAGTCCGGACGAATGTGTCTTTGAATCAAGGGTAATGAATCTAATATAATTCCCTCTGCTGAAACCTCCTCTTCACATCTCCACCTCTGATCTCTAAACTCACGTTTTCCAAAGCTCAGACCTGCATACTCCTGTGACTGCCCTCTTAAAAATGAAAGGCCACTGGTGAAATGCTTTTACCCACTTGTTGGTCCTGTTCTGGCAACCTGCTGTTTGATCTGCTCCCGACTCCTCCAGCATCTGGGGGTGATTCTACCACTGCCTATAGGGAATGGGATGGGGGAATGCCACACTGCCTATGGGGAATGGGATGTGGGAATGCCACACTGCCTATGGGAATGGGATGTGGGAATGCCACACTGCCTATGGGAATGGGATAGGGGAATGCCACACTGCCTATGGGAATGGGATTGGGGAATGCCACACTGCCTATGGGGATGGGATTGGGGAATGCCACACTGCCTATATAGGGAATGGGATGGGGGAATGCAACACTGCCTATGGGAATGGGATTGGGGAATGCCACACTGCCTATGGGAATGGGATTGGGGAATGCCACACTGCCTTTGGGAATGGGATTGGGGAATGCCACACTGCCTATATGGGGAATGGGATGGGGGGAATGCCACACTGCCTATGGGGAATGGGATGGGGGAATGCCACACTGCCTATGGGAATGGGATGGGGGAATGCCACATTGCCTATGGGGAATGGGATGTGGGAATGCCACACTGCCTATGGGAATGGGATGGGGGAATGCCACACTGCCTATATGGGGAATGGGATGGGGGAATGCCACACTGCCTATCGGGAATGGGATAGGGGAATGCCACACTGCCTATGGGAATGGGATGGGGGAATGCCACACTGCCTATGGGAATGGGATGGGGAAATCCCACACTGCCTGTGAGGAATGGGATGGGGGGAATGCCACACTGTCTATGGGGAATGGGATGGGGGGAATGCCACACTGCCTATCGGGAATGGGATAGGGGAATGCCACACTGCCTATGGGAATGGGATGGAGGAATGCCACACTGCCTATGGGAATGGGATGGGGAAATGCCACACTGCCTATGGGGAATGGGATGGGGGGAATGCCACACTGCCTATGGGGAATGGGATTGTGGGAATGCCACACTGCCTATGGGGAATGGGATTGTGGGAATGCCACACTGTCTCTGGAAATGGGCTGGGGGGAATGCCACACTGCCTATGGGAATTGGATGGCGGGAATGCCACACTACCTATGGGAATAGGATGGAGGGGATGCCACACTGCCTATGAGAATGGGATGGAAAATACCACACTGCTTATGGGAATGGGATGGAGGGAATGCCACATTGCCTATAGGAATGGGATGGGGGGATGTCACACTGCATCTGGGAATGGGATGGGGGGATGCCACACTGCCTATGGGAATGGGATGGGGGAATGCAACACTGCCTATGGGAATGGGATGGGGGGAATGCAACACTGCCTATGGGAATTGGATGGCGGGAATGCCACACTGCCTATGGGAATGAGATGAGGGAATACCACACTACAGAGGATGTTGATTTCCCCTTAAAACAATGCATTCCAATTACATACTGACCCATTCTTTATCCATCAACATCTGGTGCCCAATGTATGTAGAATATTCCAATTTCAATTCAATCCTCCAATCCCAGAGGTGTTTGCGCATCTAAACAATGAATCTAATATAATTCCCTCTGCTGTAACCTACTCTTCACATCTCCACCTCTGATCTCTAAATTCACTTTTTCCAAAGCTCTGACCTGCATACTCCTGGGACTGGCCCCTTAAAAATCAAAGACCACTGGTGAAATGCTTTTACCCACTTGTTGGTCCTGTTCTGGCAACCTGCTGTTTGATCTGCTCCCGACTCCTCCAGCATCTGGGGGGTGATTCTACCACACTGCCTATGGGGAATGGGATGGGGGAATGCCACACTGCCTATGGGGAATGGGATGGGGGAATGCCACACTGCCTATGGGAATGGGATGAGGGAATGCCACATTGCCTATGGGGAATGGGATGGGGGAATGCCACACTGCCTATGGGAATGGGATGGGGGAATGCCACAATGCCTATGGGGAATGGGATGGGGGAATGCCACACTGCCTATGGGGAATGAGATGGGGGAATGCCACATTGCCTATGGGGAATGGGATGGGGGAATGCCACACTGCCTATGGGAATGGGATGGGGGGATGCCACACTGCCTATGGGGAATGGGATGGGGGAATGCCACACTGCCTATGGGGAATGGGATGGGGGAATGCCACATTGCCTATGGGGAATGGGATGGGGGAATGCCACACTGCCTATGGGAATGGGATGAAGGGAACGCCATACTGCCCATGAGAATGGGCTGGGGGAAAAGCCACACCGTCTCTGGGGAATGGGATGGGGAGAATGTCACACTGTCTATGGGAAGGGGTTGTTGGGGATGCCACACTGCTTATGGGGAATGGGATGGGGGGGTGTCACACTGCCTATGGCGAATGGCATGGGGAGGAAGTCACACTGCCTATGGGGATTGGCATGGGAGGGAATGTCACACTGCCTATGGGAATGGGATGATACCCCCGAAGCTTAAAGCACAAAAGACAGTGCGGCCAGCCCTGAAATTTAAAAGATGCCATTCCCCGGTCATCCTAAATCAGGATGCAACATTGTGTAACTCCTCCCCAGGCTTCCGAAAAACTGACCTTCTTCCAGGCTCCCTACCTCATCCAGGATCCTGTGCTGCCCAGAAATCCTGGCTCTGGGCACCAAAATCTTGGATCTGCTGCAGCTTTCCAGTCTTTGTGTGACTCGCTAACTTGCAGGAGAAGCAGCTCTGTGCACAGTCCGTGCGGCCGCCACAGAAGCGCCAAGGACTTGGTTGTATCCAGGGTTAGGTATGGAGTTATTTATTACGGTGCCTGCAGTGGGAGGTATCTGAGGGATTCCCCATATCTCACTTACATTTTTTGTGCCCACATTGCTTAGCTGTCCCATTCCCAGGTGACCGCCGGCAGCCAGTGATGTTCACGTGGCAAGTTGCCCAGTGTGTACCTGCAGTGATCATGTCAGGGTGGCGCGCTCCAGTGGATTGCAGATGTAGGCAAGTCTCAGGGCCAGGGGAATGGCTGGTGTATAATGTGGGACATGCTGCAATTGTATGCCTCTCAGCTTGATTTTTTTGAGAGTGGACCAACACCCGATGCTGATCGGCCCGGGTTTCGTTGTGTGAAACCCCCCAGAAAGCCCCTTAATCCCTACCTCTTACTGGATCCAGCGGCGCATGCGCGAGCCGCCGCCTCCGCTCGCGCATACCTGTAGCAGGGCGCGCATCCGCGCTGGCTGTTTGTGAACCCCCTTGTCCGTCGACGGACCTCGCTTGTCCGTCGGCAGGGATTGGTGGAGCGAGTCACGTGGGAGTGGGAACAGGTGAGTTTTAGGGTTTCTGGGGGGTTTCACACAGCGGGGCACCCCCGATCGGGGTGCCACACTGAAGTGAACCAAAACCCAGGATAGTCAAAATCGAAAAGAAAGGTAGCGGCCATTTTGGAGCTTCCTATCCCAACTGACATAACTGAAATGAATAGTAACAGGAAGCCCAGCATGACTTCCTGTTTGCAGGTGGCCTACAAGCCCATGAGCAGCCATCTTGTTTTTATAATTGACTCCAGCAGGTGTTAGAAACATATCAATCACTTTTTATGTGCAGCATTCTAAATTGACCTGAAAAGGGAAACATATGAGCTCTGTTTGCTGGTTTGGTCTGATTTAATTTATTTTTGACTGTTGGTCCTCTTTAACAGCGTTAAATAGGAGAAATCATACCTTTCCTACCATTCATCAGCAATTGGGAGGCCTCCCTGCACTCAGGACACAACCCTGTGAAAAATGGTTGTTCCACGTCCAGAAAAAATGATTAGACATACACTCCCGCACAGCTTTTAGACTACAAGACCTAAGATGTATTATGTTACCCTGAGTTATGTTTGGTTGCTTCTATCTTTTAAAAAAGACTTCTGGTAAAAAATGACTGTAGGTCCACTCAGCCCCACAACAGGGAGGCATTGTATTTTTGTATGCAATAAGCGAGTGAAAAATCTGGGTTTAGTGAGTGCTTTAGAGCAGTGATCCCCAACCCCCGGCCCGCGGACCACTACCGGTCCGTGGCTTAAATGGTACCGGGCCCTGAGGCTACCCGCTCGGAGGTTCGCTACCATCGGGTGCAGGAGGAGGACGCGGTCACCGTGCAGCTCTACAGGTGGTTGACTGTATATAGCAGGGGTACTCAACCCGCAAATGCTAGGTTTCCGGACTCCGCGGCCAGGCGGGTAGTCGGGCAGAATGAAAGAAAGCGGGGCGGGGCAGGCAAGTGGGAGGAAAGACAGCGGGCGGGACTGAGGAAATGACAGCTTGTAAAGAAAGTGGGCGGGGCGGGAGGGAGGAATGACAGCGGGCGGGAGGAAGGAAAGGCAGTAGGCGGGATGGGAGGGATGAAAGACAGCGGACGGGGCGGGCAGGCAGGAGTAATGAAAGCGTGCGGGCGAGCGGAAAGATAGGGAGCGGGACGGCCGAGCATGAAGAAAGAGCGCATAAATAAGGTAAAAGCTGGCTGCCAATGTCAATGATTGGGGGGGAGGCGAAAACTGAATGTTTCGATAATTTGAGGGAAGATTGCAGAGGTTTGGGATGCCCAGGAATACCTTTAAAGTGGAACCCACCAGCGGCTGGCCTGATTCCAGGGCTGGCCGCAGGCTTTTCCTTGAGGCATCCTGATTCGGGATGCCCCCGCTGTGTGAACCCCCCTTCTCCAGGGCACCTGTAAAAACTCGCCTTTCCCCGCTCCCATCTCTATTCCCAGCTCTGTCCCATCCCAGCTCTGCCCCATCCCATCTCTCTTTTCCCAGCTCTGCCCCATCCCATCTCTCTATTCCCAGCTCTGCCCCATCCCATCTCTCTATTCCCAGCTCTGCCCCATCCCATCTCTCTATTCCCAGCTCTGTCCCATCCCATCTCTCTATTCCCAGCTCTGCACCATCCCATCTCTCTTTTCCCAGCTCTGCCCCATCCCATCTCTCTATTCCCAGCTCTGTCCCATCCCATCTCTCTATTCCCAGCTCTGCCCCATCCCATCTCTCTTTTCCCAGCTCTGCCCCATCCCATCTCTCTATTCCCAGCTCTGCCACATCCCATCTCTCTATTCCCAGCTTTGCCCCATCCCATCTCTCTTTTCCCAGCTCTGCCCCATCCCATCTCTCTATTCCCAGCTCTGCCCCATCTCATCTCTCTATTTCCAGCTCTGCCCCATCCCATCTCTCTATTCCCAGCTCTGTCCCATCCCATCTCTCTATTGCCAGCTCTGTCCCATCCCATCTCTCTATTCCCAGCTCTGTCCCATCCCATCTCTCTATTGCCAGCTCTGTCCCATCCCATCTCTCTATTGCCAGCTCTGTCCCATCCCATCTCTCTATTGCCAGCTCTGTCCCTTCCCATCTCTCTATTCCCAGCTCTGTCCCATCCCATCTCTCTATTGCCAGCTCTGTCCCTTCCCATCTCTCTATTCCCAGCTCTGTCCCATCCCATCTCTCTATTGCCAGCTCTGTCCCTTCCCATCTCTCTATTCCCAGCTCTGTCCCATCCCATCTCTCTATTGCCAGCTCTGTCCCATCCCATCTTTCTATTCCCAGCTCTGTCCCATCTCATCTCTCTATTGCCAGCTCTGTCCCATCCCATCTCTCTATTCCCAGCTCTGTCCCATCCCATCTCTCTTTTCCCAGCTCTGTCCCATCCCATCTCTCTATTGCCAGCTCTGTCCCATCCCATCTCTCTATTCCCAGCTCTGTCCCATCCCATCTCTCTATTCCCAGCTCTGTCCCATCCCATCTCTCTATTCCCAGCTCTGTCCCATCCCATCTCTCTATTGCCAGCTCTGTCCCATCCCATCTCTCTATTGCCAGCTCTGTCCATCCCATCTCTCTATTGCCAGCTCTGTCCCATCCCATCTTTCTATTCCCAGCTCTGTCCCATCTCATCTCTCTATTGCCAGCTCTGTCCCATCCCATCTCTCTATTGCCAGCTCTGTCCCATCCCATCTCTCTATTGCCAGCTCTGTCCCATCCCATCTCTCTATTGCCAGCTCTGTCCCATCCCATCTCTCTATTGCCAGCTCTGTCCCATCCCATCTCTCTATTGCCAGCTCTGCCCCATCCCATCTCTCTATTGCCAGCTCTGTCCCATCCCATCTCTCTATTCCCAGCTCAAAACAATATTAACAATCAATGCCGCCGCACTGCCCCCAGCCCCCCCCCCCGTGCCCCACCGGGCCGCGGTAAAACTACCAAATCCTGAGCCGGTCCACGGTGAAAAAAAGGTTGGGAACCACTGCTTTAGAGCCTATAGATCAAACTCAGCGCTACCATATCATGTAATATAACCGATGACAACTTTTACAACCATAAGTCTGAAACCATATTAACCCCCTAAGTGACGACCACGTATTCAGCACGTCCGTGAAATCAGTGTGTTAAATGTCTGCCCTATGCTAGATACGGGATGGAAAGAGGGAGGTTTCCCCGGTCTTTAGGGGGAGTGTTGGCCATGCGAGGCTCTTTTACTTACCTAGCCGAGCTCGCTCCAGTGCTGCACGAGGTTTGGACCGAGATGCCCATCAATGCCAGGTTGATGCCGTTCATCTTCTGAGATGTCCACCTGCCGAGATGCCGGTTAGCCTCCCTGAGATGCCACAAGCTACTCCGCCTGCCTGCATGCCCACCAGCCTGCCTGCATAGCCAGCTACCTAACTGCCCAACCACCTGTCTGCCATCGTGCCTGCCCATCCACCCACCTACCTTCCATCATGGCCGCCTATGCCGCCGCCTGCCTGCCTTCATGAACACCTCCCTTCCCACCTGCCAACCTACCTGCCCTCCATTATGCCTGTTCATCCACCTGCCTGCCATTATGTCCAATTACCTTTCTGCATGCCCACCTGCATGCCATCGTACCCACCTGCATGCCCACCTCTGTGACATCATGCCGATTCACCCACCTGCATGCCATCATGCCCACTTACCCACCTGCACGCCCACCTCTGTGACATCGTGCCCGTCCATCCACCCGCCTGCCATCATGCCCAATTATCCACCCGTCTGCATGCCCACCTACCTTCTGGCCACCCACTGACTTTCATTCCTGCACACCCACCTACCAACCTGACCACCCAGCCACCTACTCTTCTGTCCACCAACCTACATGCTTGCCGCCCAGGTACCTATCCTCCCACCCACACTCCACATCCCCGCCTACCTGCTCTCCCTCCCACCTACATGTCTGCCTGACCGCTGGAACATGAGGATAAAAATGTTCTGATCCTCAAGGCTAAATGTAGGTGGGTCATTAAGTGGTTAAAAAGCATTTCAGAAACCGGAGATATGCGCCGTTTTTATTCACATAAGAGACAGATTCCAGATCTGCAATAAAAAAAGACATTTTCGGGACACACACATTTTTTATGTGTAAGTTAAGGGATTCAAAACCTGGGATTGTCACTCTTTGGGATGCCCTGCTGCATGACACCCCACCGATCGACCGATTTACATACCTTGCCAGCATTCCCCTTGCACAGGCGCGGCTCTCCTACAATCATTTTCTTCTGCCATGCATATTAATGTGAGAGGCTGGAGAAGCTGAATGAAATTATAGCCGCGTTGGCGTCTGTCGCGCACAGTCTGAGAAAAAAGCCAGTGATGCCAACTGTGCATGTGCTGTGGGCTCATTGGTGAGGTAAGCATATCGCGACACTGGGGGGGGGGTCACACAGCGGGGCATCTCAAATCAGGAGTGAATACAAGCTGGACTAGACTAAAACCCATTGCCCACTGGAATCTATACCATTTCTGGGCCGCTAGATAACCTTCCCTCCTGGGGAATCCAGATTTGGGATGCCCCGCTGTGTGAAACCCGGGCTGGTGTGCTTGGTGCATTTCGGCTGCTCAAACGAGCCTAGACAAGTGTGTGTTAGTGCATTAGAGCATGCTGAATAGATGCATGCACCGTAGGACTGGGGAAAGGTGTGTTGGAGTGGGCGACCTGGAGGGTTTCACACGCCATCCCGAATCGGGGGAAGGGTCCAAAACCTGGGGTAGTCAAAATTTGGCCCACTTTAAAACGGCCAAAAAGTTTTTACTGGGGATCTGAGGGTTTCACAAAGCGGGGAATTACAATTCTCATGTTTTGTTCCTCTTTAAAGTGGGCCAAGACCAATACTGAAGTCTGAGAGCCTCCAGGGCCGGCTAATTCCCTCTCCCCAGGGTATCCCGATCTCGGATGCGCCGGTGTGTGAAACCCCCAGTTTATCCGCAATTCTTACCTTTTGGCCCAGTGCAGCTGGAGATTCCATTTAGCTTCTCCAGGTGTACATTAATATGCACAGCCAGAAAAACTGATTGGACGAGAGGCCGCGCATGCACCGTTGGGTTTACAAGCGCTGAAATCGATCCATGGCGGATAAACAAAGGATTATTAATTTTATTTTTTATGAAATCTTTAAAGTGGACCAAAACCCTGGGTTTGGACTATCCCGGGTTTTAATCCCTGCCCTCATTTTGGAAACCCTCCAGGTCGCCCAATGTAACTCACCTTCCCCTGGTTCTACGGCACATGTACGGGTTGATTATAACCCAAAGCAAGCGAGCGTGCCGGCGGACGCATCCTCGCTACAGGACGCATTCTTGCTCCTCCCATTTACAAATGTCTGGCACTGGCACCACGGCTTGCGCATGCACCATGTGATCAGGAAGAAGGTATGTGACTGGGGGGGGGGTAACACAGCAGGGCATCCCGTTTCAGTATGCCCAGGGGGAGGGAATCAGGCCACCCAGGAATCTTATAGATTCCAGGGCTGCCAACCGTGAGCGACTATAAAGCGGACCTGGGATTCATCTGTGTTACTGGGGCATCCCAATATGGTGATCAGACGGCATTTTTGTCTAGAGGGCTGGAGACAACTGGAAGTGAATGTCCATACTCCACTTAAACCTTTTTGATGGGGAAAAAAAGTAAAAAATAAAAAAAAACATAGAAGGAAGGGGAGTCACAGGAGCAGTGGGCTAGGCCGGGGGTGTGGCTGGTGGCCATACTGGGCGGCTGCAGCATGGGGAGGGAGGGGAGGCAATGGCTGGGAGCACTGAGGCCTGGGCGTGGCTGGCGGAGGCGGCCATTACACTGTGAGGCCTGGCCACGCTGAAGTGGAGCGCAGCTGCACCACCGCAAGCCACGCCCCCCGGCCTACACACACAAAGGACAGCGCTATGATGAGGCTGCGCTCCACAGTGGAACGCAGCACGCCAAGGGGGGGGGGGGGCAGACGCATGTGCTGCACATCAGGGAAGTTTAGTCTGCGCCCACAATGTAAAGAATAAATTAAATAATAAATATTCTCTTGGCCTCCTGAGGGTTGTTTCCTCCGACCCGTTTCCGTATGTGCGAGCCGCGCCTGACGCCACTTGTGAGGTGTGACTGGGCCTCAGCAGGTGGGAGCAATGGCCGCTGCTCTGCAGACCTAGCAGAGCCTTGGTCACTAAGGAATTTGCTGCATCAGTGAAGACCGCCACACAGGATTATTTTTTAAATAAAATAATTTTTTAATAATATGATAAGAAAAGTATAACATTGGGGAAAGTGCGCTTTTGATTTTTTTGGGCATAAAAGAAAAATTAATAAATATAAGAAATTAAAATAAAAATAAAATGGACATCATTTTAGCACAAAGAAAATGACACTTTAATAATTCGCATCAAAAGTATAAAAAAAAAGTCATAATAAAATAAGAAAAATATAATGTTGGGGAAAGTGCACTTTGGATGACAGAGCTCAACTGCTTTATAAGGTGTTGCGCAACACTCGCACATGCGCAGTGGAAATGTCGCCTCTGCCTCGGCGTAACCAGCCTGTGAGTGGGCATGCACGTAATACAGAGCGCTTCCCATTGTAACAGAAGCGGGAATCGTCGGCGTCTGCTGATGCGATGCTGCCCCGGCATCAGAGATTTGCATAGCCCCGCCCCCCACTTCCTCACACCACTCACCCGCCCATAGCTATATAGGGCTCCGCCTCATTCCCCAGTAATATGTGCAGAGAAGGACTGCGGCAGATTGGAGAACTCCACTGCGCATGTGCGAGTGTTGCTCAGAGACTTTATAAAGCAGTTTCAGCCCTCCTGTATTTGAGCAGCCTGTGGCATGAGCCACTAGTGCACGTGCCTGTCATGATCACCTTATACCAAGGGGGCGCAGGTTCGAATCCCGCTAATATATGTCGGTTGAACCCGGTGCCCAGATCTGCAGGAAATGCCTGGTGTGTGATGACCGTCACAGGTTGGCTCCTTTTTATTAATAGGAAACATAGAACGTTGGGAAAATGCACTTGTTATGCCACTTTTTAAGTGTCATTTACATTTTAAAAATAGCTTATGTCCCAAAATATAGGCATTCAGCACCATATTTTATTAATAAGAAAAATATAATGTTGGGGAAAGTGCACTTAGGATGACAATTGTTTTTTTGCACAAAAAGGAAATAAATAAATATAGTGTACATCGTTTTGGCACAAAGAAATATATATATATATATTAACTAGTAATTAAGAAAGAAAAAACAGGCGGCCGGGCATTGTCCACTTCTCTTATTTGCCGCCTATTAATGGGCCTTGAGTGGGATTCGATCCGGTGGACTCGGCTACTTCCGAGTAAGCCAGCCGCACAGGACATTAGCTTACTGCGCCACAGGGCCAGTGGGTGGGCGTGGCCGAGATGCGGTCGGTGACGTCAGCTCGCCAGGAGACGCCAGTGCAGTGTGTTGCTGCTGAGAGTGATGGGCTCGCTGATCAGCGCTCAGGCAGCACTAGTTGCAGCAGCATCAGGCAGCACTAGTTGCAGGAGCAGAGACAGGGCAGATCGGTGCAGAGCCGTGTGACAGCTTCTCCTGGAGTCTCGCCGCCGCCATCATCCTCTGCCATTCAGAGAACATTTACCTTTTCCCATCTCATCTGAGGTCTGATTATAGGAGGAGTTTATGTAGCAGTAGTAAAAGTTTTATTTAATTAAAGAAAATAAAAATCCCTAAATACAAATAGGATAATAAAGGAGGGAGTGATTTGCACTTAGGAATTTTTTCCTAATATCTCATGTAATAACTTTTAAAACTGGACTAAAAGACTTATTTTACAGAGAAGCTGCCGCTCCCTAATACTCTTGGGGCATCCCGAATCACTAGTGCACTTTCCTCCATCCCCCGCATTGCCTCTAACTGGGGCACGTACCCGCGCCAAGCATTTCTGAATTCCCGCCCACAGATAAAGGGGAGCGGGGGTGCGGCCTTGGGAAACCCCCACTGTTTCTATGAAGGATGCCCCACTGTGTGTTTCCCACAGATCGCTCAGAAATGAACCTTTTTCTCCTGAACGTGCAGGCACCCGTCAATCCACTGCTCCATTCAGATTTTCCTGAGCTCAGAGTGGCAAAGGAAGCTGAATGGGGTGAGCGCCCCCATCCGCATCCCTACTCACCTCTAGCTGTAGGGCTGACCGTCCTGAAATGCCAGGCGTGGGTACACACTCCAGCTAAAGGTATATTAGGGATGCGGCATGGGATCCACAGCGAGGAGAGAGTACTGGGTGATCCCCGGGGGTTCTTAAGAGTCTTAGAGAGGTGGTTGCTCACCCCATCATCATAGGTCACGGACCCATCCTAATGTCTAGCCATTCAGGCTGCGGGAGTGCGTACACTCCACCGGGAAACCAGGGATGTGGCTGCCCCCACTTTCTATGCCACCAAATTATCCTAAAATGACGGCTTTATTCCATGCATTAGGATGCACCACATAAAGCCCTGATTGGACGAGAGATCCCGCTCATGCGCCATGGGAATGGCGGGATGGTGAGTTGAGTGGGTGATCACACATCCTAAATCGGGATGCCCCAGGGACAAGGACCAATCACCGGGATAGTGACAATAATGGTGATTGATCTACTTGCGCGTGGGGCCCCGGTGTCACATTACAGGTTATGAGGAGGCTCAGATACTATAGGCTCTATGGTCTGGGCCCCAGTAGCCTATATGTGATGGGTAGGCCCCATGTTTTCATTGAAATGAATGGGGAGCCCATCTGCTTCTGCCATAGCCATTCAGATAGACTGTGGCGGGATCGCGCGCACACCGCCGGGGATACAGGGGATGCGGCATTGCGCGCTTCCTATTCATTTCAGTGAGAGCAACCTGCGACTCTCATCAAACAAGAGTCGGTGCATGTGCCAGTGGGGTGGGGTAAGGTGATATTTTACGGGCTAACTGGGGGGGTCTCACAGGGGCATGAAACGAATCCCAGGAAAGTTACATTCAGAGGTTTTGTTCCACTTTAATGCGGACCTTCACTCTGAATAAGAGTCTATCTTATATGTTTCCCACACCCTGTACATACAAATTGCTCACATTAAAAATCACCCTACCTGCATCTACTGCATGTTATGAGCCTTTAAACATCCAAAATGGCGGGTAAGGCTGCTACCTGGTCTTCTGTTCATACTTTTTCCAAGTTTTATAAGGTTGATGTGCGGGCCTCAGCGGATGCTGTTTTTGTCCGCAAGGTTCTGCAAGCTGCAGAGGTTTACATTTGTGCGTTATTGCCTTTTTGGGATCCCCACCCTTGTTGGACACTGCTATTGGATGTCCCATATGTCATGAATATTGGAAGCGGGGTGTGTGACATACTTGGAATAATACCATTTTGTGATTACTGCAGAAGTCATCTCTGCAGAAGTTCGCCCTCTACTGGTTATAACCCATATGTCATGAATTTTGGAAGCGGGGTGTGTGACATACCCATAATACCCATTTTACAGGTGAGTAATCACAAAATGGTATTTTTTCCAATGGGTTTTTTTATGGAGTGGGGAAAGGTCTAATATTTACCATCAAGGGCCAGGACAGGACCCTTCCCGGTGGAGCCGGTCCATCTCTGGTCCCGCCTCCCCGATGTGATTCCCCCATGTCGGGGTTACTCAACACCATGGTTATGCCATCACCCCATACTGCTCCTTGCGCGATCCTGCTGACAAGCGCATGGATCGCTGTCTTGTCATGATTCACCTTGCCGGGCTTGCTTCGCCCTGTATGTGCCGCAGCTATTGTCTCCTTAGCTATGTGGAAGATAGTGAGACGGCGGGCAGATATTACTAAGCTTTGCAAGTGGGCGGAGGTGTTTAGGACCTTGAAGCTTGCGGGGATATTACTACCCTCCTGTCTTTGCTACGGACGATGGTGTCCGGCTCGGCGCCAGGGCTCGTCCCAGCTGTTTTGATCTGTTGCTCCTTCTGACGGCGGCTATGGCGGCTGACGCTGAGGCCAAGAAGTTGCTTACTGGTATCCCCCTCGTGGGGCACAGGTCATTCGGGGAGCATATGGTCCTCCCGGTGAAGGTTGGGAGACTCCCTCAGCGACGGAAGCCTGCACAGCCCTTCGGGGTTTATCTGCCTATCGCTCCTTCTGGAGGAAGAGGCGCTTTCTTTCAGGAGGCTGCAGGGATTCCGGGGGATTAGGTCGGTCCCGCGGCCAATCCCTCCTGGGGATCCAAGTCCAAACTCTCTGCAAAGGCTCCTCAGGCTTGAGTGGGGGGATGGCTTCTACTATTGTTCGCGTCTGGAAACAGTGCGTCCCGAATCGGTGGATTTAGGAGGCTGTATCCTCTGGTTACATATTAGAACTGGCAGTTAGGCCGCCCTGAAATTTTCTTCAGTCTCGCATGTACCAGAATCCTGCAAGGGTTCAGGGCCTGAGAATGGCCGTGCAGCGTTTCCTGCGGCTTGGTGTGATTGCCATGTACCTCTTCAGGAGGCAGGGCAGGGGCTTTTCTCCGATTTAATTCACGGGCCCCGAAAAAGAATGGAACGTTAAGACCTATCTTGGACCTGAAGGGTCTCAACAGGTTTTGAAAGTCCGGCATTCCCATATGGAAACCTTATGGTCAGCGGTGAGTTCGCTTTGCGTGTGCTGCCTTATGACCCGGCGGTTTTAATGACCACGGTGACATCGGGGATGCCTATTGCACATCTCTATATTCCAGGAACACCAGAGTTTTCTGAGATTTGCTCTGAAGGGCCTGCACTATCATTTTGTCCATCTGACACACCTCAGCCCCCATGGGTTTTCACCAAGGTGCTAGCTGTCATCATGACTATTCTGAGGCATCAGGGCGTTTGTGTGCTGCCTTTGGAAGTTTTACTGATTGCGGCTCAGTCCCTTCAGCAGGCCGAGGGCAACACCCGGACGGTGTTATCCACTCTCGAGGAGTTCGGCTGGGTAATCTACCACCCATAGTCTTCGATTTCCCCCTCAGTGGTGAAGTTCCTTCCTGGGCATGATGCTGGCCACCTCTCAGGCCCAGGAGAACTCTATACATCTATACCATGTACAAGTGAAACTTTCCTGTCTGTTGTCCTTAGCTAGGATCAGGCTCTTGTACCGCATAGTTTCATTGATCTTCAAAATCCACATGGCCATTGAGGGAGGCTCGGCCTTCTTCTACATTTGGGGAATACCGGTACATGCTTTTGCCGCATTTAGTAAGTGGCAGTGGCAGCACCAGGCTTCGGTTGAACAAGTTGTATGGCCGTTAATTGGTCTTCTGTTCATATCTTTCCAAAGTTTTACAAATTTTACAAGGCTGATGTTACGGCCTCATCTGATGCTGTTTTTGGCCAAAAGGTGCTTCAGGCGGTAGTGAGATGGACTACTTGCTGTTCCACACTGGGGATCCCACCCTATTTGGACACTGCTTTTGGATGTCCCACACGTTATGTATTGGGACGGCCCGGACTGGACATAGGGAAAAATACAATACTGTGAGTACTCACCTGTAGAATTGGTTTTGCCTATGTCCAGTCATGGCTGTCTTACTCCGCCCTTGGTTTATTACCTCTTGTTTGCCTTTTTGGTGATTATCTTTTTGCTTTGGACCATTGTCGTTTTTTTGTGGAGAGAGTACATGCTGAAGCTATGTGAATTAACATGGTTCTTGGCCTGTCTCCTTATTACTGCTTTTTGACCACTGGGAAATCTACTGGGGGGATGCCACACTGCCTATGGGGTGTATGCCACACTGCCTATATGGGGAATGGGATGGGGGAATGCCACACTGCCTATATGGGGAATAGGATTGGGAATGCCACACTTCCTATATGGGGAATGGAAGGGGGGGAATGCCACACTGCCTATATGGGGAATGGGAGGGGGGGAATGCCACACTGCCTATATGGGGAATGGGATAGGGGAATGCCACACTTCCTATATGGGAATGGGAGGGGGAATGCCATACTGTCTATATGGGGAATGGGATGGGGGAATGCCACACTGTCTATATGGGGAATGGGATGGGGGAATGCCGCACTGCCTATGGGGAATGGGATGGGGGAATGCCACACTGCCTCTGGCGATGTGATGGAGGAATGACTCAGTGCCTAAGGGAATGGGAAGAGGGACAATGGAGGGTCTGGGTCCCAGTACAGACAACAGAGGATATGGGTCCCAGTACAGACAACAGAGGGTCTGGGCCCCAGTACAGATAATAGAGGGTCTGGGCCCCAGTACAGATAATAGAGGGTCTGGACCCCAGTGCAGAGAGTTTGCCCCAGTAGTCCTGTGGTTTTCGCAGACTTGGGAATAAGGAAACAGGTGAAAGACGATACACAGCAAAAACAGATATACAATGGGGGGTCTGGGCCCCAGAACAGACAACAGAGGGTCTGGGTCCCAGTATAGATAATAGAAGGTCAAGGCCCTCGTGCAAACACTTGGCCCCAGCAGTCCTGTGGTGGTCGCAGACTTGGGAAAGATGAAAAAGGGGAAAGCTGCTGCAATGATCCTGCCAGGAGGTGGGTCTAGATGCAGGTATTGAGGATTCAATCACCATCAGCTGAGGGAGAGCAGGGAGCATGAGGACCCAGGGGAAAAACACAAAAGCACAACAGGGAGAGCAGCAGACTTGGAGCAATAGTAGAGGGCACATCGCCGGTTCAAGGCCCCGTCCATGACAATCCTTACACTGTCTATGGCCAATAATGGGGCCATAGACTCACATCAATCTGAATGTGAGAAAGAGAAGGTCAGCCGAAAGAGACATGCTGGTAATTGCAGTCACCAGAATCTCTAATTATTCCTGTTGTCAGCATGTTGAGATCTTTATCAGAATGTTTAATTTTCATTCTTTAGATGCCCCATGGCGCTCCACCCAGCAGGATTTATAAGGTAGATCCCAAGCTTCATTGTTTTCCTATAAGATGAGCTCACAGGGATTACAATGTTTAGCTCTTGCTGGCAGGAAAGACGTTTCATAAAATAAGTCTGTAGATTATTATTTAAATGTCGGGTCCAATAAAACAAATGTTATTCTACAAGCTGAGATACTGCTAATCTGCTCTCTATCTTATACGTATAATTATGTTGTTACATTACTTCCAAATGATTTACTATCACAGATTTGTTTTATTATTTTGCTGATGGATGGCCTTTTACACTGCGTTGCAGAACTCCTTTTTCTTGCTTAAAGAGGACCAAAACCCACCTGGAAGTCTATGAGACTCCAGGGCAGACATACTCGCTCCTCCCTGGGGTTCCCAGATCATGGGTACCCTTCTGTGTTAAACCCCCCAGGTCGTCCGAAAACTCACCTTTTTCCTGGTCCAACGCCGCATGCGCAAGCAGCGGCCGCATCCCCACTATGCCTTTTTGCAGGGCGCGTGCCCACGCCAGGGATTTGTGAATGCCGGCGCAGGCACGCTCCCTGTTAGAGGGTAGCAGGGAATGCATCCGCCAGCGCTTTCAGATTCGCTCTCATTAGAAGAGCTTCTGGACGAAGGGGATCCCAGCGAGCTGATTGGACGAGCGGCCGCACATGCGTCGTAGGACCGGGAAGAGGTGAGTTTGTTCGGGTGACCTGGGGGGTGTCACACAGCGGGGTGCCCGGGGCCAAGGACCAAAACCAAGGATAGTCAAAATCTTGGGTTTTGGTCCACTTTATAGGGACATTCCTAGGCAAAGGGTAAATGTTTGCCCCATGCTGGCTGTCAGGGGCTGCATCTTTTATTTCCTAATAAGCCTTATAGATCTTGCTTCCTTATGCTGACTCATTTTTCAGGGTCTCCCGAAGGAAATTATTTTTTAAGGGACTGTCACATTGGAACATGTTTGAGCCATCACAGTCATCAGCAAGGGCGGACTGGCCATAGGGAGACCTGTGACAATGCCCAGTGGGCCGCATTGCTTTGGGGCCAGTTGGGCTGCTGCTTTTAACACCCACATTCAATCTCTGCCCCCTTAGTCTCCCTCTCTGTACCCACAAGCCAAGGAATCCCAGCCCCCAATGCTATAAGCCCCGGCATCACAATGGTGGGGGGCTCAGCTAAGACAGCCGGCCAGGGGCTGGTAAAATCCGGGGCTGATTTTTGGCCCAAGTCTGCCACTGGTCACCAGCTGCTGCTGAGGAGGCCCTGCAGAAGAAACTGGGATTTATTGAGTAATATAAAGCAGTCTGAGTGAAAGATGCAGATCCTGACATCAGGGATGTCAACCTGACCCATTCCTGCAGGATTATTTTTTTCCAGTCCTGCACTTCACAATGATCATTTATCTCAACACCTGGTCTTGGGTCATTAGAAATCCTATTCAACCCAGTTAAATGCCTGAGCCCAAGTGTGTTCAGGACCATGGTCAGTGCTAAGTGCACTAGAGAGAATGAGCAGCCAAAAGTACAAACAGGACAAGTGGTTAACTGTGTGGCTGGCACAAGGAGACAGGCAGCTATAATTGATGCCAAAACATTGTCACTTATTTAAAGGAGCAGTATCGCAAAATTTGCATTAAAAAATATAAATAATTAAATAGCCACACAATAGCTTCTAACATGTGTATAAATAATGTGGCGATAGAAAAAGGAAAAAATGTATGCCTTTCTTTTAAATTGTATAATGACAATGGCTCAGTCCATTTGTTGAATAGGGGGATCTGCTGGGTTGTATTTAGTGAGCTGCTTCATTTAGCCCACTGGTCTCCTAGCAACACTTTACCTCAGAGGCTGACACTGTAATCAGTGGTAACGGCTGTGTGTGTGTGAGGTGCTGCTTTTGTTATGAGACCAGGTGACTCAAATGTGTAAAATCTATACAAAATAAACTAAACTGACTGAAAATAACTGAAATTCTTCTTTGAAAAACTGTGCAGGCAAATCTAAAGGTATTAAAGTGGAACAAAACCCTGAGTGGCGACCCTATAGTCTATAAGACCCGGCCATTGACCTCCCCCCTTGGGCATTCTAAATCAGGATGCCCACTGTGTGGAACGACCCCTGGATAACCACAGACCCCCCTATTTTTCTGGCGCACTCACGCAGATAGTCATTTAGACAGGCCGGGCGGCCAGGAAGGTTACTGCTCAGGCTCCCCATCTGCGTGCAAACAGCGCTGATCGGATGAGAGCCCGCGCATGTGCTGTGGGACAGGGAAAGGTACGTTTTCACAGGCGAACTTGGGGATTTCACATATCAGAGCATCCCAAGTCAGGATGCCCCTAGGGGCACAAAACAAAACTCCAGATAGTGAAAATCCTGGGTTGGTCTTTGCTCAAAACACACAAAGCTGAAAGAAAGATCATATGGAAAAAAGAGAGAAAATGGTAAACTGAAAGATTCTGCAGCAGAGCCAACATGAAGGGAAAACTGTCAAAATCAGCTAAATGACTTCTAGAGCTTTTCTCTGTTTTAGATATATAAGTTCTGGCCAGGCAATGTTGCAAAGTTGTTATCCTATGCTGGGCGGCTACCAGCACTGAACAGCTGATACTTCTGATACATTGTTTCCCCCTCTCCTCAGCTTGGAACAGGCCAGAGTGTCGGGACCCGACACTCAGAAGTCATAAACATGAGCTATTAGTCTCCAGCTGCTCAACACACACATCATTTTCTAAATTTGTATTTCTTACCCCAACACTTACCTACATTCAAAGTACCATTTAAATATAAGTCACCAAGAAAAATTTGTGATACTGCTCCTTTAATATAGCTTATAGCACAAACCACTGGCACTACATATAGAAAGAAGTACAACACCTCAAGACATAAATCAATACATAAAACACTACATTGTGGATACTAAAATAAACGGGCCCCACCATGCACACCATGCCTTCCATGCACCCCCTCTTGCACACTGTTTCTAGCCGGCCAGTAAGTCTCTAGTTGTAAAGTGAAGGCTGGCATCAACTATATGCAATTGCTGTGTCCCAGCTTGAAACATAAGGCGGAGCGGGAGTGCCTGACTGTTAACTCCGGGTCTGGTGGCCGTCCTGCCCCCGTGGCTTGACGCCTAAAGTACCTCTATCACCGTCGCGGACGCAGCCCAGGAAAGTAATGCCCCTTTTTTTCCAGCCAGACCCATCACAGGCAGTCTTTCGCATTGCACTGGAACTTAATGCTGTAAGAACAGAGTAAGCGGACTACAGGTCCCAGCTGCATTTTGCCGCTCCAGAGCATAAAATAATAAGGAAGTGAGCACAAACAGGGGGCTGTCAATTAGCATTGAAGTGACTGCAAATATATTTCTGTTTTTTTGGATGTACACCTAATGTTAGTTCAAATGCCTTCTCCTTAAAGTGGACCAACACCCAGGATTTTGACTATCCTGGGTTTTGGTCCACTTCGGGGGGGCACCCCGATTGGGGGTGCCCCGCTGTGTGAAACCCCCCAGAAAGCCCCAAAAACTCATCTCACCACGCTCCCACGTGACCGCGCCGTCCAATCCCCGCCGACGTCCAAGCGGGTGACAGCGACGTCCAAGACAGCGCGTCCGCCGCCGCCTCCCGCATGTCACTCTTACAGGGCGCGCGCCCGCACCGGCCATTCACGAACGGCCGGCGCGGGTGCGCGCACGTCTAGAGGGGCGCGCGGGAGGCGGCGGCAGCAAAGGGTTTTTTTGGGTTTTGGGGGGTTTCACCCCGCGGGAGATCCCGATCTCGGATGAGGGAGGTGACCCCTGGGTGTTGGTCCACTTTAAGGTCGTGTCACAGAGACATATCATATAGACATATAGAGGATGTTCTTGTGCCAACCCCCCCTGCCATCATCAGCATCGTGGAGGTCTCAGATTGAGGTGCCTGGCTGGACACAACAGTAAAGGGGAAAGGGGCAAGTCCCAAGGGGGGGGGATGCTTTAGTTGTGGCCAGTCTGCCTCATCCACTTGTATACAGGTTACAGATGCCTACTGCCCCATTTAATAATCCAATTATGTGTTTTTCCATTCTCTCTTCTTCCCTCTCTCACTTTCTTTTTCCTTTTTCCCTTCCTTTCCCATTTTTCTCTCTTTCTCTCTTTCTTTCTCCCTGCTTTCCTTTTCTTGTCCTCTCTTGCTTATTTTATTTGTTCCTTCCTTTTTCGCTTTCTCGAACTTTCTCCCTCCCCATCTTTCTCGCTTTGTTCTTTATCCTTCTTCCCTGCCTTTCTCTCTTTCTCACTCTCCATTCTACTCCATTCTATTCTTTCTCAACTATCTTTCTTTCTCTTTTGTTCTCTCTTTCCTTCCTCTTTTCCCTTCTTCCTTCCCCTCCCTCTCTCCCGCCTTTCTGTATTTCTTCTCTCTTTTTTATTCTCTCACTGCTTCCTTCCTATTTCTCACCTTTTCTTTCTTCCTTACATTCTTCCTTTCCTGCCTTTCACTCTCTCTTTCTCCTTCGCTCCCCTACTGCCTACTTCCTTCCTTTTGGTTCTTTCACTCCCCTTCCTCCTTCTTATTCCCTATCCTTGCTCTTCTCTCTCTTCCTTTCTTCAGTCCTCACTTCCTTCCTTCTCTTCTCTCCCTGTTTCTCTTATTACTCCATTCCTCCTCTCCTCTTTTTTATTTCTTTCTTGCCCCCCTCCCACTCCACTCTTTATTTCCCTTCTCCCCCCCTTTCTCTTTTCTTCAACTCACTATTGCTATACATTCTTTATTTGCTTCTTTATCTCTCTCTCTTTCCCTCTCTCTTTCTTCACATCTACCACGTCTGTTTTCCCTTTCTCCCTTGCTTCACTTTCTTCCTTCTTTTTATTTTGCCTTCTCTCTCTTTCTCACCCTCTTATTTTACTCTCCTTTTCTTTCTTTACTCTTCCCCCCTTCCTTCTAAATTTCTCCTTTTTGTTTTTTTTTCTTCTTCTCTCTTACTTTCTTTTTCTCTGTTCCACACCCTATGTTCCCCCTCTATCTTTCTTTCTCCCTTTTCTCCTTTCACTTCCTTTCTTTTGTCTTTCTCCCTCTTCTCACATTATCAAAATATTGTATTGTTTGTCTGCTTGTGGCAGTGGGGGCTTGCCAGTATTAATATTATTATGTAGTTCTTAAAGAAAAACAACTGGAGTGACCCCCAACCACCTCTACTCTCTATCCCCACAGAGACTGACAATTGCACTCAAAGTATCAAAACCTTTTTAATTTTATTATAACTGTTGATTAAAAACATGAATTAAAAACAAACATACTGTGCCATAACCGTGATACACCACCAGGGGGAGCACTTGCTCTGGATCTATCTACAAACTGTGACCAATCATCACTATCTATCTAAAGCATATATCTATATAAAGTGTCAGTGCTATTAGAGTGCATCCATCTCAAGTAGACAATAGCCACATAAACATGTGCAAAGTAATAAATTCCAATCAGATTTTAAAGTGCAATATCGCAAAATATAACAAGTAAAAGAAAGTGCTTACATAGATAAGATGCAGAGTGACACCCCCCCTCCCCCCCGGGCTGCGACCAACGCGTTTCGAGTCTACGTGACTCTTGCTCACGGCCAGTCATCTAATCCTTCTCTCGGCTGGGGGTGAGGGCACCTGGCCCCCTTTAAATACACACCCGCCCGTCCGTTCCCGCGCGGGCCCCCAGCATGTGTGTGCGTAATGTGAACATGTTCAACATCTTTCTTACCTCCCATATCTCGGCCAAACAGGTAGACTTCCTTGAGTTAACGATTAAGCTGGCAGAGAATGGAGACCTGGAAACAACCCTATACAGGAAGGGGACGGCTGTGAACAGCTTATTGCACTACGCGAGTTTCCACCAAAAAAAGACCAGAGATGCCATTCAGGTGGGACAGTTCCTGCGACTTAAACGGAACTGTTCTACTACAGAGGAGTTTACATCTCAATCACAATGTCTGTTGGTACGGTTCAAAAACAGAGGATACCCTGAGGGAACGATACGGAGAGCATTGGTAAGAGCAACAAATACATCACGGGATGCCCTGCTTACCCCTCGGGTGAGGAAGAAAACTTCTGATGAGGTGAGATACATTTCTAAACATAACTCCAACTGGAACCAGCTTAGGGGGTTATTAAATAGACACTGGGGGATACTGAGTAGTGATCCCATGTCAGCAAAATGGACTAGACGGGGACCTTCAATGGTGGCACAACGGGCGCCCAGCCTATGTGGTGTGCAGGAGCCACTTTACTGGTCCTGGCACATGGTTACAGGGAGAGAGGAGAACCACTGGGAGCCACCCCTGTGGAGGCTGTTCTATTTGCCCCCATATGCAAACAGTAAAGGAGGTGAGTAATAGGACAGGCAAGAAGCTTGGGACTTCCCCCACCCGTTGTTCCCTGTCCCTGGATCATGGGGGGGGGGGGGGAGGGGGGCATGTCCCTTCCAATTTTTTACCTCAGACTTTGCCTGGCCAATTAGCTGTCAGTGTGGTATGAGTGTATGTGTGTGTGTGGCAGTTTGCTTCACTTGTTGCTGGGCCCCGTCTGTTAGATCACGGGCCGGCTCCGCAACCTTGTGGGAGCACGGCCATGTTTTTTTTTTTTTTTTGCTTCTCATGTTAATCAGGAGAGGGGCCGGGCGCTCGGCGCGCTGACGCGCGATCCACGCTGGCCTGCCCTCCTTCTCTTCCCCTGGCCTGGCTGATGCTGTTGGTAGTCCGGTCGCCATCTTCCATCCTAACTGTGAGTGCCCTGTGGGGCTCGTTCTATTATCTGCCTTTTTTGTTATGTAAAATCGTATTTCTATTGGGGTGCGTTGTATGCTGCGTTATCCTTGACATATACTTTGAGGTTATACAGATATAGTGTATGACTGTGATTATATCTGGATGTATGATTGCTATAATGACTTCCTGCTTATGGTACCCTTTTATATTATGTCTTCCAGGGGGATTACCTTCCTTGATAGTTAAAAGGGGGTTCTCCCGGTCCTTAGGTCCCTCACTCAAATAGGGGCTTTACAAATCCTCTTACTAACGGACGCTAAGGGGCATCCCGGGTAGATTACTGGCGTAATTCCCACTGGTCATTGCGACTACCATAAAAAAATCACCATATGGAGGCTTCCCAGGATACCGGGCTCGGGCTCCCTTTGGGGCAACCCCGGCAGTGTGTGGGGCATCCCTTGTGGGGGATAATGTGTTTATTTGTATTCCATGTGCACAGCAGGCCATTACGCGGCAGTCGGGGTCCCAGGCGTCTGGGTCCGTGCCGCCGGCCTCATCACCTACCCCACCCTGCCCTATCTGTACCCCAAGTGACACTGTCATTAGCGGGGAGTCGCAAGCTGATGTTTGTGCTAGGCTGGCCAACATCGTAAAGTTGATTTCTAGCTCTGCGGCCAGAAAGGCCCTAGCTAAGAGAAGGCATCTGTCGCCGGCCGTGCCGGTACTGGATTTTGATGACTATGATTCCCTTGATTCCCCGGTGGACACGGTGAAGCACTGGTCGTCCCCTCCTGAGGTCGATGCGCCCATTCTGGGATTGTCCAACACCTCCGTTGTACATTCTCCAGACGCCACCACTCTTAAAGATGGTGAGGCCAAACGCTTTGATCAGATGGCATGCCATGCCTTTGCCAGTGTGGGTTCAGCCTTGCGGCCTGTTTGTGCCTCGGTGCTCGCAACTGTTGCTACCAGGTCTGTGGTTAGGGGCCTGTTGAGTGGTTCCCAGCTTAACCCGGCCAGTGATGAATTCACAGCCCTTAAGCGGTGTAAAATATTTGTGACCTTTGTTTTATCTGCTAAGGATGACGCGATTATTATGTGTAGTAAAACCTCGGCATTGCTGGTGGCTATTCGCCGATAGGTCTGGCTACGCCAGAGGGCGGCTGACATTGTGACTAAGAAATCACTCGCAGCGCTACCCTTCCTGGGTATGAGGCTGTTCGGAGATAAATTGCATTCAGTGGCGAAAGGTGTAAAGTTACCTCAGCGTAAGTAGCAGCGTCGCCTCTTTTGGGGGGCAGGCTCCTTCAATCCTTCCTTTGACGGTGCCAGAGCAGGCAGAGGCTTTGCTTACTCTAATTTCAGAGGTGATTCCTGGAACAGAGGCAGAGGATGCGCCCGTCCAGGCCTGAACTGGGGTTCCAAGCCCAAGCCTGCTGCCAAGACAGCTCAGCAATGAGGGGATGCCCTCACCCTTCTTCCTGGTCTGGGCCCAGGAGGTCACAGACAAATGAATCTTGAAAGTGGTCTCTTCCAGGTACAAACTGGAGTTCGAGTACCGGCCTCCTCCCAGATTCCTAAGGTCTCGGGTCCCCTCAGATCCCCTGGCTGCACAGGGGCTCCTGTTGGCTGTAAAGAATCTTCTGGTCATGGATGTCATATGCCCGGTGCCTTTCTCAGAGAGATGCCGGGGCTATTATTCCAACCTCTTCACGGTTGCCAAACAGGATGGATCCATAAGACCCATTCTGGATTTGAAGCTTCTCAACAGGTTCATCAGAACCAAGAAGTTCCGCATGGAGACTCTGCGCTCAGTCATCAATTCCCTTCGTCAGGGGGATTTCATGACATCCATAGACATTATGGATGCTTACCTTCATGTACCAATCTACCTGGCACACCAGAGATTTCCCAGGTTTGTGGTGGGAGATCAGCATTTTCAGTTTGTGGTCCTCCTTTTCGGGTTGACTTCGGCACCAAGGGTGTTCACCAAGGTGCTGGCGGGCATAATGGCCCTACCCAGAGCCCAGGGCATTCACATTGTTCCGTATTTGGATAACCTCCTCATTACTGCATCCTCTCTCAGTCAGGCGGAGCTGGACACCAGGAATGGTGGTGGTGACACTGGAGAGGTTCGGCTGGGTGATCAACCATCCCAAGTCTTCTCTCTCCACCTCAAGGGAGATCTCGTTTCTGGGCATGAGTCTGGATACCATTTGGACCAGGGTTTTCCTTCCTCAGTCCAAGGTGCAGATGGTTCAGGATCTGATACGTCTTCTCCTGTCCAAACCTCGTCCTTCTATCCGGCTAGGGATGAGACTGGTGGGATTGATGGTGGCTTCCTTTGAGGCAGTTCCCTTTGCTCAGTTCCACATGAGGTTGCTCCAGCTCCATCTATTGTTGGCCTGGGACAGATGTCTGCAGTCACTGGATCAGTCATTCATGATGTCTCCCCGGGTTCGGCAGTCCCTTCAGTGGTGGCTGGAACCAAGCAATCTGATGAGGGGCAGATCCTTTCTGACCCCTTGTTGGGAGACGGTTACCACGGATGCCAGCCTGTCGGGCTGGGGAGGTTTTTGGAAGATGCATCAGTTCAAGGGGCTGTGGGGTCCTCTGGAGGCTCACACCCCCATCAATGTCTTGGAGCTGAGAGATATTCGGTTGGTTCTGTCATGCTTGATGCATCACCTACGCGGCTTACTGGTTCAGGTTCAATCAGACAATCGAACTGCGGTAGCTTACATCAATCACCAAGGAGGGACTCGCAGCAGGAGTGCCCTCAGGGAAGTTTCTTGATTCTTGCATGGGCGGAGAGCAATGTTCCATGCATCTCAGCAGTGTACATTCCGGGAGTGGAAAACACGGAGGCGGACTCCCTGAGCAGGGGATCCTCTCGCCGAGGGGAATGGTCGCTCATCCACATGGTATTCCGGTCCCTCTGTCACACGTGGGGGTTGCCGGAGGTGGATCTCTGCCTCGCGTCACAATCGCAAGCTCCCAATGTTTGTCTCTGTCTCAGGATCCTCTGGCCCTGGCAGCGGATGCCATGTCTCTTGCCTGGAGGGATCTGGGGTTCCTGTACCTGTTTCCCCCCTTCTCCATGGTGGGCAAGATGGTGCGATAGCTGGCTCAAGAGGGTGCGCCAGCAATTCTGGTGGCCCCAAGGTGGCCAAGACAGGTTTGGTTCGCGGACGTCGTACGGCTGGCGGTATATCAGTACAGGTTGCCCCTGTTTCCGGATCTGATCACTCAAGGTCAACTTTGTTACCCCAATTTACAAACACTGGCTTTGACGGCGTGGCTGCTGAAACCTCCATCTTAAAAGAAGAAGGTTTGTGTGATGCTGTGATTCAGACACTTGTAAGGGCTAGGAAGTGATCTTCCTCTTACATCTACTACAGGACTTGGAGGTCCTATATTGATTGGTGTGAGGCTAGGGCCTTGCCTTGCAGGGTGTTTTCGATCCCTTTGATTTTGGATTTTCTTCAACACGGTCTGGACCTGGGGCTCCAGCTTAGTACCTTGAAAGGGCAGGTCTCTGCCCTGGCGGTCTTCTTTCAAAGGTCCTTTGCTCTTCATCCTTTGGTTAAAACTTTTTCCAGGGGGTCACTCATGTGCGGCCCCCTCGAAAGCCTTTGTTGCCTGTTTGGGATTTGAATTTGGTTCTGTCGGCCCTTCAGGGGCCTCCTTTTGAGCCGGTGCAGGATGTTGCACTTTCTATGCTTACACAAAAGATTGCCTTTTTGGTGGCTATTACCTCTGTTCGACGTGTCTCTGAGTTGGCGGCTCTTTCCATTCAAGCCCCTTACTTTGAGAGTCACCAGGACAAGGTGGTTTTTCGTTTTAAGCCAGATTTCCTTCCTAAGGTGGTTTCTGCCTTCCATCTCAATCAGGATGTGGTTCTCCCTTCTTTGTGTCATAAGCCTAGCAATGACAAGGAGAGGGTTTTGCACTCTTTGTATGTGATTCGTTGTGTGGAGTACTATTTGGTTGCTACTTCTAACTTTCGTAAGACGGATGACTTGTTCGTGGTGCCCTCCGTGCCCCGTAAAGGTTTGGCGCCTGCCAAGTCTACTATTAGTAAATGGATACGTCAGGCCATTGTTGGGGCCTATTCTGCCAAGGGGAGGACTCCCCCTTTTAAGTTCACTGCGCATTCTACTTGTGCTGTTGGGGCGTCCTGGGCTTTTCAGCACCAGGCTTCAGTTGAACAGGTTTGTAAGGCTGCTACTTGGTCTTCCAAGTTTTTTTTCCAAGTTTTACAAGGTTGATGTGCGGGCTTCAGCGGATGCTGTTTTGGGCCGCGAGGTTCTGCAAGCTGCAGAAGTTGGTGTATTCTTTTACTGTTTTCGGTTCCCACCCACGACGGACACTGCTATCGGATATCTCACATGTCATGATTATGGAAGCGGGGTGTGTGACATACTTGGAATAATACCATTTTGTGATTACTCACCTGTAAAATGGGTATTATAAGTATGTCACACACCCCGCTTCTTCCCGCCCTTATTGGTATTTTGGATCTTTAATATGGTGAACCTTTTAGTGTTATGATTGTTTATATTTGGCTCTTCCTGGTCCCCTTACTGCTGTCCTATACTGGGGAATGTTTGGGAGGTCCCAGGTATTTTTGGACTTGGAGGGGCTCCTTTTTTTTTCCTGTCATCTGTGCAAAGTTCGCCCTCTACTGGCCATAACCCACATGTCATGATTATGGAAGCGGGGTGTGTGACATCCTTATAATACCCATTTTACAGGTGAGTAATCACAAAATGGTATTATTATACACTCTGTGGGGGGGGGGGGGGGGCTGGTGTGTTTTAGTTTTGTATCATTTTTTAATGTTTTTTGTTAGTTGTGGGTGTGTTCCCTGGTGGTGTTGGGGGGGGGGGGGTTAGGGGCCCCTGGGTAGTTGGAAGGTTTGGTTCACATGGTGTGGGCATTGTTAGTGTTATTTAAATGACTGCCCGTCGTATGTTGTAGAATCAGATAATGCAAGAAGCACATCCACTGTGGGATATCCAAGGAGTGCATTTGGAGTACAGATCAGGCGGGGAACTCTGTTATGCAAGCAGAGCCTTATGTGAAGGAGGACCACGCAGACAAGCTGAGAAGAAACCATATCATCTATTCTTCCATTATGAACTGTCCTGTTTTTACCGCTGTGTCTAGTATCCTTTGGATTAGCTCTTTCTATTGTAGCCCCTGGTTTTGCCCATATTGTAGTCCCTCCCGCTGGCCCGTTGTTCTGCCCCCTTTTTGCCCATTCCCCTGGGCAGCTGGATGCTATTTGCAACCTGTTTGGCGGGTGTGGTGGGATGCCCCTGCCTTTGGGTTTGGGTCATATAGCGGGCCCGCCCATACATTGGGTAAATGCCACCTTAATTTGGGGTACCAGCACTGGACATAGGTGCCAGAATGTGGAGATTTGAGACTTAGAATCACTGTGTACTAGATTTTCATGGATTATTAGGAGATTCAGTTGCAGGAGTAAATATGGCCGGAGAGAGCTTTTTTCGATGGATCATTAGCGCTGTTGCATACATTATGTGAATTACTATGCATGTTAGGATGATTAAAGTATACCTTTACTAGTTTTTGTAAATAAGTTATGTGTTGGGATCAATGTCTATGGGTGTAGTGTGTAGTACTCGGAGGGGGGATGGGTGCCCCCCCGCCGGTCCTTTCCTGTGATGGGTTCCCTCCACGGCTTGGTCAGTGCTCGCTGCGTGAGTCTGTGAGCATTGGTGGGCGTGGTCAGGGATGACGTCCGCCTTACGCTGCTTCATTTGAATTGCCATGAGCACAAGCAGGGAGGAATTCAGTCAATATGGATTTCTCCCTGTGAAGTGTTCTAAAGGAAGGCTGGCAGCTTCCCAGGTGAGTAGCTCTCAAATATTTGTCTGCATTGCATGTCCCAATATTGGAGACTCAAAATTAAGAGTAGGGACCACACTAAACACAGAGTGCCTTGCCGGGGCAGTGTGGCTTCCACATGTATCTGCAGAAATGTGCAACCAAATCTCTGTCTTTCCACACAGCTAGACATGTTTGTTGCTTGATATTTAGTTGATGAGAGGGTCAAACTGGGTGGTAAATTAGTCCCCAGGCCCTGAATACTAAAAATTTTGTATAAATAATAGTGATTGAGCTGCTCCCACCCCCCTTTATTGCTGTCTGGGGCGTGGACGCTGTGACGTCACGTGGGCGGGCCGGCGCACTTCCGGCCGGAGTGCGTCGGTGCGCGCACACACATGCTGGGGGCCCGGCGCGGGAACGGACGGGCGGGTGTGTATTTAAAGGGGGCCAGGTGCCCTCACCCCCAGCCGAGAGAAGGATTAGATGACTGGCCGTGAGCAAGAGTCGCTTAGACTCGAAACGCGTTGGTCGCAGCCCGGGGGGGGGGCACTCTGCATCTCATCTATGTAAGCACTTTCTTTTACTTGTTATATTTTGCGATATTGCACTTTAAAATCTGATTGGGATTTATTACTCTGCACATGTTTGTTTATGTGGCTATTGTCTACATAGATATATGCTTTAGATAGATAGTGATGATTGGTGGTGTATCACGGTTATGGCACAGTATGTTTGTTTTTAATTCATGTTTTTAATCAACAGTTATAATAAAATTAATAAGATTTTGATACTTTGAGTGCAATTGTCAGTCTCTGTGGGGATAGAGAGTAGGGGTGGTTGGGGGCCACTCCAGTTGTTTTTCTTCAATAATAGGGACATATCCCATGGAGCAGTGCACCTGCATTTTACCTCTGAGTCAGTGCTGCTTTTATTTTACCTTTCCCAATTGGCTTTATTGAGATACATTATGTAGTTCTTAGGCGGCGTTTACCTTTATGGGCCTGGCTAGGGGTGTGGTTTAATGGTTAAAAACAATGCTGCGGCGCGCTATGCATATATCTATAAGATTCCCGGACCGATCAGACCCCTGACTGCGGGGCACCCCGATCGGTGTGTGAAACCCCCAGAAACCCCTAAATCCCTACCTTATCCACAATCCAGTGACGCCCGCCGCCGCCTCCCGCGCGTCCCTCTAGCAGGATGCGCACCCGCGCCCTTTAAGAGTGACGCGCGGGAGGCGGCGGCGGTGGGCGCGCTCTCTTGTCCGTCGCTGCCTCCCGCTTGTCCGTCGGCGGGGATTGGCAGGGGCGGTCACGTGGGAGCGAGGAGAGGTGAGTTTTTCGTGGTTTCTGGGGGGTTTCACACAGCGGGAACCCCCGATCGGGGTGCCCCGCCGAAGTGGACCAAAACCCAGGATAGTCAAAATCCTGTGTGTTGGTCCACTTTAAGTCAAACCATCTTGGTGGAGCTTGTTCATTATTAGCTTTAGCAGCAATAGTGTGGCAGCCAATAGGTCTCAGATTAGGGCTGCCATCAGGGCCACCTATTTCGGGGCCCTTCTTTGTGGCTGGGCCCCATACTGCTCCACCAAAGACCATTGGTGACAGAGCTATTTGGTTATAGGCTAGATATTTGCCTAGAGTTCCTCTGGAAATGTGCTACAAGATGTAGGCATTTACACTCTTTAGATTGCAGCTTCAATCAACTAAAATAGAACAGAAACTCCATCAAAAATCAAAACAAAAGTTTGAAATAGATTCTAAGGTGTCCTTGAAATTAATGTCAAGATTAACCATGGCTCCGACGGCCATGGCAATCATTGCTTCATTTCAAATGTCTCATTTGTGTTTTGTTGTCATGTGTATTTGTGCATGGGTCACATCATTTGTGCGTGACTTCCGATACAAGCCAGGAAACAAACAAGACATATTGGAAATAATTATTGTTAACTTTTACTGTAAAAGATCTGACATTTTCCCAACTGCTAAAGAAATGCACAAATGTCACCAGAATTCCTAAAGCTCAAAAGAGCAGTAACAACGTCTCATAAATGAGACTGAGATAAAAGTCACTGTGAACCAGGTTCAATAGATTTAATTCTTTCCGACCTGAGAATCTATGATAAGTTATTTACAGAGGAAAGCTTTTTGAACATTAGGTGTAGAAGTAATTTCCATTCCTTCATCTGGAATTGGGAACAGGTATTTTGGGACAAGCTTTTTTTTTTTACTGGAAAGAATAGAAACAGGAATTAGATGTTTTTGGAATGTACAATTCTATCTGATTGATAAGTATTTGAAAGTAGAGTTCCTCCTGCTTTAGCCACAGATGCACCCCCCTAAACACTGAGTACTGGAATCTTCAGAGAAACCCTGGTCTCCACTCGAGTCCCAATGGTGGACCCAATAGACTGGGCTGTCGAAGAACAGAAACAAAAATTGCATGTTTTTGGAATGTACAATTCTATCTGATTGATAAGTATCTGGAAGTAGAGTTCCTACTGCTTTAGCTACAGACGAACCCCCCTAAACACTGAGTACTGGAATCTACAGAGAAACCCTGGTCTCTACTCAGCGTCCCAATGGTGGACCCAATAGACTGGGCTGCAGAAGAACAGAAACAAAAATTACATGTTTTTGGAATGTACAATGCTATCTGATTGATAGATATCTGGAAGTAGAGTTTCACCGTTTTTAGCCACAAATGAACCCCCCTAAACACTGAGCACTGGAATCTACAGATAAACCCTGGTCTCCACTCAGAGTCCCAATGGTGGACCCAATAGACTGGGCTGCAGAAGAACAGAAACAGAAAATTCTATCTGATTGATAAGTATCTGGAAGTAGAGTTCCTACTGCTTTAGCCACAGATGAACCCCCCTAAACACTGAGTATCGGAATTTACAGAGAAACCCTGGACTCCAGCCAGAGTTCCAGTGGTGGGGATAGATTGGGCTGCTGTTAACCCCGTGAGTCAATGGAGTAGCCAAGGTCAGGGATCACAGGCAGATGTTCACCAATAGATAACAGGCAAAGGTTAAAAGGCATGCAACAAACGGCCATATATGGATGACCAGGCAGAAGTGTAGAGGCAGCAGCCAGGCATCAAACCAACAGGTTTGACATTCAGGAGACAAGAGCCGAGGTCAAAGGGGAATCCTGGTCATAAGAGAAGTAAAGAGCGGGAAACGGCTAAAACCTAGTACGATAATCTTGGCAGCCTTTCAGATGTGCATGTGCTATTTGGTGCCCAAATACGCTACATTCTAACTATATGTTCTTTCCTTGCTGTTACCTACTAAATAATTTAGCAAATAACTGCAGAGCCAGCAACTGAGCTATTTGCGCCACTCTGTAGTTTTTAACAAATTCGGGGACTCCTAAACCTAGAGGCGGATTCAGTAATAGCGCCAGGTAGCGACAGATGAGCGACTGTAGCGTGATTTTCTCAGCGCCAGCCAGTATTGCTGTGCTTGGCCGGCGTTAGCTTGATGACAGCGACTCAGTCGGTGTGCGGTAATGTTGAATATGGGCTTAGGGGTCGCTGTTTCACAGGTTCAGCGTTGTATGTGAGCGCCTGACAACGAATGGCCAGAGCGAACGGCTAGCTGCATATTCATTAACAAATTACGCTCCGAATTTGCTGGCGCTGTCCATTCCTTGTTTTAACCCCAGAGCGCTGGCGGTGATGGGTGTAAAACAGCTTTTAACCCCTAAACAACCATATTTTTTGATTGTAAAATTATACATGTTTTTTGAATCATTTTGTAATATGAATACATTAATATCAGACCTGTAATATCAATTCTGCACAATTTTTCTTTTTTTTTTTAACACTGAAAAAAAATATATAACATTGCAGAAGTGGTCATGTCATGAAATGTCATGTCATGTGCTTTGGGATTGCCGGTGAGTACAGTAAGGAAGGTGCACTTGGGGTTTCAGACAGCCCCCCCCCCCTGCAGATGGGCACATGTAGGGACAGACAGGGGCCTGACCAGCCCATAACCGCATCCCCACAGAGATTCTCAGCTGATCAGTGAGTGTTAAAGTGGACCAAAACCCACGGCGATCGGCCCGGGAATCTATAAAATTCCCAGGCTAATCAATTCCCTTCCCCGGGGCATCCAAAATCAAGATGCTCCCCCAGGTCGCCCCCATACACTTTCCTTGTTTCCCGGTCCAACGGCGCATGCGTGAGCTGTGGCCGAATCCCTGCTGTCCTTCTAGCAGAGTGCTTGCCGGCGCCAGGCATTTGTGAATGGCACGCTCCCTGATAGAGGGAAACTGAGGATGCAGCCGTCAGCGAGGTCGGAGCCGCTGGCCTTTAATGGAGTTTTAGATGATTTGACGTCAGCGGCTCCGAACGCGCTGATTGGACGAGCGGCCGCACATGCACCATAGGACCGGGAAGAGATGCCTTGGCTTTGGCGATCTGGGGGGTTTCATGATGCGGGGCACCCCCGATCAGGGTGCCCCAGGGAAAAGTACCAAAACCCAGGAAAGTAAAAATCCTGGGTGTTGGTCCACTTTAAAGCTTTGCTGGAGCAGATCATGGGTGGGGTGGATATGTGATAACTAATGGCACTGGAGCATTACTGTTGTAGAGGCAGATTTTGCATTTTAAAATGTGTCTGACCTCCACAGTCATGATGCTGAGGCCATAGCATTGTAGGGGCAGAACATGGACACTGTCATGGCTGGGGGTGTTACAGTGAAGCCACGAATGAGAAGACGGGTTTGGAACAGGGAGGTGGAGGGGGTGTTAGAGGAAAGCAAGGTATAAGCTATGGGCGCATGCTGGAGCTCACACATCCCAAGTGTCCCTATTGTAATGCAGCCCACCGGCAGGGGCAGGCTGGCCATAGGGCATACCGGGCAAAATCCCAGTAGGCCAGCGCAACCCTGATGCTGGAGAGCATCTTTTCCATGGGGTTGCGGCCCATACAAACACACACATGCTTACCGGCACCTCCTGGCTGTTGTGCGCTGGTTGGTGGGCGTCAATGGGTGGCGTCCAATGAAAACAATGCGCAACAGCCAGGAAGTGCCGGTAAGCATGTGTGTTTGTGACCGGCGACGGCGGTAGGAACAGAAGGGCCAGGCAGGCTGGCCCTCCGACCATCAGAAACCAGAGGTAAGCACGTGTGGGTGAGTGGCGTTGCACAGTGGGGGGGGAGGGGGGGGAGAGGGGATGTGGCTGTGCTAAGGGATGCCCCCATGCGGCTGTGCTGAGGGGATGCCCCCATGTGGCTTTGCTGAGGGATGCCCCCACGTGGCTGTGCTGAGGGGATGCCCCCATGTGGCTGTGCTGAGGGGATGTCCCTATGTGGCTGTGCTGAGGGGATGCCCCCATGTGGCTGTGCTGAGGGGATGCCCCATGTAGCTGCGCTAAGGGATGCCCCCATGTGGCTGTGCTAAGGGATACCCCCATGTGGCTGTACTGAGGGGATGCCCCCATGTGGCTTTGCTGAGGGATGCCCCCATGTGGCTGTGCTGAGGGGATGTCCCTATGTGGCTGTGCTGAGGGGATGCCCCATGTAGCTGTGCTAAGAGATGCCCCCACGTGGTTGTGCTGAGGGATGCCCCATGTGGCTTTGCTGAGGGATGCCCCCACGTGGTTGTGCTGAGGGATGCCCCATGTGGCTTTGCTGAGGTATGCCCCCACGTGGCTGTGCTGAGGGATGCCCCATGTGCCTTTGCTGAGGGATGCCCCCACGTGGCTGTGCTGAGGGGTATCCCCATGTAGCTGTGCTAAGGGATGCCCCCACGTGGCTGTGCTGAGGGGATGCCCCCATGTGGCTGCCCCTACTGCCTTTAATGAGGGATGCCCCTGAATAACAGTAATGTAGGGATGACACTTAATGGCTTTTCAATAGGGATGCCCTTCACTGCCCATAATGGAAGATGCTGCAACGTTCCTCTGTGGGATGCCCCTCACTTGCTTCAATGAGGGATACCTATCACTGCCTGTAATGGGGGGATTTAAGCACACCATTTGGTTCGGAATATTTTCTTTCTTATTTTTGTCCTTTAAACCCTGGGTGTGTCTTATGGAACAAAAATAAGATGTGCATATAGTGACATTAAGATACAATACTTGGCCAGGAACAGTGCAGCAGGGCTGGGGTGCCCCAAAACGTCTCAGGCCGTTTTTTTAGCCCCAGCCCGCCGGGAACTCTCTCTGTGGTCCCTATAGCTAGTCCGCCCCAGGGCACATGAGGTTACTAAACATGTTAAAGGTTTTCTTTAACTGAACAGAAACCAACATGGCGGCAGAAATACTCCCGTCCATATATGCGGCTCTGTCCCGGCACCGGGACTGACAGCGCCGCCTTCTCCCTTCCGTGCATAAGGCGCTCGGAAGGTGGGAGTGGTAGACACGTGACGCATTAAGGGCGGAGCTACGTTCCCGCCGTCAATGGCCCGCTGTTTAGGATCTGCTAAGGGAGTGGGCGTGGTTGTTGTGTATATACACGTGGAGCTGGGCGGGTGGAGAGGCTTGTGCGCAGGCGCATTGGAGAGCCGGCGACTGGGGAGTTACGAGCGGAGGAGTTTCCGGCGGGACAGAGATGAGAACGGACAGCGGCGGGGATTCCCTGCGGGATGGAGACAGAGGTGAGGTGACCCGGGCCACGCCCACCGCCCGCCCACTATATGCCCCGTGCTGTCATCTGTCATCTCCATTCATCAGTGCCGCTGGTCACTGCTGTGTCTACCAGTCATCGCTGTCATCTGTCACCACGGCACGCCCCCACTGTATATCTGTCTCTGCTGTACCTATACCTATCATCTGTCACCACAGCATGCCCCCACTGTATATATGTCTATGCTGTAACTATAACTATCATCTGTCACCATGGCACGTCCCCACTCTATATCTGTCTCTGCTGTACCTATACCTATCATCTGTCACCACGGGATGCCCCCACTGTATATCTGTCTCTGCTGTGCCTTTACCTATCATCTGTCACCACGGCATGCCCCCACTGTATATCTGTCTCTGCTGTGCCTTTACCTATCATCTGTCACCACGGGATGCCCCCACTGTATATCTGTCTCTGCTGTAACTATAACTATCATCTGTCACCACAGCATGCCCCCACTATATATCTGTCTCTGCTGTGCCTTTACCTATCATCTGTCACCACGGCATGCCCCCACTGTATATCTGTCTCTGCTGTAACTATAACTATCTTCTGTCACCACAGCATGCCCCCACTATATATCTGTCTCTGCTGTGCCTTTACCTATCATCTGTCACCACGGCATGCCCCCACTGTATATCTGTCTCTGCTGTACCTATACCTATCATCTGTCACCACGGCATGCCCCCACTGTATATCTGTCTCTGCTGTACCTATACCTATCATCTGTCACCACAGCATGCCCCCACTATATATCTGTCTCTGCTGTGCCTTTACCTATCATCTGTCACCACGGCATGCCCCCACTGTATATCTGTCTCTGCTGTACCTATACCTATCATCTGTCACCACAGCATGCCCCCACTATATATCTGTCTCTGCTGTACCTATACCTATACCTATCATCTGTCACCACGGCATGCCCCCACTGTATATCTGTCTCTGCTGTACCTATACCTATCATCTGTCACCATGGCATGTCCCCACTATATATCTGTCTCTGCTGTACCTATACCTATCATCTGTCACCATGGCATGTCCCCACTATATATCTGTCTCTGCTCTCTGCTGTACCTATACCTATCATCTGTCACCATGGCATGTCCCCACTATATATCTGTCTCTGCTGTACCTATACCTATCATCTGTCACCACGGCATGCCCCCACTGTATATCTGTCTCTGCTGTACCTATACCTATCATCTGTCACCACAGCATGCCCCCACTATATATCTGTCTCTGCTGTACCTATACCTATCATCTGTCACCACGGCATGCCCCCACTGTATATCTGTCTCTGCTGTACCTATACCTATCATCTGTCACCATGGCATGTCCCCACTATATATCTGTCTCTGCTGTACCTATACCTATCATCTGTCACCATGGCATGCCCCCACTATATATCTGTCTCTGCTGTACCTATACCTATCATCTGTCACCATGGCATGCCCCCACTATATATCTGTCTCTGCTCTCTGCTGTACCTATACCTATCATCTGTCACCATGGCATGTCCCCACTATATATCTGTCTCTGCTGTACCTATACCTATCATCTGTCACCATGGCATGTCCCCACTATATATCTGTCTCTGCTGTACCTATACCTATCATCTGTCACCATGGCATGTCCCCACTATATATCTGTCTCTGCTGTACCTATAACTATCATCTGTCACCATGGCATGTCCCCACTGTATATCTGTCTCTGCTGTACCTATACCTATCATCTGTCACCATGGCATGTCCCCGCTGTATATCTGTCTCTGCTGTGCCTATACCTATCATCTGTCACCACGGGATGCCCCCACTATATATCTGTCTCTGCTGTACCTATACCTATCATCTGTCACCATGGCATGTCCCCACTATATATCTGTCTCTGCTGTACCTATAACTATCATCTGTCACCATGGCATGTCCCCACTGTATATCTGTCTCTGCTGTACCTATACCTATCATCTGTCACCATGGCATGTCCCCGCTGTATATCTGTCTCTGCTGTACCTATACCTATCATCTGTCACCATGGCATGTCCCCGCTGTATATCTGTCTCTGCTGTGCCTATACCTATCATCTGTCACCATGGCATGTCCCCGCTGTATATCTGTCTCTGCTGTGCCTATACCTATCATCTGTCACCATGGCATGTCCCCGCTGTATATCTGTCTCTGCTGTACCTATACCTATCATCTGTCACCACGGGATGCCCCCACTGTATATCTGTCTCTGCTGTAACTATAACTATCATCTGTCACCATGGCATGCCCCCACTATATATCTGTCAACTGTCACCATGACATGCCCACCATGCTGCCACAATGTCTAATCCCCAATATATATATACTATCCTGAGTTTTGGTCCGTCCTAGTTTGCAATGCCCCACTGTGTGAAACCCCCCCACTTACCTTTAGAGGGGTATCAGCGGTATAACTATACTATGCACCAGGGCCCAGGAGGTCAGGGGACACCATCATTATTGTTCCTATCAGGGGTGTAACTATAGGGGGGGCACCAGGGCCCAGGAGGTCGGGGGACATCCCGACCCCCCCCCCCCCCCCCCCCCGCCAATGGTGCCCATGCTGTCCTCTATCCCTTATATGTAACATGCCTTTTCTTTCCCCTGTCAATGTACCATATGCTATATGTTCCATTCAGATTTTCAGCTCAAATGTTAAGGGGAGCAGGTGCCAGTGCCGCTCACCTCTAGCTGTGGAACATGCCCAGCCACTCAGAAATGTCTTGTGTGGGTTTGTGTCTGGGCTAAAGGTATAGCGGGGTTGCGGTGTGAGATCATCAGCGAAATAAGTGTTCCAGGCAAACTCCGGGAATCCACAAAATCCTGAATAGGGATTCACCATAAAGAGGAAGACCAGCAGCCAAAACCCCGATCGCTGGTCGATTTTCACCCCCCCCCCCGGGGCATCCAAAATCAGGATGCCCCACTGTATGAAAACCCCCCAGGGTGACCCATACAATTAACTTTGTTTCCCAGTCCAATGGCACACGCGCGAGCTGCGGCCGCATCCCCGCTATGCCTTTAGCAGGGCGCGTGCCTGCTCCCTGTTAGAAGGTAGCAAGGGATGCGGCTCGGAGCCACTGGTCTTAGACAAAGCTTACGTGACTCCGAGCACGCCGATTGGACATGTGGCTGTGCATGCGCCATAGGACCAGGAAGTGGTGAGTTTCGTTCAGCCGATCTGGGGGGGGGGGGGTGGGGGTGTTTCACGCAGTGGGGCAACCCCAATTGGGTGCCCTGGGGGAAATGATCAAAGCTCAGGATAGTCAAAATCCTGGGTTTTGGTCCACTTTAACGCTAAGTGGCGTTATATATATTTCAGGTTTCTGTGGGGGGGGGGGGGGGGTAATATCTTCACTAGACAGACTCTGGTGTATCTAGTGCACTATGGGGTCCGCCTGGTTCTCAACCGTGTTTCACCAAGTAACCTTCTAGCGATGGGGATCAAAAATGTGACCAAATACACTGACTTTTTTTTTTTATTCCCCCAAAAATATTTAGTCGTAGCTCCTTTTGCTTTGATTGCGGCACACGTGCTCTGTGTCATCTTGATTTTGATTGCTCCTGTATTGATGATGAGAGATTTGGAGCACTGCACAGTCTTCTCCAGCACATCCCAAACATTCTCAATGGGATTCAGGTCTGGTGGCCATGGTGTCTCGTGCTCCATGAACCTCTCTTGTACAATTTGAATCCTGGCATTGTCATACTGGAATCTGACCAATGTGTCACCTGGGAAGAAAAAAAATCCATTGATAGAATAACCTGGCCGCTCACTATATTCAGGTGGTCAGCTGACCTCATTCTTTGGAATTAACCTGGAGCTGACCAACTGCAGCAACCTTAGATCATAGCACTGCCCCCCACAGGTTTGTAAAGTAGCCTGCACTAGGCATGATGGGGGGCATCCCTTCAGTGCCTCTCTTCTTACCATGATGCCCCATTATTCTGAAACAGGGTGAATCTGGACTCATCAGACCACATGACCTTCTTAAAATCGTCTCTGGAATCTATTAAATTCCAGGGCTGCTAGATTCCGGGGGCATCTAGAATCGCTGTGTGAATCCCCACCCCCAGGTCGCGCCCAGTATACTCTTTTCTCCCCTGATCCAACGGCACATGCGCCAGGTATTTGTGAATGGCTGGCACAGGCATGCTCCCTGTTAGAGGGTAATGGGGGATGTGGCCGCTGTCACGCTTAGCTACGCTTGGTGTGCATGCACCATTGGACCAGGGATAGGTAAGATATTACCGGTGACATTGGGGGCTTCACACAGCAGTATACAGGTAGATTGGATCAGAAGCACACCACTGACACAAGTATAAATATGCAAGTAAAATTGTATTAGAGTTTCGACCATAGGATCACAAAATTTACATAGGTATAATGATTTGAAAAAAGGATACAATCAGCAAACATCTGTGGACAACAAGGGTTCGCATTTTCATCAGGAGCGTTCTATATCACCTCTAATACAAAAGATAATATGCATATCACTAGCAGAAAAGGGTATATATAGAAGCTATGGTAACACACCAATGATCTTGTAGTCTATGGGGTGATCTGTGGTCACGATCCTGATGAGTAGTAGGTGCGCTGATTGTATCCTTTTTTCAAATCATTATACCTATGTAAATTTTGTGATCCTATGGTCGAAACTCTAATACAATTTTACTTGCATATTTATATTTGTGTCAGTGGTGTGCTTCTGATCCAATCTACCTGTATACTGTCTGTTTATAGAGGTACCGTGTGGTGAGGTACCTCGGGACCAGTTTAAGCACCCTACCTTTAAGATATATGTAAACACTGGGTGTGCCAACTACCAACCCCTAATTTTGGGCTTCACACAGCAGGGCATTCCGATTCCAGGCCTGCCGCTGGTGGGTTTTGTTCCGCTTTAAGTTAAGGTCCCTAGGGGGCATCTGGATTCCAAATTTCGCCCAAGAAGCTGCTCCTGTCCTGGTAGGTTACACATTAAAGGGTTACTAAACCACCAAACAAACAAAGACACTCGCTTTGGCACCTGCACACAATAGTTGGTGGTCCCACACTTTGCGTCTGATTTGCTTTAGTAACCGCAAGCAAGAATTCTTGAAAGCTTTAAATCGATACTTGACCTAAAAGGGAACAAAACGTGATTTTTTTTTTTCCTGATTTGGTATAATTCACAAGGCAATGACAATCTCTTATGAACATTTAAACGTCTGCAATAAGGTAGTCAGGAGGGATTAACCAAAACCGGCCCTGGAGTCTCAGACTGATCTCGTTCTGATTCCGTTTTACAAACTGGGATGCCCCACTGTGTGAACAAAAAATTCTCACCTGTCCGACGAGTCCATGGCGCATGCGCGGCCACCCACATTGCAACTAAATGGCTGCGCACAGCCGAGTGATGCTGCGTAGCTGGGATTCCATTCAGCTTCTCTGGCCGCACATTAATATGCAGAGAATCTGATTGGACAAGAGGCTGTGAATGCGCCATTGGACCTAGGAGAGTTGAGTTAATTGGGCGAACGGCGGGGTTTCACACAGCGGGGCATCCCATACCGGGATCATCTGTTCCTGGGTTGCCTCTCAACAGCCAGTTTAGACTTGAATCTGACTTATTTATCCCTGTTCTGCTTTAAGGGACAGTTCATTGGCAATAATTAGGTAGCAAGGAGCTCACCAGTAGACTGTCCCATGTCCATCAATTTCCTTAAGAGCCCGATAAATGTTGTAGCGGCTCTCCAAATTTGGAGGGATGGTTCTTTCCATTTTTCCACTATGCCCTGCTGTGTGAAACCCCCCGGGGCTCTCGTAAACCCCACTCCAACAGCGCATGGGTGGGCTCTACAATCAGAGCCTTATTGTTTTCAATGGGGAGGGCATGCTGCCACATCCCCTGCAGTGTGGGGTCGCTCCTACCCCAGCCATTCAGATAGGCAGGGGTGTGCAGGCTGTGGGGGATGAGGTAGTGCACTCTTGCTGAAGGATGTTAAAGTGGACCAACACCCTGCCTGATCGGCCCGGGAATCTATAAGATTCCCAGGCCGATCAGATCCCTCCCTGTGGGGCATCCTAAATCAGGATGCCCCGCTGTGTGAAAACTCCCAGGACGCCCCATTAACCTTACCTTACTTCCGGTCCAACGGCACATGCTCGGGCCGGGGCCGCCTCTCACGATTCTCTCTTGCAGGGCGTGTGCCCGCGCCGGCCATTCCCTGTTAGAGGGAAGCGCGAGATGCTGCCGCCAGTGTGCTCGGAGCCGCTGTGGTTGTACGTCGCTTGGGACGCTCATACCACAGCGGCTCCGAGCGCGCTGATTGGACGACCAGCTGCGCATGCGCCGTAGGAGCGGGGTGAGGGGAGTTTTTTCTGCATTCTGGGGGGTTTCACGCAATTGGGGTGCCCCAGGGAAGTGGACCAAAACCCAGGATAGTGAAAATCCTGGGTGTTGGTCCACTTTAACATAGCAAAGGGCTCTGACTGGACGAGAGCCCGTGCATGCTTCGTTGGCTCCTAGGAGAGGTGAGTTTAACTGGGCGAACTGGGGGATTTAACCCACCGGGGCATCCCAATTTGGGTTAGCCCAGGGGCATGGAAATAAACCCGGGATAGTCAGATTCCTGGGTTTTGGTCTGCTTAAACTGAAATATTAGTTATTATAAAAGCATGAGTGCTTCTTCTGGTAGTCCCACAGTTGCCCATACACTTGCTTCCTTACAACGATGACCATACAGTAAATGTACTTATGTCTCATAATCATAAAGTGATTCTGCAGGCAAAAAAATGGGTACTTACCTTTTGTCCCATGCAGCAGATCGGTGCTGGTCCAGTAATCAGTAATCTGATAGATGGATCCAAACATCCTGCTCTGTCCGTGTCCAATACATGGAATCGGTATTGAACAGGCACAATGCGCTGCCACTCCATGTTTTGCAATGAAAGGAGTGACACGCCCCTTACATTGTAGTTAATAGAGAGGGAGTGGCCACGCCCCTGTGACTGATGGCGGGAGGGCCGAACTCGTCCTGCAAGCGCGGGTAAAGGGAGTTCATGCCTGCTTGTGAACTGGTAAGGGGTCTTTTAGACTACTATACAAGTAAAAAGAGCAGCGGGGGCGGCTAATCACCTGCTAATTGACTTTCCAAAACCCCTGCCCCATTACCTGCATCCCCAATGGCCAGGGTGTGCAGAAGAGCCCGGTGCCCACGTGGGTTATGTGGGCGGGTAGCCTCCTAACCCAGGACTCCCAGCCCTTATAGCTGGTGCCTGGGCTGGTTTTGTTGGATAGGGAAGACCCCACACAGTTTTTTTTTTTTTTTTTTTAATTAAGGGTTTAACCATTTAGAGTGCACATGGTAGTTGTATTTTATTTTAAAATATATTAAAAATCTCTTTTCTGCTGTGTCTCCTCAATAGCAACTGGAACTGTTACATATGTGATACTATTGTAATCAGGGGCGTTTACAAGCAATATACTTTTCTTAAAACATCCCTGGACTTTCCTGTAAAAACAGCCAAATATGTATAGTGCAAAATGCTTAAACTAGTATATATACCTTATTTTTGCTATATAAGACCTAGAACTTGAAGGAGGAAAATAAGAAAAAAATATTCTCAAACAATTATGCTAAATCACTGTCCTTTCAAGAACCAAATAGGCAAGGTGCAGAATCAGGTAGTGTGGCTTTTCCCCCTAAAATTCCCTATATAGGAAGTGTGGCATTTCCCCCATCCCTAATTTCCCATATAGGCAGTGTGGCCTTCCCCCATCCCTAATTCCCCATAGGCAGTGTGGCCTTCCCCCATCCCTAATTCCCCATATAGGCAGTGTGGCCTTCCCCCATCCCTAATTTCCCATATAGGCAGTGTGGCCTTCCCCCATCCCTAATTTCCCATATAGGCAGTGTGGCCTTCCCCCATCCCTAATTTCCCATATAGGCAGTGTGGCCTTCCCCCATCCCTAATTCCCCATAGGCAGTGTGGCCTTCCCCCATCCCTAATTCCCCATAGGCAGTGTGGCATCCCCCATCCCTAATTCCCCATAGGCAGTGTGGCCTTCCCCCATCCCTAATTCCCCATAGGCAGTGTGGCCTTCCCCCATCCCTAATTCCCCATATAGGCAGTGTGGCATCCCCCATCCCTAATTCCCCATAGGCAGTGTGGCATCCCCCATCCCTAATTCCCCATATAGGCAGTGTGGCCTTCCCCCATCCCTAATTCCCCATATAGGCAGTGTGGCCTTCCCCCATCCCTAATTCCCCATAGGCAGTGTGGCCTTCCCCCATCCCTAATTCCCCATATAGGCAGTGTGGCATCCCCCATCCCTAATTCCCCATAGGCAGTGTGGCATCCCCCATCCCTAATTCCCCATATAGGCAGTGTGGCCTTCCCCCATCCCTAATTCCCCATATAGGCAGTGTGGCCTTCCCCCATCCCTAATTCCCCATATAGGCAGTGTGGCATCCCCCATCCCTAATTCCCCATAGGCAGTGTGGCCTTCCCCCATCCCTAATTCCCCATATAGGCAGTGTGGCATCCCCCATCCCTAATTCCCCATAGGCAGTGTGGCCTTCCCCCATCCCTAATTCCCCATATAGGCAGTGTGGCCTTCCCCCATCCCTAATTCCCCATAGGCAGTGTGGCATCCCCCATCCCTAATTCCCCATAGGCAGTGTGGCATCTCCCATCTCTAATTCCCCATATAGGCAGTGTGGCATCTCCCATCTCTAATTCTCCATATAGGCAGTGTGGCATCCCCCATCCCTAATTCCCCATATAGGCAGTGTGGCATCCCCCATCCCTAATTCCCCATATAGGCAGTGTGGCATCCCCCATCCCTAATTCCCCATAGGCAGTGTGGCATCTCCCATCTCTAATTCCCCATATAGGCAGTGTGGCATCTCCCATCTCTAATTCTCCATATAGGCAGTGTGGCATCCCCCATCCCTAATTCCCCATATAGGCAGTGTGACATCCCCCATCCCTAATTCCCCATATAGGCAGTGTGGCATCCCCCATCCCTAATTCCCCATATAGGCAGTGTGGCATCCCCCATCCCTAATTCCCCATATAGGCAGTGTGGCATCCCCCATCCCTAATTCCCCATATAGGCAGTGTGGCATCCCCCATCCCTAATTCCCCATAGGCAGTGTGGCATCTCCCATCTCTAATTCCCCATATAGGCAGTGTGGCATCTCCCATCTCTAATTCTCCATATAGGAAGTGCTGTATTTTTTTCACTTTGCAGGTGCAATTTATCCAGCTTTAGTTTCTCGCTCTGTGTCTCTACTTTCTATTCAGCTGAGTAAACTCGCACTTTTCTATCTCCGGAGAGAAAAAATAAACATCACCTGACACTTTCAATTAAACATTTGCTTTGAAGGAAGAGTTTCATTAATTTCCCAGTTTTAATGCGAATCCTAATTCGATTGTCGCATCATTGCGTAGCTGTGCCTAAGCTATAAACCTGTCTGTGTAGCCAGGCAAATGTTACAGAATACATTAGAACCTCCAAATTGAAAAACACCCTTAAAGTCCCTGTCCAGGCGCACACTAACTTCTTTCCACCTCGTTCCTCATGGGGACAGGGTAAAATGAACATCTCAAATCTCACATTTTATTTAAATACTGTATGTATTCTAATATTCAATTTCAGGGTTGTGGCTGATTTGGGAAGGGTGTGTCATGGCGCAGCTTTGAGTAATGAGTTGTGCTCTGCTGTGGTCAGAGACAGCTGCAGGACCACAGTGCCTTGCTATGCTAGCTAATGCGGAGAGCACCAAGGGACATATTAGCTGTTGGACCACTTATTTTGTGTGCTCCTGAGCTAATGTAATTGAAAGAAGGGCAAAGTTTTTGCTATGTCTTTTACTCAGCACTGTTGGTAATGGAGGAAGGGCACACAGGACAGGCATCTGGTGAGCTGCTTGCTTCCTTATTTTTTTTTGGGGGGGGGGGGGTTACAATTCCCAAGCCTGCTGATTGGACCAGTGGCTGCACATGCGCCATAGGACCAGGAAGAGGCGAGTTGACTTCTGTGATCTGGGGGTTTCACGCAGCGGGGTATCCCTGATCAAGGGGGAAAGAACCAAAACCCAGGATAGTCAAAATCCTGGGTTTTGGCCCACTTTAACTGTGAGAGGCGGAGAAACGAACCAGATTCCTGAATAGTATATCCCATGTTAGAGTGGACCAAAACCCATTTCAGGCAACCATAGTGTCTAAGGTACTCCAGGGTCATCCGATTGCTTGTCCCTGGGGCATCCTGATTTAGAATGCCGCACTGTGTGAAGACCTGAAGCCTGTTTGTAATCTTATTTTTTTCCAGGGTCCCAAAAAGTGCCAAACATGGACCCCAAAGGGGGTGATAAATTATAAATAGTACCAAGATAAGTAGGCCACAGGTCTCTTGGCACTTTTAAAGCAAGGAATTAGTTTTCGCTTGTAAAATAATATAGCAAACCAGTCAGAAGCCCCCCGAAGGTTTGCCTCGGAACACTGCTGTGTACCCCCTGGGGTATGTGTACGACTCACCCTGACTCCTTTGCCAGGATCCTCTTATGTAGACTTGAGTTCATCATTCAACTTACTTGTCATGAAGCATAGGCCAGGGGCATAGCTAGGGGGGCACTTGCCCCGGATGAGGCCTAAGCACAGCTGCGGGGCGCCATTATGAATCTTTACCCCGGGTGCCAGAGAGCCTAGCTGCGCCTCTGCATAGGTTGCTTGAAATTCTAGTAAACCTATGCACCTTATTAACCGATTGTAACATTTAGAGGGATTAAGTCTGCTTTAAATGTTACCGCTGGTGTCGGGGCCATGCTCAAATGATACCACATGAGAATGACAATGTACCATGATTATTTATTTTTATTTCTTTTTCTATTTGTTTGCAATTCTTTTTCCATTGCAAAAGTTTTCCATTGCAACAATGTGTTTACTTTAGCAACTGGTGTGTTAAAAGTACAGATCAGAAACTTCCTCGCTCTTGCTTGCTAATCATCTGATTGGCTAAGGAAGAGGCGACAGATTTCACCCCTTCTGCTGTAACTTATTCAGATAGAGGGGATAACAATTTTGTGTTTCAGTAGTTGAAGAGTTACTGGCAGGTGTTCTCAGTTAAAAGCGTCATTGCGGCTGTGTGACTTGGCGAATGTTGCTGATGAATTCACCTGTTACAGTGGAAGCATTCTGGGACATGTAGTCAGTTGTTTTTACTCAAGGCCAGAGAAAACACTTCCATGTTAGGATCACAGATACACAAGAATATGAGAGTCATGTAAACCGCATGCTGATAAGTAAATCACAGGTCTGGGGGCACCATCCTAACACAAATGATTTCTTTATACTCCAGAAGAGGAAAACAATAAGAACACAAAAAACCTGACAAAAAGGGAATTTTTCTTTAGAGCGGAACAAAACCCTGGAATTTGACTTTCCCAGGTTTTGTTCCATGCCCCGGGGCATCTCGAAGCAGGGTGCCTTGCTATGTGAAACCCCATAGGAAGCCCCAAAAAACTTCCAATGACTCTCCAATGACGCATGCGCAGGCTTATGTCCAATAAGAGCAGCCTGCTATGGAAGCGTCATTTGGAAAGCGGCTCTTATTCTAATTAGTGGAGTGGCTGGGACGGGAGAGCACGCACAGTGCTGGGATGCGGCAGCACACGCTCCCCATTGTAAACATTGTGAGCCGTCTGGCAAATTATGTTGTCATAGTAGGCAGCTCTCATCGGATGAGAGCCCGCGCATGCGCCATTAGGTGAGGTTTTTGGGGCCTCTTGGGGGCTTTCAGCCTCCCCCCCCCCCCCCCCCTCCCATTCCCTATATAGGCGGTGTGGCATCCCCCCATCCCATCCCCATAGGCAGTGCGACATTCGCCCCATCCCATCCCCATAGGCAGTGCCACATTTGCCCCATTCCCATAGGCAGTGGGGCATTCCCCCTCCCATTCCCCATATAGGCAGTGTGGCATTCCCCCCTCCCATTCCCCATATAGGCAGTGTGGCATTCCCCCATCCCATTCCCCATACGCAAAAGAAAAAAAACGTGCTTATCCATCGCTCTAAATGTCCTTGACGATTGCAAGCACGCTGTCTCTGCCGCTGCCTCCTCTCTGGCTGTGCCTGCACACACAGCGCAAACACTTGGCTCCGTTTGGTGGGGGGGGGTAGGGTGGCAGATGCTTGAGCATTGGGCACATCCACCCACCGAATGGAGCCTGGTGTGTATGCTGTGTGTGTGAGTCGGCGGAGAAGAAGCAGTGGCGACAGCGGGACATCGGGAAGGAATCAGTTGCCCTGCCCGTCCGCTTGCTGCTCTGCCATCTTCTGGCCAACCGCGGTGGCTTAGCCAGCAGCACAGGAGCGATCGCTATATAGGGCAAAAAATACAGTAACTTCCCCAAATTGCGTACTCCACCGTGACTGAAAATACTCCAAGATAATGGAAGAAGGATTTCTACTCCTTGGGAAAAAGTCTAATGCCACCTCTGGGTAGAGAGGAGAGCCACCAACTGATAGGAGGAATTAAGGATCTTAGTTGTGAAGAAAGGTTACAGGAATTAATTCTGAGGGGGACATGGTTAACTTATATAAATATATAAATGGACAATAAAAAAAAAAGGGGAAACACTTCAGTTAAAATCCTATTTAAAGACAAGGGGGCACTCCCTGGGAAAAAAAAAGATTCAGTCTCCATGACAATCATCAGGTGACAATCATTTTTTACCATAAGAACTATACATCTGTGAAATAGCCTCCCAGAGAAGCTTGTTGCAGCATTAACTGCTGACAGCTTCAGAAAAGTATTAGATGCTTTTCTAGCAGAAAGTAACATTAACAGTTACTATTAGCGGTTATCAGTTAATAATAAAAATAACTTTCCCCGACCCTTGGTTGAATTTGATGGATGTATGTCTTTTTTTTTCAACCATATTAACTATGTAACATCTGCAGATGTGTTCCAACTGAGACCTGTTTTTAAGATGGTACTTCACAGGCATTAGAGTCTAAAAGACTAGGCCCTTTTGAGTTCTACTCCTTGGGACATCTTGAATTGGGATGCCCCGGTGTGTAGACCCCACTCACCTTCTCCTGGAGCACTCGCTGCATCTCTGTGACACGGCTGCATCCCTGCTCGCCTTTAGCCAGACTGGCACCTGTGCCCTGCCTTTATGAATGGGTTGTGCGGGCATGCCATGGCTACAAGGTGTGCAGGGGTTGTGGCTGGTGGCTCCCTTCGGTGCTGCTTAGCCTTCAGCGGAGGCGAGTGAAAGCGAGTACGCTGATTGGCTGAGCGGGACGTTCTCTCACTGTGGAAGCCTCATGAAGGTAAATGTATGGGGCAACCTAGGCAATACACCTAGCGGGGCATCCCAATTGCTGTTGCATAGAGGAACACCCCAAAAGGACCAAATTGGGCATGTTGTTCGTCTTTAATTACAGTTTACAAAAAGTTCCACGGTGATGTATTATCTTTGCATCCTATTATATTGGAACTTTGCCCATTTGATGGGTTATCACTGCATCTTCAATACATTGAAATTTCATATCTTATGACGGAGTGCTGGTTATTTAAGACTTTGTTATCACAGTTTAGAGTCAGATTTTAGATTTGTTTCTGGCTAACAGGGTTGCGTGCTGTGGCCCCTTATAGACTTGTCTATTTTAATCCTCTATTCCATGCTTGAGTCAAGCCTAGAAAAACACAATAAAAGCGTTTGAAAGAGTTAAGAAGGTTTTCCTTCAAAATGATCAAGAAATAATCGAGAACAAATAGAAAAAAAAAAAACAATGCCGTGGCTCTGTTAGCCGTCGCTTTGGAGCATTCCCATGTTATTGGGAGGCTAATGGCCAGATGATAGTGCTCAGGCTTCAGATGATTCTCTAAAAGCTCCGTCTGGCCGGTACTTTGGTCTGAGCTTTTAAAGGCCAGCGAGAGATCTGTAGCCCCCATCTTCAGAGGAGACATAAAACAGAGAAATGCTCATCAGTTTAACACCAGTCTTCTCCAGGTGCTTGACCCGAAGGAAAAGAAATTTTACAAGCCGCTCTCCGCATGACATGTTTGATGAGATTAACCTTTTTGCTTTTGCTTACAGAACAGTCGTAACTTTTGATATTCCCTTGTCTTTTTAGTTTATTCATATTTTTTTTACAGCGCTCTCGCTTCACTGCTAATTTAATTGCCTTGGTTACAGATACAAACTTCTACAATGGTGTGTGTGTGTGCTAAATGGATGAGCCTCTTGTGAATTCAAGAGATGGGACTCAAAATGCAAATGGTTACCAATAGTACAAGTAGTAGTATGTGAGATTGGCTGTGTCATTTAAAGTGGACTAAAACCCAGAATTTTGACTATCTAAGGTTTTGGTCCTTGCCCCCGGCGCACCCCGATCGGGGGTGCCCTGCTGTGTGAAACCCCCCCACTATGCTGAGACCAACTCCTTCCTGGTCGTCTAAGCCTTCGTCTAAGGCCAGTGGCTCAGAGTGCGATGACGCCCGCATCCCACGCTGGCCATTCACAAATGCATGGCGTGGGAATGCACCTTGCTAGAAAGATAGCTGGGAAATGGCCGCAGCTCGCACATGCGCTATTGGACTGGTAGAGAAGGTAATTGTATGGGCAACCTGGTAGGTTTCACAAAATCGGAATGCCCGGGGGGTGGGAATCGATCGGCACAGGAATTTTATAGATTCCTGTGCCGATCGATGTGGGTTTTGGTCCACTTTAAAATGTTCCGTTTGAGTTGGAAGAAATGTTGTTGGGGGAGGAACACATAGAAGTTAATACTAATAAAGTTTATTTACAAGGCTCCATCATCTTTCATAGCGCTGTACAATGTGAAATTACACACAACTAACTTACAATGCATGACAGAAAAGCACAAATACATAGTCATTCTTAAAGTGGACCAACACCCAGGATTTTGACTATCCTGGGTCTTGGTCCACTTCGGTGGGGCACCCCTGATCGGGGTGCCCCGCTGTGTGAAACCCCCCCGAACCCCCCGAAAAACTCACCTCTCCCCGCTCCCAGCGCCGACGGACAAGCCACGGACAAGCGGCTCCTCCTCCGCCGCCTCCCGCGCGTCCCTCTTGACGCGCCCGCGTCGGCCATTCGCAGACGGCCAGCGGGGGCGCGCGCACGCCTAGAGGGAGACATGATGTCCTGAGGAAGTGACGTGTAGTGACGTCACGCAACGCGTAGACAGCGGGGCAGTGGGCTGGCGGTCGTTTGATCATGTAAGTCACTCTCTCTTCATAATAGGGGATTGCATTTTTCAGTCCTCCCTGGCGTGCTTTCACTGTTTGGGGTTTTTAGGTTTGGCGTTAGGCCTTGGTAGGTCTTACATCTTACACAGAAATAGGGTTAATATATACTGTGGATTTTTGCATATATATAGATTTGATATGATGATTGGTTTTATATTGTTTGTTTATTAGCACTTTCGCACTGTAGCACTTTAGCTTGTTGTATTTAGCCAGGAGTTTTACTATGTGTTGTAAATATATGAATTGAGACTGCCATTTCCATTGCCCCCCAAAAGTGTGGTTCTCTTCCTTATTGAACATTATTGTTGTCTGTTTAGTGTTTTTTAACTTAAGTCTAGTGTTTGTAGTTATGTGACTTTATTACCAATAAAATAATTATTTTTAAATGAGCAGTGGTGCCATGGTATATGGGGGCTGAGGAAGGTGTGGGGCCTACCTCTTAGTGTGTATTTAGAGTTTGTGATACCCCATATGTGCACACTGCTCCCTTTATGAGTGATTAAGTGTCCTGTGCAGTCTCATTTTCAATAGTTGCCTTAAGGATAAGGGTGGTAGGTCACAAGTAGTATATACTTAGTATGACGGCAAGTGATGTGGCTTGGGCTGTTTTTTTTATTTAGGCCGAGTGATGTGCTTGTCTGAATAGGTGGGTTTAGAGGGCACGTTTGAAGTCTTGTGGAGTGGCGGATTGTATGGGGGAGGGCATTCCAGAGTAATAGGGCGCCACGTGTGAAGTCCTGCATGCGGGAGTGGGAGGAGTAGATTATGGTTGAGGATAAGAGGAGGTCCTGGGAAGAGCGGAGATTGCATCTGGGTATTTGTAGATAAGCGAAGAAATGTAGGGAGGAGCCTGACTGTAGAGAGCTTTGTATGTTAAGGTTAGTATTTTAAGTTGAATTCTCTCAGATAGTGGCAGCCAGTGGAGGGTCCGACATAGAGGAGCAGCACTAGGGGAGTGAAAGGAGAGATAAATGAGTCGAGCAGCAGAGTTGAAAATAGATTGGGGAGGTGCCAGTCTGTTGGTAAACCACAAAAGAGTGTTGCAGTAACCTAGACTGAGAAGATCAGGGCATGCACTAGGATTTTAGTGGTATCAGGAGAAAGGAAGGACAATGTTTTTGAGTTGGGGATGGCAGGAGGTAGCAAGAGATTGAATGTGAGGTCCAGTATAACCCCAAGGCATCGTGCTTGGGGAGTTGCAGTCATTGTGAGGTCAGTGACATATATTTGGTGTGGATATATTTGTATTGTCCATGTTTAGTTTGAGGGAGTGAGATAACATGAATTATGAGATGTCAGACAGCCAGGAACATGGGAACGTGGGATAGGAGAGAAGAGAGATCTGGGCCAGAGAGGTAGATTTGAATGTCGTCCACATAGAAATGGTATTGGAAGCCAAATGAATTCATGAGTTGGCCAAGAATGAGAAGAGAAGCGGTCCAAGTACAGAACAATGTGGTTCACCAACTGGCAGAGGGCGGGGACAGGAAACCATTTTTAAGTGGCACACACTAAATGTGCGATCCGAAAGGTAAGAGGAAAGCCATGAAGGTGCACAGTCTTAAATTCCCAGAGATGTCAGAATTTCGAGTAGGAGAGGATGGTCAAGAATATCAAAAGCAGAGGATAGCTTAAGGAGGATAAGGATAGAGTATTGGCCTTTAGATTTTGCTGTTAATACTTAGTTACTTTGGGGGTGGTTTCTGTAGAGTGGTTGGAGCAGAATCCAAGTTGAAGAGGATCTAGTAAGGCGTTGGTAGAGATATAGCAAGCAGATTCAGAGTGAACGTGCTGGTGTGATGGATGAACCCAGTTGTGGAATACAGTGGGATGGAATGGAGTCTAGAGGGCAAGTAGAGGGCATTATTGGGTTAAAGTTCATTCCATATACTGCTTTATACAGTACACAGTTTTTCGCACTAGAAGCCGCATCTAGGGTTTACAGGAGGTAAATAAGAAAAAAAAATCCCCCCCCAACAACCTAATAACAGGAAGTGTAGATGAACCCCCCCACAGCCCCATAACAGGCAGTGTGCCCAATCCCCCCGGTTCGCCCAAAAACGGTCAGCCCCCCTGAACCTTATAACGGAACCCCCTTCCAATTACCCCATAACAGGCAGTGTGCAGAAACCCCCTCTCAATCACCCAGCAGGCAGTGTGCAATACCCCTGCCCCCATCAGCAGTATTCCCCAGACACCCCATAACAGGAAGTTTGCAGAACCCCCTCCTTATCCCTCCATAATGGGCAGTGTGCAGAATCCCCCCCTTGAACACCATAACTGGTAGTGTGCAGAAGCCCCCCTCCTAATTACCCCATAATAGGCAATGTACACATCTATAAGATTCCCATGCCGATCCGATCCCTCCCTGCGGGGCATCCAGAATCGGGATGCCCCGCTGTGTGAAACCCCCCAGGACACCCCATTCACCTTACCTTAGTACCGGTCCAACGGCGCATACGCGGGCCGCATCTCCCACTTCTCTCTAGCAGTGTGCGTGCCCTCGCCGGGCATTTGTGAATCGTGTTTGGAGCCGCTGTGGTTGTACGTCACTTGGACGCGCATACCACAGCAGCTCCGTGCGCGCTGATTGGACGAGCAGCCATGTATGCGCCGTAGGAGCGGGGTGAGGTGAGTTTTATCGGGCGTTCTGGGGGGTTTCACGCAACGGGGCGCCCTGCGGAAGTGGACCAAAACCCAGAATAGTGAAAATCCTGGATGTTGGTCCACTTTTAAGTCTTTTGGGGCAACTAAAATACAAAATACAAGACGGACAATGGTAAAAATGAGTAAGCAATTAATTACACAAATAATTTCATACTATATTACATAAATAAGGTGACTAATGTGGTAAATAAGTGCCGTTGAAACTTTGCAATAAAACATTAAAGTGTCCAGACATCAAAGCTTACAGAAAGAGAATAAATGCTCTACATATCTAAATCCAGGGTGGTCTGGCCATAGAAAGCACAAGGAAAATGTCCTGGTGGGTTGCACTGCTCTAGGACAGACTGGGCTGGGTGTAGCCCCCAGCACATTGATTACCTCACATCGAGCCTCTGTCGGAATGCACTCATACAGTGTGTTTGGATCGACCGACTGTGTATTTGGAGCATCGGAATGCTGTGTATGGAGTTGGACCCTGTTTTTTTTTTTTTTCTTTTTTCCCCCCTCCGAATATGCTCTTTTGTAATAAAAAACAAAACAGATATGCCCATATAAGCCTGATTAGTCTGACAGTCTGTGACCCTGTTTTACATATTGACAACATTGCCATTTTTAATATGTTGTATGATAATGGTTTATTGGCTGGGTAGCTGAATTTTGTAATTTTTGAAATGATTCTTACTATGATATTTTGATATTCTTTACATTTTCCTTTATATAGTATATATTTTCCTGTTTTATAGTAATTTTCCTGTATAGAAATTCAGTCGGCTGTCCTAGTGGTTCATTCTCTCTAGTTACTTGCTTTTTGCCTATGATTTATCCTGCAGAGATGGAAGTGATGAAGCCACTGATTGCAGAAGATGGAAGTCCCGATGGGCTTTCGGATGACGAGCTCCCCATCCAGGGACATCAGCATCCTGGCAATGAGGACGGTTTAACGTACGTAGCCTGTGATGTGCTTTTTTTACCCCAACCATATAGAAAGATTCATGTGTGGTCCACCTCATTTTATAACCTGCTGCACGCACAGTGGGGCGGATGGATGAGATCTTGGCAAGGTAATGTGGAGCTGTTACAGGAAGGCAAATGAATTCCGGTTTCCTGGGAGCTAGATATTCTGGCAATTTTCCTTTCGTGCTTTTCAATGCTGCATTGTTTTAACCCATTATAACGTTTCATTATTTATGATCCCCATCAGTGTCAGACTGGGTCCAAAAATTAGCTGAAGATTTTACCAGCACCTGGCCAGCCCATGACCAGCCAGTGGCATCTCTGCTGCTTCCTGGCCAGTCTACCAGTGTGCTCCAAGCCTGAGGCCAAATCATAACATGGGCTGGAGTTGCTTGGGTGAGGGGGTAGAGTGGGGAAGTGGATGGGGAGCTGAGGGGAGGCAGGATTGGATAGAAGTGTTAGTAAAGGTAGCAGGCCAGACTGCCCCCAAAGTAGTGCATCCCATTGAGCATTTGCCTGGGTCTCCCTATGGCCAGTCTGCCCCTGATCTCCATGTACTGTACATTGTAGTTGTCTTCTATTAACACTTAACTGCAGAAAAGTGAATTCAAGGGGACTCTGCCATTTGAACATTTAGGAACATCAAGTCAACCAGACAGGGAAAAGTGAAAGTTAATGGTCTAGATCAGGGGTTTCAAACAAGCTATACTAGTGCCACTGTGGGTACTTGTGCTCCCCTCAACGCCACTGGGGATGTAAGTGGGGGGGGGGGGGGACATAAAGCACTGCAGACGAGCTACTATTTCAATTCCAGGTGGCCAAGTCAACAAGCTGCAAGAGTGGAGCATCTTGGGATGACTGCATTGCTGGTAGAGGGCTTTGCTGTGTTGGGCCAGTATAGGACTTTTGTCGACCTGGGGAAGTCCAGATTAGCGGTGGTAGAGGTGGTACTTCAGCTAATTGCCAAATTGGAATTGGTGCTCCAATAAAAACAGGTTAGAAACACTGCTCTAGATCAGGGGTCAATTATTTCATTATTTTGAATGTCACCTATATGGTGCCGGCATCTGTTTTGTTTGGGCTCTTGTGCATAGGAGTCTCACTGCCCCCCTTGCGGTCTGTCCTGTCACATGCCACGTCATGTCATGTGACCCCTCAGCTCTGCTACCAATGCCTGCTCTACTGGCATCACCCGTCTTCTAGTCCTTAGCGCCTTCCCTGCTGGCGCTCTCCACGGTCGCCAGTTGCCCCCTCTATTCCACACCGGCTTCTGCTTTGCTGCTGATCATGATCATCATCATACTCTATCTGACCCTCCATCCTGAATAAGGTACTCTAAATACACACTGTCCCTTAAAGGAATAGTCCGCTGGTGCTGAGGAAGGATGGCGGGGGGGGGAGGGGGGGCTCCAATAAAAAACAAAACTACCTTGCCTATAATAGAGCACTGTTACCCCAAGATTCTGGCCCTGGGGGTGCAACCATCTTGTCAAGGGCATCTCCCGTCTATTAACTTAAAAGGGGGAGTGGTGTGGTGTGGGGATGCTGCTTTTTGCCCCCTCGTCCTGCTTCCGAATCTCCCCCCAGGGGTCATTGAGGGGTTACTTTGAGTCTTGACTTCCACTGTTTTAATCTTGGAACTCCTTTACCTCTCTGATGGTGGCTTTGGGTGAATGTGTGGGGCCAACTAGAGGAGGTTCTGGTCCTCTGGCACATCATTCCGACACTGCCCCCACCTGGACATCCTGATTGAAGGGATTGACCAGCCAAGAAAACAACAACGCTACTCACCTTTTGTCCAGTGCAGCTCCATAGAACCACGGCTCGGCAACGAATGAATGGAGTGGTGGTGCTGCAGGGTTTAAAGCTCCTCATCTTGCAATGGAGAGGCCCGCTGGGGTGCTTAGTCTCAGATCTTGGTAAATTGTACAACAGCGGGTCCTGGTGGAAAATCTGTTTAACCTGTATAAATGCCTGGAAATCGGGCATTACAGACACCCCAACTTTTTTTTGAAGTTCTAGTTTATAGTTCCCCCATCTGCTCCCAGCTATAGAAATGTTCCCTTCTAATATTCAGCAGCTTTGTATTCCAATGTTTTTCTCTGGCTTTGTAGCTGTTGTTTGATTTTGTTGTCACAGAACAAAAGACCATAAAAGCTCGCACAGCATTAATGGCTTAAAGCTTCAGCCGCACAATTCGTATATGTCTATACACCCACTTAATCAATCGAGGACATCTTTACCCACTTCTCTGTGCTTCACTGCTTCCACAAATAAAGGGTTACATGCTGCCTTTTGTTAATTTAGTTATGCAAGGTTGGCTCTGAAAAAAAAATACCATTTTGTGAATACTCACCTTGTAAAATGGGTATTATAAGTATGTCACACACCCCGCTTCAAGAATCCATAACCTGTGGGTAATATCGTCCTGAAGAGGGCGTTCCTGCAGAGATGATAGTAAAAGAAAGCCCCTCCCTGATCCATAAATACCTGGGACCTCCCACTCATCACCCAGTATACAGAAGCAGTAAGGTAAGGGACCAGGAAGAGGCAAATATAAAACACAACCACGCAAAGTTCACAAAATAGAGGATCCTGAGTACAGAAAGGGCGGGTGAAGCGGGGTGTGTGACATACTTATAATACCCATTTTACAAGGTGAGTATTCACAAAATGGTATTATTCTAAGTATGTCACACACCCCGCTTCAAGAATCCATAACCTGTGGGACATCCAATAGCAGTGTCCAAAACAAGGGCGGGGATCCAAAACTAGGCAACAATGCACAACTTCAAACCACTACAGCTTGCAAAACTTTGCGGCCAAAAACAGCATCCGCTGAAGCCCAAACATCAACCTTGTAAAACTTGGAAAAAGTGTGAACAGAAGACCAGGTAGCGGCCTTACAAACTTGCTCAACAGAAGCCTGGTGCTGAAAGGCCCAGGACGCACCAACTGCACGAGTAGAATGAGCAGTAACACGAAAAGGGGGACTCCTCCCCTTGGCAGAATAGGCCCCAATGATGGCCTGACGAATCCATTTACTAATGGAAGATTTGGCAGGAGCCAAACCTTTCCTAGGCCCGGAGGGCACCACAAAAAAGGCGTCCGTCCTGCGAAAGGAAGACGTAACCTCCAGATAATATTCCACAACACGAACTACATCCAAGGAATGCAACGCCCTTTCCCTGTCGTTGCTAGGATTAGGGCATAGAGAAGGCAGAACAATGTCCTGATTCAGATGAAAAGCCGAGACCACCTTAGGAAGAAAATCCGGCTTGAAACGAAAGACAACCTTGTCCTGATGTTTCTCGAAGTACGGAGCTTTAATGGATAAAGCTGCCAACTCAGAAACACGCCTAACCGAAGTGATAGCCACCAAAAAGGCCACCTTTTGAGTAAGCGAAGACAAGGCAACCTCATTCAAGGGCTCAAACGGAGGACCCTGAAGAGCAGAAAGAACCAGGTTCAAATCCCAAACTGGAACCAAGGGCTTCCTAGGCGGACGCACATGCGTAACTCCTTGGAAAAAGGTCCTGACTAAAGGATGAAGTGCAAAGGACCTTTGGAAGAACACCGCCAGGGCAGAGACCTGCCCCTTCAAGGTACTAATCTGGAGCCCCAGATCTAAACCATGTTGAAGAAACTCCAGAATTCTAGGAATGGAGAACTCCCGACAAGAGAAGGACCTTCCTTCACACCAATCAATGTAGGACCTCCAGGTCCTGTAGTAAACAGAAGAGGAAGACCGCTTCCTGGCGCTGATAAGAGTCTGAATCACCGCGTCAGAAAGACCTTCTTCCCTCAAGATGGCGGTTTCAGCAGCCACGCCGTCAAAGCCAGCGATGGTAAATTGGGATAGCGTAGCCGACCCTGGGAGAGCAGGTCCGGCAGCAGAGGCAGGGCGAAGTGATCTTCTGCCAGCCTTACAAGATCTGCGAACCAAACCCGCCTTGGCCACCTTGGGGCCACCAGAATCGCCGACGCGCCTTCCAAGGCCAGTTTGCGCACCACTCTGGCTAGCATTGGGAACGGAGGGAACAGGTAAAGGAACCCCAAATCCCTCCAGTTCAGAGACATGGCATCCACTGCCAGAGCCAGAGGATCCTGCGAGAGAGACACAAAGACTGGAAGCTTGTGATTGTGACGAGAGGCAAAGAGGTCCACCGCTGGGACCCCCCACCTGAGACATATCGAACGAAACACCTTGGGACTGAGAGACCACTCCCCCTGACGAGAAGAGGCCCTGCTCAGCAAGTCCGCCTCCGTGTTCTCCACCCCCGGAATGTAGACTGCTGAGATACACGGGACGTGGGTCTCGGCCCAGTCCAGAATCAAAGACACTTCCCTGAGGGCACTCCTGCTGCGAGTCCCTCCTTGGTGATTGATGTAAGCAACCGCCGTCCTGTTGTCCGACCGGACCTGAACTGGCAGGCCTCTCAACTGATGAGTCAAGCGAAACAGAACCAACCTGATGGCTCTCAACTCCAGAATATTGATGGGCTCGTGAGCCTCCTGCGGACTCCACAGACCCTGAAACTGGAGGTCCTTCCAAACACCCCCCCAACCTGACAGACTGGCATCCGTGGTGACCATTTCCCAACACGGCGCCAGAAAGGATCTGCCCTTCAACAGATTGACAGACCCCAGCCACCATTGCAGGGATCGACGAACACGGGGAGACATCCGGAAGGACTGATCCAACGATAGAGGAGACTTGTCCCAAACCTTCAACAGATGAAGCTGAAGCGTCCTCGTATGAAACTGCGCGAAGGGAACTGCCTTGAATGAGGCCACCATTAGCCCCACCAGCCTCATCCCGAGCCGAATGGTCGGATGAGGGGCCAACAAAAGAAGCCGAACTAACTCCTGAATCAAAAGAATCTTGGCCTGGGGTAGAAACACCCTGGCCTGCGATGTGTCCAGAGACATTCCCAGAAAGGTTACAACTCTGGACGGGGAAAGAGAAGACTTGGGGTGGTTGATCACCCAACCGAACCTCTCCAGAGTGGACACCACCACGCTGGTGTCCAACTCCGCTTGGTTGAAGGAAGAGGCCATGATCAGTAGATCGTCCAAATAGGGCACAATGCGGATACCCTGAACTCTGAGCAGAGCCATCACCCCCGCTAGCACCTTGGTGAACACCCGAGGTGCTGAGGTGAGACCGAAAGGAAGTGCCACAAACTGAAAGTGCCGATCCTCCACCACGAACCTGAGAAACCTCTGGTGTGCTGGAAAAACCGGAACGTGTAGATAAGCATCCTTGATGTCTATGGACGTCAGAAAGTCTCCCTGACGAAGGGAGTGAATAGCCGAGCGCAGCGTTTCCATGCGGAATTTCCGCGGCCGGATGAACCTGTTGAGAAACTTCAGATCCAAGATGGGTCGGACCGATCCGTCCTTTTTGGGCACAGTGAAAAGATTGGAATAAAAACCCCTGCCCCGATCTGAAGGAGGCACTGGGCAAATGACAGCCATATCCAGAAGATTCTCCACTGCCACCAGGAGCCCCTGCGCCGCCAGAGGCTCCAAAGGCATCCGAGACCTGAAAAATCTGGAGGGGGGGCGGAGCTCGAACTCTAGCTTGTAACCGGAAGACACCACTTCCCGGATCCATCTGTCCGAGACTTCTTGATCCCAGATCTGGGAGAAGTGTCGCAGCCGTCCCCCCACCCTCATGGGTGAGGGCGCCCCCTCATTGCTGAGCCGGCTTAGGAGCCGGCTTGGGCTTAGAGCCCCAACTGTATCCTGGACGGGCGCGTCCTCTGCCCCTGCTCCCAGAATCTCCTCTGGAAGAGGGGAATGCAACCCCCCTGCCAGATCTGGCCCCACGAAAGGAAGGGGTAAAGGAAGGCGCCCCCCGAAAGGGACGGCGCTGTTTCTTGCGTTGAGGTAACCTACCACCCTTGGTAACAGAGTCCAATGTCTCTCCAAAAAGCCGTAATCCAACAAAAGGTAGAGCCGTTAGTGACTTTTTGGACATAAAATCAGCCGCCCACTGGCGCAGCCACACTGAACGCCGAATGGTCACCAGCAAAGCCGACGTTCTACCACACATCATCAAAGTGTCATCCAAGGCTGTTAAAACAAAGGATAAAAACAGCTCACACCGTTTAAGACTATGGAACTCGGGACTACCAGGACGAAGCCCGGAAGAAGTCAACAGGTCCCTGACCACAGACCTAGCAGCCAACACCATAAGTTCCGAAGCGCACACAGGCCGAATGGCCGACCCAATGCTAGTAAAGCCATGACAAGCCATCTGATCAATACGTTTATCCTCACCATCCTTGAGGGTGGAACAATCAGGTCTATTTAAAACCGAGGAGTTAGACAACCCCAAAACCGGTGCATCCACTTCGGGGGGAGATGCCCAGCGCTTAACCGCTTCCGAAGGGAAAGGATGTTTCCTATCCCACCCCTGAGGGATGCCGGGGAGCCGAGCCGGCCTATCCCACTCCTTATCAATAATTTTGTCAAAATGTCGTTGCGTAGGAAACTCCAAGCGCGGCCTGGATTCCTCAAACAATTCACCCTTCTGCTGTGACGCCTCCTCGGGAGGGGAAATATTCAGAACCTCCAACATCAGAGCCAGAGCATGAGAAGAATCCAAAGATCTCCCTAAGTCACCAGGCTCGGCATCAGCGCCAGCAGACAACTCATCTTCTGAAACATCTGAACCTTCATAAACCTCCCCTTCCTCTAGCGGGGAATAATCAGACCAATCCAGATTATTGATGTCATCAAAGTCGTCCACCGGCGGAGCCGGCGACAAATGCTTTCTTTTAGCCGGAGCCTTACGGGCGACCGAGCTGGAAACAATTTTCTCAAGATTGGCCAATCTGGCGCACATCTCAGATTGCAGGTCCCTGCCCATGACGACGTCACACGGAGCACGCGTCAAGGCGGGAGGGGGAGATGAATCGGCCGGCAGCGCTGACCCAGACGCCTGGGGTCCGGACTGCCGCGCAATAGTCTGCTGTGCACAAGGAATACACAGAAGTACGTCGTCCCCAGTAATGGATACTCCACACAACATACACTTGCGGGGATGCCCCGAAGGGGTCCCTAGCCCAGTATCCGGGGATGCCTCCATAAGGTGAAATTTTAGTGGTCGCTAAGACCCAGGGAATTACGCCAGTAAGCAACCCGGGATGCCCCTTTAATGTCCCGAGTGGGAGGATTTATGATAAAAATGAACCCAGGGACCCAGGACCAGGAGAGACCCTCAAATACTAATGATGATCCTCTGAGTAACATCCGTACCCCTAAAAAAAACAGAGAAAAACAGAGAAAAACCCCATAAATGACAATAAATGCTAAAGAGACATATAAATAGATAGGGCCCACAGGGCCACTCACCGATCCTTAGGAATCAGGATAATGACGACCGTGCAGCACTCGTGAGGGGAGAAGCAGGCCGAAAGAGGGGCGTGGTCAGCGCAGCCCGCGCTAATCTTCAGCTCAGCCCCTGTCCTCCACCATCAAGGAGCAGCCAGCTCCGCATCGGCGCCTGAACAGAGGGGGCGGAGCCGCGGCGACGCGCCGAACGCCCGGCCCCGCCCCCCCCTGAAGCAGAAGGGAGGGAGAAGCTCCCTCGCATATAGCTCTTCAGCAACTGGCGCCGCCACGAACCCGCGGCGCCGGACCAAGGCACATCAACGGGTGCATCCGCGCAGACCTGTGGGGCACCCGCCCCGCAGGCTGCGGGATGCACAGAGAACGGGGGCTGGCCGCGGCAGTGCGCCGAGTGCCAGCCCCGCCCCCCTGAAGAACTTGAGGGGAAAAATCCCCTCACACAAAAAACGAACGTACCGGCGCCCGGCTGTAATGGCGGCCGCGGCGCCGCACACAAACAGTAAAGACACAAAAAATAAATACACACAGACACTATAATAAAGTGAAAAAACACCACACAAAACAGAAAAATAAGGACTAACCCTAAGAGGGAGACCCCCCCCAACCCCATTGTTTTAAGGGAAAATGTGGAAGGACCCCCCAGGGGCAGAATCCAGGGACGGGGCATCCCAAACCGGGATCACCTAACCGGTGTAACCGCCTACCCTCTTATTTAGGGTCACACGGTGGAGCTCTGCTCCTAAGCACCAGAAGTGCTGATATACCCTCGCTCGGGCCAGCAGCCGGGACTGTGGAGGCATGTAAAGGTCAATCCGGGGAAAAAAATTGGGTCCGAGCGGAAATTATCCAATAACAGGCCGGGAGTTACCCCGGCTACCTGAAAATCCCCCTGTGCAAGGAGGAGCCATCATCTTCTGACTTGCTCGCCGTCTGCAGAGATTGAAAACTGGGTGATGAGTGGGAGGTCCCAGGTATTTATGGATCAGGGAGGGGCTTTCTTTTACTATCATCTCTGCAGGAACGCCCTCTTCAGGACGATATTACCCACAGGTTATGGATTCTTGAAGCGGGGTGTGTGACATACTTAGAATAAAGTTGAGGCAACTCCTAACTTCTACCGCAAGTGTTTTCCTGTGTCTTTCTACATCCCTTTTTTTTTTTTTCTTGCTTCTCATCTTCATTCTAAATTGCTGGGAGATGTGTGGGTGGAAAGTGGCTTTGATTCAAATTTTGGAGCAAGCCACTTTAGAGAAGGACCTATGCTAGGATTAATATAGTGGGCTAAAGGGGACCAAATTCAAGGGTTCAAAGTAAGGAGCTTTTTCTCAGAGCACAGGAGTCCTTCCTGCCCATTAACAGGTAGAGCTGGATCTTGCACTTGGCTCATACGTTTGTGGGGTTACCAGTGCAGGCGTCAGCTCTAGGCTTACCTGAGCAGGTGCCAGGGTCCTGCACCTTGGGAGGCTCCACCTCATTCCCTCTAGCCTGGGCTTCCCCTCTGCAGGAACACAAGACTGACAGCCAGGGGCTTTTTTTTCTGTTAGTACTTCTATTCTTTGTTTTCTTCCTTCTATTATTTTCTCTTTTCATATTTTCCCTTTCTTTCCTCTTTTCCATCTATTCTTTCATTCATTCTTTCACCTATCCTTTCTGCCATTTCTTTCTTTTTTTTTTCCTTCTATTACTTCTGTAACTTCTTCTCTTTCCTTCTAGCCTTTTTCATTCTTTCTGTGCATTGATTCTTTTTTTGTTCTGCCATTCCATTTCTTTCTTCTTTCCTTCTGTTTACTTCCATCATTCCTTCTGTACTTTTTGTCATTCCTTCTCTTGCATTTTCTCTTTTCTTTCTTCCCTGCTATTCTTTTCTTTCAAAGGGCGATACCCTTTGTAGGCTAACCGATTAGATTTTAAGATGAGCTTTCGAGAATACCTAGTTCTCTTCGTCAGACATGATCTTATATAATGGAAACATAAGCAGACGTTTTATATACGCAAAACCAGCACACATCAAAAGATGTTAAACATTTAAAGTGGACCAAAACTCACAGCGATTGGATGATCAATTCCCTCCCCCACCGGGTCCAAAATCGGTTGTTAAATACTTAAACTGGACCTTCAGCATGATTTAATGAAAAGCCCAAACCCTTAAAAAAAACTATTCCCCAGCATCTAAAATTAATATATTTTAAGTTTTTAGTCACTAACTTATTATTCTTTCCCCGCTGGGCTGCAACTCTGTTCAGTACTCTAGGATATGGGCACCGCCATCTTGCCTCAGAAGCATCACATATTGAGGAGAGGAGAATGGGATAAAGTGCAGGGGATGGGGTTATAGCTGTGCTGGGTTGGGTCAGGGAAAGGACAGCAATCCCAGAATGCAGAGCGACCCGGTCAGAAGACACTTCCTGTTTGCAGGCTGCCTGATGCTCCATGAGCCGCCATCTTGGATGTTTAAAGGCTCATAACATGCAGTAGATGCTGGTAGGATGATTTTTAATGTGGGCAATCTGTATGTACAAGTGTGGGTAAACATATAAGATTTGCTCTTATTCAGGGTGAAGGTCTGCTTTAAAGGAAAAGTCCACATTTGTGGAAACTGACCCCAGACTAGAACCATTGGCTGAGGCTTACCTGCTGCAGCTGTCTCATATTTTTTCCAGTTTTAATGGCCGGCATCTCAACAGCAGAACGGCCTTTGAGGTGTGCGGTCTCACAGGACGTCATGGTCGGGGGAGGCACCATGCTTTTCCTTCCAATCCATTCCAGGCCGTCAGTTAGTCTACACAGCTGGGTAACTCCTCCCCAAAGGGGGCGTGGACTGCAAGATCAAAGATGTGGCTCCTCCCGGCCCCCTATTAACCCTTTAACCGCCAGCCTACCTTGAGATTTTGTCACCCTTTGTTGCCAGACCATTTTGCACTATTTTGCGCTCCCCATGTTCAACTGTGATTTTTGAAGGGATTTCCAGGGATTTCCCAGGAAAGTGATATATTGTTTTTTTCAGCGGAGCCTGGGATTTAACATGAAATGTCTTGTTTGTCATTTTCTAAGTGTATTCTCAATATTTTTGGGTGAAAATTGTGCAAAAAAAATAAATAAAAACTATTTTTTACAATTTGTAGTGTTTTTTTGTGATAAAAAATGTAAGTTTGTCAATAAAATCTTATTGCGTGTGAAACCCCAATTTCTCTCGGTTACAGCGGTACCACATATGTATTGGTAGACACCCTTTCCTGCCCAGGAGACTCCCCCAAACTGAAACAACGCTTTAGGAGATTTTCAGATAAAATACAACTATGCTTTGCAATATGCACACCTTGCAGTTTTTCAAGAAAAACAACCCTTTACATTTGAAATACCCCCCACAAACTATATATTCCCTAGAAGTACACACCTCAAGCTTTCTAGGCGTACCAGGCTTGTTGACATGGGTGCAGTTATCTGGAAGTAATCCCTCAATGTATTCTTTGGTTGCACAGGGTTTCCCTAAAAATGAATAAAAAAGCAGAATCAAAACCACATTTTCCTAAAAAAAACCTATATGCAAACCAGAAAAAAACAGCAACATCCCCCAAACAGAATGATACCCAACATGCATAGGTTCTGTCAAGGAAAGAGTTGCCAAACACACCAAAGTAAAGCATGCGCATAACGGTAATTTTACTTCAGATATTCAGCTCTGCAGACAAAGTGCGCATTTTGTGCTTTTTCTACCAAACCAACCCTTTACATTTGGAATATCCCCCATAAACCATATATTCCCTGAAAGTACACATGTTAAGCTTTCTAAGCGTACCCAGCTTGTTGTAGTGGGCTCATCTTTCTGGAAGTAATATCTCGAAGAATTCATAGGTTGCACAGGATTTCACAAAAAAATGTATAAAAAAGCAGAATAAAAAAACACATTTTCCTAAAATATCAATATGCAAATAAGAAAAAACAAGCTAAATCTGAAAGCGCAAGGTCCCCTGAGCAGAACAATACCCAACATGCATAGGTACCTGTAACCTTTTGACTGCCAGTCTACTTGAGATTTTGTCACCCTCTCCTGACAGGATATTTTTCACCATTTTGCGTAATGTTTAACTGTGATTTTTGCAGGAATTTCCAAGAAAATGGCATTTTCTTTTTGTGGCAGAGTTTAGGCTTTAACATGAAATGTCTTGTTTGTATTTTTTCTACTTTTTTAAATATTTTCAAATAAATAAATAAAAAAAAATATATTTTTTAAATTGTCTCCTTTATTTTAAACAGAAACATTTATTTTATTAAAGAAAGCCATATTGCATGTGAAAGCCCCATTTCTCCCGATTACAATGATACCACATATGTATCGGTAGCCCCCCGTTCCTGTCCAGGTGATCCCATAAACTGAAAAGAGCACTTTATAACATTTACAAATAAAATACAACTACTATCCACATAATAAAGGGTTAAATAAAAAAAAATTGGTGTGGGGTCCCCCTTCACAGGGGGGGGGCACCATTTCTTGGGGGAATTTTAAGGTTTTTTTGGGAGGCAGGTAATGGGGGGTCTCTGGGTTAATGGCAAGTCACCCACTAGCCACAGGTGACTTGCCAGACCCCCGAGCCCTGTGAACTGGTATAGGGGTCACATGGACCCCTTACCAGTTCACAAAGGGTTAAAAGTAAAAAAAAAAAAAAAAAAAAAACAGACACACTTTAAAAAAAACTTTATTAAAAAAAAATATTTTTTTAATTATTTTTTTTAATACTTACCTCCCATCCATCCCTGTGTCCCACGCTGATCACTTAGGCTTCTGCTCTCCTGCTGCTGCTGCTGGAAGCCTTTTATACCTACTGGGCTACAGGTAACAAAGGGTTAATTAAAAAAAAAATGACATAGGGTCCCCCCTCGAAGGGAGGGGGACCCCATTTTTTTTTTTGGATTTTTAAGGGTTAAAACCCTTAAAAATCCCCCCCAAAAAATGGCGTGAGGTCCCCCCTACCCAGCGTAACCAGCCTGTGACCAGCTATGGGGGCTTGTAGAACAGGGCGCAGGGGCCAGCTTTAGTGGCCCCTGGCCCTGCGGCTACAAGCCGTCATAGCCTAGGGCCACGGCTCTTCTGCCCCCCCCCCTGGGCTTTGGGGAGGCAGGTAATTTGGGGGGCCAGGGGTTAATGGCAAGTCACCCGCTAGCGCAGGTGACTTGCCAGACCCCCGAGCCCTGTGAACTGGTATAAGGGGTCACATGGACCCCTTACCAGTTCACAAAGGGTTAAAAGGTAAAAAAAAAAGACACACATGTTTTTGAAAATAAGTTTATTAAAAAAAAAAAAAAAACTTTTACTTTACTCACCTCCGATCTTCATCTTCTGTGTCCCGCGGCGATCTGCTGTCAGTGACGGCTGGGCAGAGAAGGGGGGAGGCAGGCGATCGGAGGATCGCCTACCTCCCTCCTTCCCCGCCCAGCCATCACCGGCATCTGAGAGTTGAACTGCCGGGTGCCCCGATGACACCCGGCGGTGACGTCATCTGGCCCCGCCCCGATGACGTCACCAAGATGGCGGCCGCCATCGGAAGACAGAAAGGGAGGAGGGCTGTTATGCCCCCTCCAGAAGACAGAAGAGCGGGGGGGGGATCGGAGCCCCCCCCCCGCCCCCGTGAAGAGGAGAGCCTGCGGGAGCCGGCGGGGACAAAGGTAGGTAACTGTCATTTTTATTTTTTTTATGACAGGAAACCGGGCGGCTGCTGAAACGGGGGGGGGGGGGGCACCCTGTTCCGGGCCCTCCCCTGCAGCCGGAGGAGCCCCGATGGGCGATCGGAGCCCCTCTGGCTGAAGAGGAGACCCGACCGGATCGAACGAGGGGTCAGGTAAGTGTCTTTTATTTTTACTTTTTTTTTTTTATTTCTGGGGAAAGTCAGGCACGTAAATTTTACGTGGCTGGCGTTTAACTGTTGGAGAGGCAGCCACGTAAAATTTACGTGGCTGGCGTTTAAAGGGTTAATAGCAGCTGCCTCTTAACCAAGCCCAGTCTACTCTCTTGCAGTGGAGCTGCACAGATCGCTTACACTCTCTCAGGGATATTGGCAGCAAAGCGGGGCCTTCTAACCTGTCGGCTTGCTGCAGGATCCTATTTCCATGGATTCTTCTGACCCATCTGATGCCTCCCAGCTTTGGCTGTTTGGCATCCGTGAAGGTAGGGTGAAACGCCGGGGTCTGGAGTGTTTTACAGAGCATAGGGCTCTGGGCTGCAGGCTTCCATAGAACAAGCAGGTCAGCCGCAAGTCTCTTGGTGAACCTGCTGAGAAACCATGATATATTTTTGTATGTCACCCTCCCTTCTCCCACATGAGTTTTTTTTATTGTGTGTGTCCTTGTGCTACTACTGCGTGTGGGAGTGGTGGAGAGCTCCGTCGCCATAGCTGCACTACGGCGAGGAGCGGTCTGCTGCCACTCCTCCCACATACTCGCCTCCCTCGCCATGCGGAGGCCTCCGCGGGCTCCTCGCGATTCGGGGGGAGGGCAGTCCACGGTCAGTGGCCGAGATGCTGGGCCGCTATTGGTGCTGGCTGGGGGGGCGGAGTCAGGAGCGAGCGGCGCACAGGCCTGGCTGTCGCTCCAGTGACGCCCCCCCCCCATCCAGAAACTTCTCGAAGACATGTGCTTCTGCTGCGCTGCTGCTGCGTGTCCCTCTAGCGCTGGTGAAGCGTGGTTTTGTGAGTCCTGCTTGTCTATCTTCTTGTTGCTAGCATTTTGTCATAAGGGAAGAGAGGGGGAATGCTTATATATCTGTATGCATATCTCTGATAAGAAGCATATCTATGATAAGAATATTTTAATGGCAGTGTGGACATATTGTGATTCTATCTCCTCTCTTTTTGATTTTAGATTGTGGGAAGAGGGTTGTGGTTTCTCCCAGTCCCCGTTGTAGGGGATCAGCTATAGGCTTAGGATATTAGCGTCTATTTTGCCTTTTACTAATATTGCATATTCCAAAATTGCCATAATGGAGGCATAGTGAGCCGGGCATCCCACTTGGGCAAGACAGGCTCTGCCCCTTGTGCAGACGGAATCCCCTGGGCGGGTTCAACGCAACTTGTTCCCCTTGTGCCAGAGGCATTGTTTTGGACCATGAGAGGGCTGTCTCTTCCGCCCCTAGTCAGCTCCTGTCTCTCCGGATCCCCTGCTGCTGCAGTTATCCTCTAGCGAAGGGGGAGCCAGCAAGGGGACACACTCTGATTTTGCGCACAGGCTGGCAAGCCTTGAGAAACAGCTCTCGTTGGCAGCCCCTAGAAAGGCCTCGAGTAAAAAGCGGCACTTGGAGCTGGTTTACTCAGACGATGATTTGTATGCTTTTTTTGGTTCCGCGGAGGAAAGGGAGTCGCCAGATGACCCACACTCGGAAGGCGAGTTGCTCTCCGGTGGAGAAGACAGCATCTCTGGTTATTCCTCGGATGAGGATTCCTTCCTTCCGGATTATATTGAAAGCTTGCTTTCTTCTATTTTTGACACTTTGCACATTGTTCCTCTCAAGATGGCCAAGAGAAAGAAGGAAGATTAATTTTTTCGGCCTGAAAGACAGCGGCGGGTTTTTCCTCAACAGCTACATTTTTCTAACATGGTGCTTAAGGAGTGGGAAAGGCCCAACAAGCTGCCGTCGGTTCCTAAGGGCCTGGAGAGACAGTATCCTTTCCTTGATGAGTTGATTAAATTATGGTAGCATCCTCCCGAGGTGGACCCTCCAGTTACAGGTCTGTCCAACACCACTATTATGCCGTCACCTGACAATGCTTCCTTAAGAGACCCTGCGGATAAACCCATGGATCAGTTGGCTTGCCATGCTTTTGCCTTAGTGGGTTCCCTCTTACGCCCTGCAAGTGCCATGGCAATTGTTTCCCTAGCCACGAGGAAAAAGGTAAAGCAGCTTGTGGCTAAGGCAAAGTTTCACAAATGGGCGGAGGATTACAAGGAACTCGGAGCCTGTTTGGATTTCATCGGCTTTGTTGTTACTGCCATTGATGATGTAGTCAGGCTGGGTGCCAAGACTTCGGCTTTGCTTGTAGCATTACGCCGTTTGCGGTGGTTGAAGCAGTGGTCGGCCGATGTGGCTTATAAAAAGTCCCTCATTAATTTACTCTTTGTGGGGGGGTCGGCTGTTCGGGGAGCGACTGGACCTTTTTGGTCAAGGATCGTAAGCTCCCTCAAAGAAGGAAACCTACTCGGCCCTTTCGGCACTCCTCTTCTTACCGGTCCTTTCGGGGGGGGGAAGAGGTTCTTCATTTTCGGGTGCCGCGGAGATGCCTGGGGCAGAAGTAGGTCCCGCAGTCGGCCCAATCTAGCCTGGGGAGCTAAGCCCAAACCTCCAGCCAAACCTACACAGGCATGAAGGGACGCCCTCACCCGTATGGGTGGGGGGACGGCTACTGCTGTTTGCTCCAATCTGGAGGCATCACGTCTCAGATCTTTTGATTCAGGAGGTGATGTCGTTCAGTTACAAGATTGAGCTGGCAGCCAGACCGCCCACAACATTTCTATGGTCAAGGGCATCCCGAAACCTGCTAAAAATGGAGGCTTTGAGAGCCGCAGTTCAGCACCTCCTGCAAATGGGGTTGATTTGCCATGTGCCCCAGCAGGAACAGGGTCAGGGATTCTACTCCAACCTATTCACGGTTCCCAAGAAGGATGGATCGGTGCGGCCGATCTTGGACCTAAAGGGCCTCAACAAATTTATAAGGGTCAGACATTTCCGCATGGAAACATTGTGGTCGGCGGTGAGGTCGCTTCGCCCCAGCGACTTTGACTACGATGGACATCAGGGACGCGTATCTACACATCCCGATTTTTTTTTTTTTTTTTTTTTTTTTTTTCCGGGACATCAGAAGTTTTTGAGGTTTGCATTGGAGAGTCAGCATTTCCAGTTTGTGGCACTCTCCTTCGGCATATCCTCAGCTCCCAGAGTGTTCACCAAGGTGCTGGCAGGCATCATGGCTATCCTGAGGGGTCAGGGTATTCGCGTATTACCCTATCTGGGCGACCTTCTGATCTAGGCCCAGGCCCTTCAAGGGGCCGAGAGCGACACCCGGACCGTGCTCTCGACCCTGGAAGCCTTCGGTTGGGTGGTCAACTACCCCAAGTTGCATATCACACTGTCAACAGTGAGATCTTTCCTGGGGATGACCCTAGACACCGTTCAAGCCAAGGTCTTTCTGCCACAGCAGAAGGTCTTGTGTCTCCAGACGCAGGTACAGGCCTTGCTGGCTTGTCAACAGCCATCGGTGCGTCTAGGGATGAGATTGGTGGGCCTAATGGTGGCTTGCTTTCGAGGCAGTGCCCTTTGCCCAATTCCACACAAGGTCTCTTCAGCTGAACCTACTAGCCAGCTGGGATTGGTCCCAGGAATCCCTGGACCATGGATTTGTCCTGTCACCCCCCCCCCCCCCCCCGGCCAGGCAGTCCCTCTTGTGGGGGTTGGATCCTCGGAATCTGCTGGTAGGCAGGTCCTTTCGGACTCCCCAATGGGAGATAGTTACCACGGATTCCAGTCTTACAGGCTGGGGAGATCCAGGGTCAGTGGGGTCCGAGAGAGAACCGTTTGCCCATAAATCTCTTGGAACTAAGAGCTATTTGGTTTGTTCTACTACATCTGACCCCCCATTTAAGGGACCATGCAGTTCAGGACAATCGGATGGCTGTAGTCTACATTAACCACCAGGGCGGTACTCTGAGCAAGATATCCCTCAAGGTGGTAAGCCGGATTCTCAGTTGGGCAGAGAATGTTCCCTGCATCTCGGTGGTTTACATCCCGGGGGTGGAGAACCAGGAGGCAGACTCCCTGAGCAGGAGGTCCTTGTGTCTGGGGGGAATGGTCTCTCAGCAGGAAGGCCTTTCAAGCTCTATGCCTCCGCTGGGGTCCAGACACAATCACAAGCTTCCAAGGTTCTTATCTCTCTCAAGAGACTCTGGCCATAGCAATAGATGCCCTGGCGATTCCCTAGACTGGGTTCAATCTTCTGTATGCTTTTCCTCCGTTTCCTCTCCTGGACCGAGTACTACTAAAGATAGTCCAGGAGGGGGTACCAACCATCTTGGTGGCTCCTCGTTGGCCAAGGAGGAGTTGGTTTGCGGACATAGTAAGGATGTCAACCGATCACTGCATCATTCCCTACGATCCGGAGCTTCTCACACATGGGTCGCTTCGGCACCCAAATTTACAGACGCTGGCTTTGACGACCTGTCTATTGAAACAAACCTCCATCCTGACGGAGAAGGGTTTATTGGTCATGTTATTCACACAATAATTCAGGCACGGAAGAAGTCTTCTTCCATAATATACTACAGAGTTTGGCGGCCTATAACGCTTGGTGCGAGGCCAGGAACCTTCCTTGACGAAGATATTCTGTTTCTAGAATTCTAGAGTTTCTACAATATGGTCTAGACTTGGGCCTCCATCTGAGCACCCTCAAGGGTCAGGTCTCTGCCCTATCCATTTTTTTTCCAGAGGTTTATTGCCAATCATAGATTGATCAAGACTTTTTTCAGGGGGTCACTCATGTCCGCCCACCGCATAAAACCAGTGTTACCAGTGTGGGACCTAAATCTGGTGTTATTTGCTCTACAGGGTGCCCCCTTCGAGCCGTTGAATGACGCTACATTGACTATGCTGACGCTTAAAGTGTTTTTTCTGCTAGCGATCGCCGTCCTGCATGCCCTTTTATGGTGATTGAACCATTACTTGTTCATAGGACACAGTTTATACAAATTTAGGATTTTAGGTTTGAGAGAGTACAAGCGGAGGCTATGTGCAGTAACATGGTCTCCTATGTGCAGGGCCTCCCGGCCTGCCTCTTGCTATTTGAGTTACTGCTTTTTAATAACTGGGCTTGGTTAAGAGGCAGCTGCTATTATAGGGGGCCGGGAGGAGCCACATCTTTGATCCTGCAGTCCAGGCCCCCTTTGGGGCAGAGTTACCCAGCTGTGAAGACTAAGGGACGGCCTGGAATGGATAGAAAACAAACGCAATTCTGTGAGACTCATCTGTAGAATTGGTTTTGTGTCTGCCCACTCTCTCTGTTTACTGAGGATCGCTTGTAATATAAGTATACTTGTGGTGGTTTCACACAGTGGGTCATCCGACATTGGGATATCTGGACATAGGGAATCGACAACTCGATGACTGCTGGTCCACTCACCCCCTAGCATCATGCCCAATACCGGAATAACTCCCCCACTTCTGCATTGCCTCCCCACTGCTTCTGCGAGTGAGTACCTCTGCCTGGCATCGGGCTTGATGCTAGGTTATGCTTAGGGGGCTTCTGGCAAACGCGGGTGGCTGTCAGCACCCATGTCGACAGTGGGCCTGTAGTTAGAAAGCTAGGTAATATGTTGGGGTTCGGCATCCTTTAGGGCCGGCCCTGCTCGGCAGTCTTGATGCCGGTTTGCACTTCTGACTTTGGTCTTGATGAAAGTGAGTGTAAGTACCACTGTAGGCTGATGCCTCCATACGGGATAAGGTCGACTTTACACACCAACCCCCCTAGATGTTGGAAACCGGAGGTGTGGCATCTGATGTAGAGTTCATCAACAGGCCTGATTTTGTGTCATTGGTTTAGATCCCTGATCCCCAACTTGTAGCTTGGAAGCCACATGTGGCTTACGGACCCCTGCTTTGTGGTGTGGGCTGTATGATTTTACTAATGCTGACTGCATTGTCAGATGTGTGTTGGCCTAACCAAAATTTGTTTCCCATTCTCAGCATGTGGAGGACAGAATCTGCAGAAACTGGGGTTTAGAGGGGACCGAGGGGAGTTCACTCATGGGGAGCAAGTATTTTATGGTGTAGCAGGATCCTTTTTTATTTTTAGTGATTTGGTGGGTTAGTACACTCTAAAGATACCCCCATATTCACGCACAATAGGGTTGATTCAGAGCCCCTTTCTCACCTTTTTTTTTTTTTTTTTGCATGAATATTTCCATACTCGTTCATTTTTTTTTTTTCCCCCTCGTCTGATTCTGCAAAGCCTTTTTTCTGCGAGAACTTTAGTGTGAAATGTTTTCATTTTTGCATGATTTTTCATTTGGTAGCAAGACCTCCATAAAAATGATGAGAAAGGGGCTCTGAATCAACCCTAATGACTGTAAGCAGGCGTTAGTGTTCCATAAACTTTGTTTGAATGTGTGAATCTCTGTGTTAGATGTGGCTCTCAAAGACAGAAAGGTTGGGGACCCCTGGTTTAGATGTAGATCTAATTTAGGTAAAAAAATTCTTTCATACATACCCGAATACGTGTAGAACAATGGCATTCTGTCCCTGAGCATGAGTATATGGCTACTATTCTTTCTTACAAAGACATTGGAAGAATGGTTTCTAAATGAAAAGAATAGTTTTCAGTAAACGGCTATGGCCTTGATTCACAAAGAGTAGAAAAAAATTCTCATGGTAGTAAAAGATTTAATTGAGAAAAACACCTGAGAATGTCACTGTTAGTGAATCACTAGATAGGAAAACAATGAAAGTCAATGGCACTTTTTTTACTACAGGTAAAAAGGGGAAAAAAGTCCAATAAGTTTTCCAGTAGTAAAAAAGTGCCATTGACTTTCATTGTATTTTTATCTGGTGATTCAGTAACGGTGACATTCTCAGGCTTTTTTCTCATGAATTGAATCTTTTACTACCATGAACATTTTCTCAACTCTTAGTGAATCAAGGCCATTGTGTGTGATTAAATCAAGCCCATATCTTCAAATAATACTTGATATATGTGACTGATGACCTTATTATCTGTAGGGTTCATTTCCATATGCAAATCTCTCTGATAAGTGACAAAAGCTTGATTTTGGCATATTAAGTTGAGTAATAATAAAGCCATGAATATGAGGACACCATGGACAATAATCTCAATAGAAACATTTGGCCTTGTATCTATTTATGATTTGTCCTTTGAGGGAGGTTCAATCAAGATTTTGTCACTTATCAAATCATAAATGGATACCAGGGCACCATGTTTCTATTGAGATTAATGTCCATGGTGTCCTCATATTCATGGCTTTATTATTACTCAACTTAATATGCCCAGGATTACTGAGAGGAAATAATTAATTATGTCTTCCTAAGATTTAGGGGATAAATTAATTGGAGAGCTGTTTGTAATGAAAATGCTCATCTGTAAATTTGTCCTTGAGTTATCCAATCTTCTGAGTCGGAACGTGACCAGGATGGGGAGAAGACTGGCCGTGTTGGCAAATGGGGAAAAAACAGGAGGTTGCCCCTGAAAAGTTGACCGCTTGTGACCGTGTTTAATGAGGCTGTGTAAGTTAATAAGGGGTTCTGGAGGAGCTCTGTTGGCAAAATAGACTAAAATAGCTTAAACCGGATCTTTGGCATCATTTAATAAAAAGTCCAAACCCTGTAAACTATTCTCCAGCATCTAAAATTAATATGTTTTAAGTTTTTAGTCACTTACGGATTCTTTCCCCTACTGGGCTGCGACTCTGTTCAGGACCCTGGGTTACGGGAGCTGCCATCTTGCCTCAGAAGCATAACTTACTGGGGGGAGTGCAGGGGGCAGGTAATAGCTGTGCTCTGTACAGACAGTGCAAAGCTGTGGTCAGAAAAAGGACAGCAATCCCTCAATGTCAGAAGATACTCCCTGTCTGCAGGCAGCCTGAGACCCCATGGGCCGCCATCTTGGATGTTTAAAGGTTTAGAAAATACACTGGGTGCAGTTTGGATAATTTTTAATTTGGGCAATCTGTTTGTACAGAGTCGCGGGAACATAGAAGATAGGCTCTTATTTGGTGAAGGTCCGTTTTAACATGTTCAGAGAGTATATAAAACATATTTACTTCTAGGTCATGTAGTACATCGCACCACTGTGTTTGGGGGAAAAAGGGCTTTAATTCCATCTAAAGAAAAGGGGTGTCTGATTACCACCTAAATCCGTTTGTAGCTTGGCCGGGGTGGTGATCATTCCGTTTTACTACTTTCATACACAGGGCCGGTTCCAGGTCGAGGGTCCTTGGGTGATAGAGCCTCAGTGGGCCGTTTTTTGGTGGGTTACCAGGAAATACCGGTAGGTTTACTGAAAACATTTTCTGGGTCCAGTGCAACCCAAATGCCCAGAAAAAACTATAAAAGGAGTCTTTATTCCTGGAAGGCCACATTCACAACCCACAGTTTGCGTCACCAACTGGAAGAAAATGTGACTCATGAAAGTATATGGGCCCTTTCACAATAATGTGCTGCATGCAATGTTTTGCCCACGGCATAACTGTAACGCAGCCCATAGTATAGAGGCACTGCAGACCATACTTTCCCCCGAAGACAGGCGCTGCTTTCTCCACTGCTGCCTCCTGCTGGGTTTTGCTGCCACCTGCTCCAGGTGCCCGGGCCGACTCTGCTCTTGTTGAAACAATTGTTGTGGTGCAGGGTGGCATGTAGTGTCCCAGCTTCTCAACACTGCAATGTAGCCGCAGCATTTGTGTGTGACCACCATCAAGCAGTAGACGTGCACAAGGAGAAAGGCCTCGAAGACTTGAACTTGTAAAACCTTTGAGAATGACACATTAGTGTCTTAAGATTCTCCAGGGCCTGCAATCTTCTTCACATCCCCAATCCAGCAAACACACTAATTAGCTACTGGGCCTGTCAGTATGCCATCCAAGACCCAATGGGCCCTTGAACTTGGCCAGGTTTGCACAGTTCTTATGCTGTCCATGATTATACACTTGCAACAGTTTTGCAGCTTAATAGTAAGAGCTCCTGATTTTCTCACATGTACCTAGTTAACCGCTCACTAGATATTAATATGGCAATAAGACATTAATAAGACACATAAAATAATTTAAAACCTCTGCTATGCTTGGCTTTATTTTTCTTCTTTTATTGGCCACGTTTAGAAGAATCTCCAGTTTGATGACCACAAAATCCCTCTTCACTTTTTATACCCTCTCCTCAAGGACCCATCTCCTCTTTATGCTGCCCCTCCATAGATCCAACTTTCCCAATGCTGCCCCTATATAGGTCCCATCCCCCTCCATGTGGCCCCTTGGTAGTCTCCCCCATAATGCCTTATGCCACTCCTTCTGGTCCCATACCCCCCATTCTCTGTACTCCCCCCTCCACAAGTCTGATCCCCCTTATCCTCCTTGCTGCCCCTCTGTAGGTTCCACCCCTCCCCCATACTCCATGTGTCCCTCCATATGCCCCATTCTCATTCTCCAATTGTGCCACCTATGTGTCCTGGACCCCACCCCACCTCCCTTCTTGCCCCAGAGTGATGCCTCACCTGAATGTCTTCCCCTTCCACACTTTTTTTGCTCCATGGATATGCCCCCCCTCCCCGATGTCTCGGCCAATTAACTGCAGAATTGACTACCATCAGAAGCCGTGTGCTAACGGCGGAGCGCGCGGGGCTGCTCTGGTCTCCTGTCATCTATTCTTATGGGCGGTATTTCCTTCATTTCATGTTGAGTTCATGATTGATTTGGTGTTTATTGTTCTGTTACATGGCACTTTGCAACATCTCCGTTATTTTCACTGGCACAGGCGTTGGTTATAAAGTTTTTTTACACACTAATCATTTTCATGTATCACTGCCTGTGGATGTAGGCAGACACGCACAATTTTGTTACATTTAGCAATACGCTGTATTTCCAGCACTGAGATACACCTGCGGCCACCTTCTCGGTTCATAATTCAGGAGGGTGGCTTCACACTTTGTCTAGTGATTGCCATTATTGTTAAGAGGGAGTTGCACTACTTGAGGATACATTCATCTCTTTATTTTTTCAGCACGGCATATTGTCCATTTAAGCACATTTATATGTTAAATTTGATTTTGTTTTATATAGTGTATATGGTCATTAGTAATTACCGCCCTTACTTGGTATGATTTATTTATTTATTGTATGATTAATGTAACCCTTCACCGGTTCAGCTTAGCAGTTTATTCTGTTAATGCTGACGTTTACATTTCACAAATAATTAATAGTATATCATCAGGAGACCTTGTTTTTTAACTTGTCTTGTCTTTTGTAATGTTTTAATCTTTTTGTTACCAATAAAATATTTAGCATATTTTCATATATCTGCTGGAGTGCCCACATTCATGAATTCCATGTTTTTTCTTTTGTTTTTGGGTTACCCTCAGAACTGATTTTATCTCTTGTACTCATCACCCTCCTTCCTTCCTTGTTCTCACTCTCATACCACTCTCTACTCTTGTGCAAGGACCACACCAAGTGGCTCCTTAATCAGAATGGCTGCCTGGATGAGCGGCACCTGGGGCAAGGAGTTCCTCTCCTCTACACTCAGAGTTAACTAAGCTAAACTAATTTTACACTAGTCTCAACTTACTGAACTAGCAATTCCCACCATGTGGCACCTGGAAGAGGGTCTTCTGGTGCAGGAAGTCCTTCTTTCTCTTCTATCTCTATCCCCCAACTGGTTCTTCTCTTTTATCTAGGAACGTCCAGTAAGCATCTGATAGAATTGTTAAGTGTTGCCTCCCCCCCACTGTTGTATCCCTGTAGCCTACCTGCCATAACAAATTCCTAGTATGTATGTAAATGGAAAAATTCATCTGATTAGGACTGGTTTACACTGTAACATGATTCTGAGATACTGCAATACATTGAAATGCTGTATTCAGATGATTATAGGAAATTTTCTTAAAGTTAGTATATGGCTTATATTAACGATAGAAGGGAGTAGATATGTGAGTTTAAAGTGGTTATAAACCTTATTCTGTACTGATTTGGGTCATAAACCGTAAATCCATCATCTGGGTTTATATACAGGGAGCTGGTTTAACTTTTTATAGCAGATAAACATCTTTTGTTGAAGGTAGGTGGTTCACTAATGGCCCCCAAGCCTGGGAAATGTATTTTTCAGGGGCAGCTCAGTAATAGCAGGTTCTTTCCATGATAGGTTTCCTTTAGTTTAGTATAATTTCTATGTGAAGCTTTGTTACTGTAGGTCTGATTATTGATCCTCTTTCTCTGTCTATAGTTTTATTCAGACGTTGATTCATGTTTTGAAGGGGAACATTGGTACGGGGCTCCTTGGTCTTCCTCTCGCCATAAAGAATGCCGGAATCTTGGTAAGTTGGATGAATACAAGAGTATGAATGGGGTGCCAAGGGAACTGTGGGAATGTGATTCTCTGTGATCTGTGGCTGCTGTTCATTTTTTAATGTTGATTGAATTTTTTATGAAAAATCCAACAGCATGTAAGACCAGAATTGGTATACAGGTAGCATACAATGGTAAATACATGTCTGGAGACCGGTTACTTTTGACCTGTTACATATAGACTGAAAGATTGCAAGAGGGAACAGAGATGGGGGCGCTCAGAGATGGATACACAGCCCTACTCGAATACTCTAGGACTATTCTAACACTACAGCAGTCTCTAGCAAAATGATGTACCACGGAAGCAGTCCATAGCAGTTCTGTGGCATGGTAGCACTATGGCATAATTAGCTAGTTTTAACATACTAGCAGTCTTTTGTTTTCAGTTTTCTGGAACATGGCAGTCTTCAGGTACAGTGATGCTTGCACATTTGCGAACCCCCTTAAGAGTTTGATACTTTCGTATAAGTTTAATTAAATTACATCAGTTTTTCATACAAGTCCTAAAGGTAGGAAAATAGAACCAAATCAAGCGAATGAGTCATAAATATGAGACGTTTATTTATTGAGCAAAACTACTCAATATGTCAATCATATGTGAATCCTTAAAAGTAGCAGACGATTTGAGGTGTTTTATTAATGGGATTACAATGGCTTGTGAGTGGCGACTTTTGTTTAAAAATGTGGATCTATCAAAGTCTAATCTTCATGACATTTTTGTAGCAGTGTATCATGGCTTGAACAGAGGTGTTTTTTGAGGAACCCTGATGGGTGGAAAAGGTTACAAAATCAACTCTAAAGAGATTGAATTTTTACACAATATGGCTTCTACACAATATGACTGCAGATTGGTGGAGTACAAAGCCATAATGACCTTTCCCAAGAGCGATTGATAAACAAAGAACATTCCTGGAAAAACTAAAGCATCTATCTCAAATATAAAATTCTGTGAAGATTTGACTATTCCTACAGGAAGTACAATATTAAAAAACATTGGTTCATTGTTCATATTAGGTGACTATGCTACAACATGGAGGCACAAAATGGACATATGCAGTTTCGGGAGGCTCAGGAACTCTCTATCAAAGGAGATAAGAGCAGCAAAAAAAGAGGTACACCAGGGAACTGGAAAATGTGTTTTCCTATGGTAACTCAAGGTACATATGGAAGGGCTTGAAACAAATCACAAGCTACAAACCACCCTACACAACCGCACCAGAAGGGTCACCGCTTGAGAAGGATCTAAACGTCCATCATACGGCCACAAAACATACAGACCCCAGAATTCAGACACTCCTCTTTAAATATTATTTAGTATAATATCTAAAATTGTTCTATTCTGAAGTGCAGGCTTTTGATTTTATTCTTTGTGTCTATTTTTGTTTGCACTTATTTGAGATTCTGAAGTTGTACATCAAATCAGCACAGACTTAGGCTTATTCTAAGCATACAGCACGTCCTGCTCCATCTATAATACTTACGCATGGGTAATCCTCCGCCTGAGGGCGCTGTGCACTGCAGACATGTAGAAAACAGGCTCCTCCCGGCCCTACATATACCGAGGGACCTCCCACAAATCCCCAGATTTCTCTGCAGTGCTGACTGGGAAGACATGAAGTATCACACTCTCACAGGCCCTGTGGGACTATTTCCACCCGTCCTTTGTGAAGAATATGCCTCCCAGCCTGGGCTGCATTGGTCGGGTGAAGGTAGGCAGCACCTTGTGTGCTTAACGGAGCCATGCTCCACCGCAATCCCCCACCATAGGGTAGGCGGTTTAGGCTGATGGTGACCCTCTAGTAGATGCCCTTCCCGCAGAACTGCCCCAGGTATCGGTGGACCCTGTGTGACGGGTCGCCTTCCTCCCCTTTTTTCCCCCCGTAGCTCGGTGTGTGTGTGGCCTTATCAGTATAGTGTTGTACACGCTTATGGTTGTTGCCCTATATTGACCGGCAAATGGGTGTCGGAGCTACTGGCGTGCGCATTTTCCCCTTGGTTGATTACGCGAGAAGGTCCGCCGCCTCAGGCGGCATTTTCTTTCATTCACTACAATGTCATGTACATTACGGGACAGAGCTTTGCGCTCTTTGGGGGAGGCGGGAACATAGTTGGCGCGCTCCACGTCACGACCAAATGGGACCCGCCCCACGAGGTTCGCTTGGCGCCATTTTGTTGGTCTTTGCACATGGTCTCATTTCTCCTCCTCCCTTGGTGATGTAAGTGCCCTCGCGGGTGGTTTTGCTTATTATGCTTCGCTTGCTGCCCATAGCTCTGACACCCATTCTTCTCCTTATGTCTTTCAGAGGCAAAGATTCTGGTGGCTTCTCCCGGCCTGATATATATATCTCAGCGGGTTCCCATCTAAATTCTCCCACATTCCTAGCGGGTTTTGGGGCATCCAGGGTTGCTTATAGCATAAATCCCTGCTGGCATATTGCTTAGATAAATCACCATATGGAGGCATCTCAGAGTTATGGGTCCGGGGTCCCGCGGGGACAAGACCGGCTGTGTACAGCGTGTGGACAGCCCCATGCTGATGCTGACAGAGCACGGGTCTGCGGACCGTGTGCTGAGCAAGTACTGGCCCTGCAATCAGGTCTACCAGTGGCTGCACCTCGCTTTAATACACCTGTCTCCCTGTGCTTAAAGTGGACCAACACCCTCCAAAACAACTTAGCTTTATTATATATAAAATAAAAGGACACTTACCTTTTGATGACTGTTGGAGCCATCTGTCCCTCGCAGTGCCTGAAATATTAATAATTCTCAACAGGAAGTCCCACCCTCCAGGTCTTGTCCGCTGTCAATCACGCTTGTCCGCTCATTAGCATATTTTGTCCGTCTTCTCTAGGTCTTCTGTTGTCTCGCGTTGTCATCAGGTGGCGTGTCCTCTCTCTGGCCTCAGGCGCGTGCACGTCTCCCTCCCAGCTATACTTGCAGTCAGTCTGGTTATTTGATTGGTTGAGCTGTGCTCAGCCATGATTGGCTGCAGGGACCTGAGCCTCCGCCTCCCCTCCTCTCACTCCCCCTCCCTCCTCCTTCCATTATACTTTTCAGCGTCTGCTCTCCTCTCGTCTCATCTCGTGCTGGATGCGTAGGACAGGTAAGTTTACTTTTGTTTCATAAATGTCTTGGTCAAATGTGTTTGTTTACTGTTTAATTCCCTGTAATGTACTGCGCCACTGAGAATGTTATGGGGGGACTCGGCCACTGTGAATCTTATGGGGGGACTCGGCCACTGTGAATCTTATGGGGGGACTCGGCCACTGTGAATCTTATGGGGGGACTCGGCCGCTGTGAATCTTATGGGTGGATTCGGCCACTGAGAATCTTATGGGGGGATTCTACCTGCTGAACATGTTATGGGGGGATTCTACCTGCTGAACATGTTATGGGGGGATTCTACCTGCTGAACATGTTATGGGGGGATTCTGCCTGCTGAAAATGTTATGGGGGGATTCTGCCTGCTGAACATGTTATGGGGGGATTCTACCTGCTGAACATGTTATGGGGGGATTCTGCCTGCTGAACATGTTATGGGGGGATTCTGCCTGCTGAACATGTTATGGGGGGATTCTGCCTGCTGAACATGTTATGGGGGGATTCTGCCTGCTGAACATGTTATGGGGGGATTCTGCCTGCTGGACATGTTATGGGGGGATTCTGCCTGCTGGACATGTTATGGGGGGATTCTGCCTGCTGAACATGTTATGGGGGGATTCTGCCTGCTGAACATGTTATGGGGGGATTCTGCCTGCTGAACATGTTATGGGGAGATTCTGCCTGCCGAGCATGTTATGGGGGGATTCTGCCTGCCGAACATGTTATGGGGGGATTCTGCCTGCCGAACATGTTATGGGGGGATTCTACCTGCTGGACATGTTATGGGGGGATTCTACCTGCTGGACATGTTATGGGGGGATTCTGCCTGCTGAACATGTTATGGGGAGATTCTGCCTGCCGAGCATGTTATGGGGGGATTCTGCCTGCCGAGCATGTTATGGGGGGATTCTGCCTGCTGAGCATGTTATGGGGGGATTCAGCTGCAGCTTTCAAATCCAACGCCGCTGCATACTGGCATAAGAGAAAATGAATTGGCCAGTGTGCACCCTTTTGAATCAAGCACCCAGGGGGATTGTGGGATGTGTACACCTCCCGAGTACAGCAAGGCATCGGATTCTCGCAGTGGCCGAATGGCACGCTCCAGTGCCCAGCTATTCAAATCAAGTAGGGGATGCGGCCAGCGGGCTTCTCACATCAACTGATATGAGAGCAGCAAAACAGCAATCTCAAATCCACTGAGTGGGTGTGGCTACAACAGTGGAAAAAAAACGTTTGGTCCAAACCAAGCCGGCGCCGAGCAAGTGGTTTTAAATGTTTGAGCCTAAGAATTATATGTGTGACAGGTGTAGTACTGCTTGGGAAATGAGCCATTCTGGCATCCTTCCAGCCGATGCATGCTCTTCCACATCAGCCCTGTCTGAATGGCCAATGTTGGCATGCACATGCCCTCACCTTGCCAGCAATCCAGTGGCCACATTCCCCCTACCCTCTAGCTGAAGCACGTACCCATGCCAGGCATTTCTGAATGACTAGCAGATATGCGCATGGGAGCAGCAGGCTGCATACGCTATCAGCTTACTAGCTATTCTCATGTCAGTTTGGCTTAGTAGAAAATAAACTGAGCACAAACCTCTGATTTCCTGATAGCCCAGGCATGCACCATGTGATCGCCAGAAAGGAATACATGGCAGGGCATCCCAAATCTGTATAGCTCATGGATGGACAGATCAGCATACCTGGAGTCGATAGGTAGATGGGAGGGGGGGCATGCAGATTCCAAGTGCACCTCCTTTCTGTTTATATCAATAAACATATAACAATACCGCAAGAGTATTGTTTGGGATGCCCCAGGGATGAGAAAATCAGCCTCCCTGGAATCTTTTAAACACCAGTGAGGCCATTGTTCCTCTTAAATCAAAATGCCTCGCTCATGCATGGCTTCACATATATTATGCTAAAACCATTCAATACCACATATTTCCCTATATAAGCATTTTGATACATTAAATAGAAGGTTGCATGTAAACGTTAATTAATAAAAAATATTTACACAGACCTAAATCTAGGACGAGGAGTCTGTTTTAGAGAGTGATAGCCTAAAGCTGTTGCACAGCACCATTCTCGCCATCCTCTGCCACAGGTGTCAGTATCCCCCGCGCCTGCACACTACAGCCCACACAACCCACCGCTGGTCAGGCTCTGAACGTGGCAATGCCGCCAGTCTTGGGGGCGGGGCGTTAGAAGCATGGAAGCGTCTGGAGTTGCCAGTTCCTGTTAGAATTCGGTTGCCGGGCAACCAACCCCGTGCAGTTACTTGGAACGCAAAGGTTTAGGTGAGACGTTGCAATAAGAAATATTTGCCCATTCCCCTGCTTGTTGCCCCTTCCTCCGGGCTTTGTGTTTAGCGGGCTCCTAAGCGAGTGCCGGCCTGGCACAAGCTGCGGGGCAATAGCCTACACCATACAACCTGCTTGCAGCCATACAAGTCCTAATTGTCCCTGACGTGTAGGTACTGTCCCTCTTTTGAGTCCGTGTCGCCATGTCACTCATTGTACTCATTTGTGCCTCTAACATACAGATTTGCATCAATACATGATTCATTTGCCCACTTAAAGTATTTGTTTTAACTGTTACAACTATCTCCTATGCATACCTCAATGAGGGGGCGTGGCATAATTTAATGTCCCATCCTGAAAAGTTGGCAGATATGCTATAACTATGGTAAAGTGGATCTGCAGTCAAAAGTGTCTCGAGTCCCTTTTATCAACTATCTCTGACGATCCCAATCTTGGATGCCCCTACACTACGTCCCTGGCAGGGGGAGACTCGCGCATGCGCAGTAGTGTCAGGTGAAGCGCCGCTCGCTCCCGATGCAAGCGGCGCTTCACCTATCTACCGCGCATGCGCGCGATTTTAACAGGAAGAGGTCAAAGGATCTCTTCCTGTTAGGAGGAAAATGAAGATGGCGGCAGAATATTAAAAATATAGCGACGCGCTGAGGGAACATAAAAGGTAAGTTTTTTATTTCTTAACTTTATTATTTGGGTCTTTCTGTTTAATTTCCATATTTTTAAAGTATACATTAAAAAAAAAAGGTGGCAGGGTGTTGGTCCACTTTAAATCTCACTCCGGATGAGTCGTACTCGAGCGGGGATGACCAGCAGGTGGTGCCGCGCAGGCTACCTACGGCTGAGCAGGTGATCTCTAGCTTGGCGGAGCGCTTGGGCGCTGGGAAGAAGCGGTCCCTGACGCCTCCTGGTCCCATGCTTCCCACCGAAACTGAAGAGTCTGCCGTTATGCAGGACCTTGATCCTTCTGATGAAGGTGAACTGTTTTCAGATTCTAGCTCCTCAGACGAGATACCTTGGAGCCGTGATAATTCTGGCCCTGGTTCCTGGGGCCTGTGTGACACTGATGAATTACTTATAAAGATCTTTGAAGTTCTGTCCATCTCTCCTCCGGGAGAGTCTCCCGAGCCCAAAAGGGACAGCTTCCACACAGCGACGCCGCGCTTGAAATTTCTGGAGCAGGATCATTTCCAGGCTCTTATATCCAAAGAATGGGAATCACCTTGTAAACTTACAGGGGTGCCAGGGGTCTGGGATTGGAAGTACCCCTTTCCCCCTGATGTGGTTGACTGTTGGTCGGCCCCTCCTGAGGTGGATGCACCGATCATAGGAGTTGCTAACCCCCCCTTCATGTCAGCTCATACTTATCGTACCCTTCGGGATGCTGAGGAGCGGCGCATTGACAGACTGGCTTCCCACGCCTTTTCGTGTGCTGGGACAGCCCTACGTCCGGTATGTGCTGCGGCCATCACTGCGGTGGCTGCCAGGACCCTTCTTAGAAAGATACTTGATGGCCAGCCTGAAGATCTCCCTTGGGAGGTCTTTAATGCACTTTCCAATTGTGATGTTTTTGTGAGGTTTATCCTCTCAGCGATGGATGACACCATTAAGATGTGTTCTAGAACCTCTGCCCTTGTGGTAGCTATTCGCCGCCTGGTCTGGCTGCGACAGTGGGGGGCTGACGATGATACAAAAAAGGCTCTCACCGGCCTTCCCTTCAGAGGACAACGCCTGTTTGGGGCCTGTCTGGATCTTTTTGGAAGAAAGGGTAAGGCTGCCTTGCGCAGAAGGCCGTCTCGGCCTCCTCGGGGCAGGGACACCCCTCCCTACGTTAGTGTCAAGCGCGAACCAGAGGTGTGCTTCCAACTTGTTAGAGTAGATGCCCGCCCAAGGGGGGGCAGACAATGTCCTGGGCCCTCTGGCAGGGCTAAGTCCAAATCTGCCAAAACCGTCCTTTGGGTGAGGGGGCTGCCGCAGCATCTTGGCTCCTTTGGCAGGGCGCCTTGCCCCTTCTGGTGGATCCAGGAGTTGGTTCCCTGGATGCAGGTTAGAGTTGCTGGGGGGTCCCTTTCTGAGGCGGTCAGGGTTCTTCCAGTCCCTGTCTCTCTTCTGAAGTTGATGCAGGCCGTGTTCGGCCTGCAGGGCCTGGTCTCTTTTGTATATTGGAACTGGTTATTACCTCTACTTACCTTTCCCTCTGGGGATGAGGAAGTTTGACCCAGGCCGGCATTTTGGGGGTCTGGCAGTCATACTTTTGCAGGCAGTTCCTACATGGTATCCCTGTGTTGGTCCACAGGTGCCTCTTGCCCAGTGGGCCTCTTGTTGATTGTGAAGATCTAAGATCTTCTTTAGTTCCCTGTGCCTTCCAGACACCTAGGCCATTACTGGTCAGTGTTGAAGGACCAACTCTAAGGACTGTGGCCTCGTTCTTTAGTCCCTCTTCTGCTTCTTTACGGCTCGCCAATGCGAGGATGGGAGTGATATCTTGGATGTGTCCGGGTGGCGTCCCGCCAGAACCTGTTTGTTGTCCTTCTTTACTTCCGACTTCTATGTCAGGCCTAGTTGGCTATTAGACTGGGTTTTCTTTGGGAGTCTCTTGGATTGGTGCTCAGGCACCACTATTACTCAGTGTCCCCTGGTTCGGTATATCGCTCCTGGGTGGCCTTTGGATTCGGCTCAGGCTAGAACTTTTTTCCTTGGTTATAAGTGGACTTCTGATTGCAGGGCCTCTGTCCCTCCTTGAAGCCACCCTACCTTCACCATCGCAGCTGGTGGGCCGTTGGTGGCGGCCCAGTTCCTTTCCCTTTTTACTCAGAAGCCCTTGGGCTCTTTGGCACCTTATGTTACTTAGCCTGGACAGGGTTCCAGTACCCCTGGTCCTAGGTCGGTGCGCGTTCCCCCTTGCTTCTGTGGTTCCTCTTGAGATTGTTATATTCAAGGATTCTGTCAGGGGGCATCGCCTCCCTTCTTGCTTCTTCCTGTGGATGGTCACCTTTGGTACCAAGTCTTGCAGGTTGTCGGGGGGGGGGGGGGGGGGTTGGTCTCCTTTGAAATCCCCCGCGGTTCCTAGGGGGAGCCCTTAGGGGGCCCTTCTCCTACTGCTCTTGTTCATGCAGTGAGCTTTCGACTCTATCTTGCTGGTCTACTCTTCTTCCGGACCTGTCTGATTGGGGTTTGCTGGCCTGTTTTAGGACAGTGGCCTGTGCCATTTTATTTGGATAAAGTCATGGAACAGGAGGATCCTCCTAGGAGGGGTCTGATCCTGATCTAAGTGGAGGTCCACATTCCATGCGTTTCATTGGTATTTGCTCCGATGGCTGTCCTCCTGGCAGGAGGTTCTATCCTAGTGCCCCACTGAGGTACTACTGGAGTGGCTCTGTTGGCCCCGTCACTATTACAGGGGCTCTGCCCTCGTTTACTGCTCCAAAATACTCTGTCATTCGTCTTGGAGGCTTATTAAATTTTATGTTTGGACATTATAGTCTATATGTCTTACCTTCGTTTTCCCTGCTAGGTGGGGTTCTGCGCAAAATTGCTGAAGAAAGGGAGAACCGTTATGCTGGTGGCCCAGTGGGGGATGGTCCGCAGATGTTTCTGCCTAGGACAGTGGTTCTGTACGCTTTCCCACGAGAGCTGTTCTGCCTATCCAGGTTTTTCTTTTACTATGTCGCCCCAATCTTCAGGCTCTATTATGGAGATCTGGCAGTTATTCTTCAGCCTGTCGGAGACGGCGTGTTGCTGGGTGTTTTGTGTCTAGTGGAGGGCTAGGAGCTAGCTTCCTCCTCTTCTTCTTCTCCCTTTTCTGCCATCTATTTTAGGGTATGTTTTACCCGTATTGCTTGGCTGGGTCTAGCTCTCTCCCCTGGTGGACGTTCTCTGTCCCCAGGATTCTAGAGATATTGCAGCATGGTTGGAGTTGGCTCCCCAACTTAGTTTTCTGAAGGTTTCTAGGGTTGGCCCTGTTTCGCCTTACGGTAGAAGTCTGGTTCAGTCTTCCATTGTTAAGCATTCTTCAGGGGTTGCTCAGGTCCATTCCCCAGGGAATTCTATACTTCCGTTTGGGGGTGACTGATTGCCCTGCGAGGGGTTCCCTTTGGTCCTATTCCGGTTCTTGTCTGGATGTTCATTACATCTTATTGCTCTTCTGGGGGCTGTTGCTTCAGTCAGAAGTGTGCCGTAGAGGACGTTTCTGTTAAGTTAGTCCTAGCTCAATATATATATATTTATATGTACACCTCGAGGTGGGGGTGTTCCGCCTTTCGCCGGGCTTTGGTCCAGGCGGTGTTTTAGGCCCCTATACTCTAGACATTTTCGGCCTCTGGGCTTTTTTCCTGCATATCTTTGTGGTAGGGGATCTGCATCCCTCAACAGTTGGAGATTTTCCTGGAATGTCTCTGGTTACTGAGGGGGCCTTATGCCCCTTGGGGCTTGCAGGCGTCTCCATCCTTAGGTGCCGGATCTTGACTGTTCACAAGGGTGTGCGTGCCCTTTGGATTTGTCTTGCTCGGTTGGATTGTCCTTCTGATCCTAATGGTAAACGTTCAGCTCTTACTGATCCTTGTTAGTGTAGTGGTCAGTTTACCTGCCTGTCTCTCTGGAGACCAGGGTTCACTTCCCCGTTGGGGAGAGTTATAAGTTTTCCATGGCTAACTTTTGTTGCAAAGGCATAGTCAGACTGTTACTCTGACATTTTCTTTCAGGGGAAGAATCTTCTACTCTTCTTTGTTGGTTCTGTTTCTACTTGTGCTTAGCTTGAGCCTTTCAGCACCAGGTTTCGGTTGAACAAGTTTGCTAGATCACGGTTGTGTTCAGTTCATCCTTTTCAAAAGGTTTTTCATAAGGTTACGTTAGAGCTTTTGCTCTTGTTGCTCCTGGTAGCAAGGTTGCAGGTGACAGCACTTTTACTGTTTGCTGTGCCTTTTTTGATGGGGATCCCACCCTATTTTATGGACACTGCTATTGGATGTCCCATGCGTAAGTATTATAGATGGAGCAGGACGTGCTGTATGCTTAGAATAATACAATTCTGTGAAATACTCACCTGTAGAATTGGTATTATACGCATACAGCACGTCCTGCTCCACCCCACCCTGGTTTCACTCTGTACTGGATCCCCTGTATGGTGATTGTCATCTTTGTTATCATTGCCAGTTTTTGGGTGGTTGGTTTCTCCCGGCCTCTCCTTCTCACTGCTTTTCAATGCTGGGGATTTGTGGGAGGTCCCTCGGTATATGTAGGGCCGGAGCCTGTTTTCTACATGTCTGCAGTGCACAGCGCCCTCAGGTGGAGGATTACCCATGCGTGAGTATTATAGATGGAGCAGGACGTGTTGTATACGTATAATACCAATTCTACAGGTGAGTATTTCACAGAATTGTATTTTTCCTGGGGTTCTCTGCTCATTGTGCTGTCCTAATGTTTGATGTACACTGAGAAAGTATTATTGACCAACTGGATTCTGACCTAGTACTGCAAAACCTTAGATCAGGATGCAAAGACAGCCACAATGCTGTTTGTTTCAGAACAAGGACACTAACTACAAGCCACAAGGTCATAAAAAGTCCTCTAACACTCTGCCCAAACCCAACAGGCTGGTGTTTGATTTGTGAGTCCTGCACTGAATCAGAAGGAAGAACGGACCAGCTGTCAACTGGACTGACCTTAGTGTTAGCATAGCCTTTTACCATCAATTATGGAACACATTGCTTGTATGAAGAAATGCAAAACCCTGATATGAACATTGGAAGTGGAAGTCCAGTATTAACCCTGTCTGGGGGTTTACTAGGAGCAGCATCCCCTGATCTATGCACATTCAAAAAAAATAAGTTTGGGTTGGTCCCCCTTAGAGTGGTGTCTTCAGGGTCTTACGTAATTGCCCTGTGTGGCACCCTCTAAGCGGGTTCCAGGTGCGCCTTGTTGTTTCCCATTAAAGGTTGCTTTTGTTGAATTTTTAAATGCAATAAGCAGTTTTTATTCTTGGCAATTACATCAACATTTTCATAAGCAATACAAAATACACAAAATATATAAGAAATATAATAAACTAGGCATATAACGGTAGAAAAACAAAAAGGAAAATATTTTACAATATATACTATATACAAAGGGTTTCTTTTCACCGGTTATTTTGGTGAGCAGCCCTTAATTCAGGGTTGTTTCTCTGTTTACTCTCCTGTTTATAACAGGTATATTGGGTTTATAGTCCCTTGTTTGTAGCAAGTGATGTTTGTAGCAAGAATGTTGGGCTTGTGATCCCTCTTTTGTAGCAAGTAAAATAGGTTTGCATGTAATCCCTCCTTTGTAGCAAGTGAGGTAAGTTCGCATACGCGTTTCGCTCTAACGGCTTCTTCAGTGCGTTTAGGTCTGCATGAAGATTATATAGGGATGAGTAATCGATGCCCAGCGAAGGTATATGTTTATTTGTGATATAATTTTTGTTTTATGTTACTCACTGTGAACCATTCGGGAACTGCCTTCCTCAGTCCTTTCAGTGCGTTTAGGTCTGCATGAAGATTATGCAGGGATGAGTAATGGATGCCCAGCGAAGGTATATGTTTTTTGTGATATAATTTTTGTTTTATGTTACTCACTGTGAACCATTCGGGAACTGCCTTCCTCAGTCCTTTCATTGCTGTGTGGGGGGGAATGTCCTGTGAAAATATTTTTAGGTCAGTGTCTGGACCTCGCTTTTGTTGGTTATCACATTTTTGTATGTGATGGTGTTAGTACCTTGTAAATGGAATTAGTTTCTAATGACCTTGGAATCTTTGGACTGCTTGTGACTCTTGAGATTGGCTTTGTTTACTGGATGTTTCCATAAGTTCTTCCCGTTATTGTGGGACAGGTTGATCTTAGGGTTATCTGTTCAAAGAATGCGTTTTAAATTAATGGTTTACACCTTGTGTTGTGGTCTACACCTTGTGTTGTGGTCTTTAGTATCTGCTCTCATGTAGTCTTCTCTTTGTTTGACTTCCTGGAGATACACCTACCTCCTGCAGAGTGTTCGACACTTGTGTGGATCATGTGAAGGGGGTTTTCGTTACCATTGAAAGGATTCTGTGATTATCCACTACTGCGGTCCGTGAATGTCCAGGCATTTTTGAGTTTCTGAACTCAACAGTGCATGTCTCATTCTAACATATTTCCTTTTACCTCTGATGTATTTATTAATTTTTTTTCCAGCTTAAAGTGGACCACGCCACCACTAAAATTGCAGTCTGGGTGGGGGGGCATCCAATGCTGGCCACTCTCTCACATAACCCCCCAGGCTCCTTTAAACCTTAACCTAACCTCGCTCCCCTGCCGGGAATCCAGTGGGGTAACAAGGAAAAGTTAGGTTTATGGGCGCCCCTGGGGGGTCCCCAGCATTCTGGATGCCCCCCCCCCCATACTGTCATTTTAGCAGCGGTGCTGGGGTCCACCAGCGCCCTTACTACACATCCGCTTTAATGATGGTCTATTTCCCTTCCATTAACCCTTTCGCTGCCAGCCTACCTGCAGCATTTGCCACTCCCTGTTGCCAGACGATGTTTCACCATTTTGCGCTACACATATTCAACTGTCATTTTTGAAGGGATTTCCAGGGATTTCCCAGGAAAATTATATATTGTTTTTTTCAACAGAGTCTGGGCTTTAACATGAAATGTCTTGTTTGTATTTTTTAGGTGTATTCTCAATTTTTTTGGGTGAAATGTGTGAAAAAAAATAAAAAAAAAAACATTTTTTTACAATTTGTAGAGTTTTTTTGTAATAAAAAATGTAAGTTTGTCAATAAAATCTTATTGCGTGAGAAACCCCAATTTCTCCCGGTTACAGCGATACCACATATGTATAGGTAGACACCCTTTCCTGCCCAGAAGCCTTTTATAGCTGCTGGATGACAAATGGTTAATTAAAAAAAAAAATGACATAGGGTCCCCCTTCCTGGGGAGGGGGACCCCATTTTTTTTTGGATTTTGAAGGGTTAAAAACCCTTCAAAATCCAAAAAAAAAAATGACGTGGGGTCCCCCTTACCCAAAGTAACCAGCCCGGGACCAGCTATGGGGGCTTGTAGGCACAGAGTGGGGGGGCCAGCTTTGGTGGCCCCCCCACCCTGCAGCCTACGAGCCCACATAGCCTATGTGGGCCCGGGCTCTTCTGCCCCCCCCTGGCCTTTGGGGAGGCAGGTAATGGGGGTGCGGGGGTTAATGGCAAGCCACCCGCTAGGGCAGGTGACTTGCCACCCCCCCAGCCTTGTGAACTGGTATAAGGGGTCTCATGGACCCCTTACCAGCTCACAAAGGGTTAATGTGAAAAAAAACCACCACACAATAATAAAAAGTATTTTATTAGAAAAAAAAAAATTTTTTTTTTACTGTACTTACCTTCGATTGCAAGCTCTTGTCCCTCGCCGCTCAGCTGACAGATGCCGGTGATCGGCATCCAGAGAAGGAGAAGGCAGGAGATCAGAGGATCTCCTGTCACCTCCTTCCCCAGCGCCGATCACCGGCATCTGAGAAGCTGAGAAAGATGAAGCCCGTTCGGGGCCGGGATGACTTCATAAGCCCCGCCCCCAAGGGGGCGGGGCTTAGAGGCATGAAGGCGGCCGCCATCGAGAAGAAGAGAGGAGAGAGCCTCCCAGGCTCTCTCCTGAAGATCGGTAAGTCCTGGGGGGGGATCGGAGGCCCCCCAGGTGAAGAGGAGGGACAGCGGGAGCCAGCGCACACACAGGTAAGTGAATGTCATTTTTATTTTTTTTTTTTTTTACAGTTAGAAGCTGCTGCTGCAGAAGCGGGGGGGGGGGCGGCCTATTCCGGGGGCTCTCCTGGAGCCATCCGACCCCCCACAAATTAAAGAGGAGACCCGGCCGGATCCAACAAGGGGTCAGGTGAGTATTTGTTGTTTTTACTTTTTAAACTACAAGCGAGGAAAGTCAAGCACGTAACACCTACGGGCTTGGCACTTAAGGCCCAGCCAAGCCAGCACGTAGGTGTTACGGGCTTGGCAACAAAAGGGTTAAGGGCTCCTTTGACCTATCTACCTACATACCTACCTCTCTTTGTAGCTGACTATTGCACAATCGCACTAAAATTGTCTCACATTTTTTACCATACCTGCTTGTTTTTTATTTACACTGGAAGGGGCAAGTGCTATATTACCAGGGTTCATCTTATGGAAACATTGTTGGTGGCCCCTCTCCCTCTTCTCTTTTAAGAGCTCCTAGGGTTGACTAAATAGGATCAGGTAAGGGCTTAGTACAATAGCTTAAAGGGATTGACTAGCCAAAGAAAAAAACAGAAGGGTAGGGGCCCGAACTACAGTCACCAGCACTTCAGTCTTGGGATCACCCCCCCCCCCTCTATTATCAGTGATAGTGGTGTGGTCCCAGCCCCTCTTCATTTAATGCAATGGGGGGGGGGGGAGCTGAGTCCTGAAACACCTCTCTATTGTAGTGAATGGAGAAGGTATGACCAGGCCCTTGTGAATTGCGGAGGAGGCCATTCGGAGTTGTAAATGCTGGTGACTGGAGCTCGAACCCTTCCGGCAAAGGATGCCATCAATCGATTGGGGGAGTTGCTGATCAGCTGTGGGGGACAAAAGTTGAGTACCCTTTTTGTTTTTTATTTGGTTTATCAATACATTTAATCACATGAATCCTATTAAAAGTTTCTCAGTAAGTATGTGGAAGGGGGATCTCCAAATATGTTCTCTTGCCCTGAAGGTGGGTCGGAGGAGTTCAATTGCATCATGAGCCCTAAAATAAAACAATATTCAGAATCCAGCTTGGAAGAGAAAAGCCCCTACCCCTCAACAATCTTCCACTATACTAATGCTTATAGGTGAAGGTGGACACGTTAATGCTGGTGACAGGAGTTCACGGACACTTCCAGCAGAGGATGCCATCCATTGATTGGAGGAGTTTTTGAGGGACCGATCAGCTGCGGGGGAAAAATGTTGAGTTCCTTTTTTGTGTGTTTTTTATTTGGGTTCTTAATCCCTTTAATCGCATTATGTCCTAATAAAAGTTTCTCAGTAACAGTGGGGTAGAGGTCAGGTCTCCAAATATGTTCACTTATCCTGAAGGCTTTAAATACATTTTTTTTTTATCAATGACAGGAAATACGAGACTCACTTTAATATTAAAATAAAAGACACTGAGCCAAACACCTATCCATGTGATATACTACATTGCTCACTTACATATTTGTAAGGTGTTTTTCAATTATGACTGTCCTATGTCCTGTTCTTTATTTTATAAAGTCCGTGTACAAAATAAGTGATTTAATCAACGTCTAAATCTTATATCGAAAGAAAAAAAATTAATTCTGGCCGGACTAATCTTTAATTTACGATTGGTGATCAGCTTTTATTTTTTAAGTAATGTATTTTTCAATGTCGTGCCTTAATATACTTTCGAATAATTTACATATACCAGAGGTCAGGCTGACTGGTCTAAGTGATCTATCAATCACTCGGCTTATTACTCAGCTCATCCTCTTTCTACACTGGTATGAATATAATCTGATCAGGTGTCTTGTCTCTTCTTATTTCTTGTGCATTTATTTTGTATATGATTAAAGGATACTGGTCTCTTCTTATTTCTTGTGCATTTATTTTGTATATGATTAAAGGATACTGGTTACCTTATTATAAAGCCATGTGGCTCCTTTTGAAAACCGAAAGTTGCGTTGAGGACCTCCGATTTAGCTTTGCCTCCCTATACAATTATTAGTTAAGGGCTTGTCTTTTCGATTGAAGTGTAAGTCCAGTCTCTGGTCATAGAAGGCCACCTCAAAATAGTGCAATTCTTTGCTCTGACCTGACTCATGACTGCGGGTCGTATTATGTATGCGCCAGAAACCACTTATGTCTTGTAGGCATGCTAGTATCTGCTCCCAGTGCACATGCTTAGGGCCCTTAAAGTAGGGAAGTCTGTGTTATAACAGCATGGGTGCAAGCCCCCAAGATGGTGCCTGAAAATCTCTCTAGATCAGGGGTTCCCAACCAGTGGTACAAGTACCACTAATGATACTCTAAAGCATGGTTTCTCAACCTGTAGTACACGTACCCCAAGGGGTACGCAGCAGTGTTCCGGGGCAAACCTTCAGGGGGTGTCTGACTGGTCTGGTTTATTATTTTATAAGTGAAACGTAATCCCTTCTTGCTTGAAAAGTGTCTATGGCCTACTAATTTTGACACTATTTGTAATTAATCACCCCTTAGGGGGTACTTGTTGCTAGAGGGTACTTGGATGAGAAGCACTGCTCTAGAGCATATCAAGGGGGTACTTGAAGAGGTTGCACATCCCAATTTGGAATGCCCCATGTTTTCTCCCTGGTTTTCTTTCCAGTTTAAGTCCACACTTTTTTTATTAAATGTTTAGTTTAACATGTCCCTGTGGTCAAATGATTTTCAATATTTCTGGGGGGGGTCATCATGTTTGTCCATCCCAGTTTTTATTTAAAGTGTTCTGTTGATCCAAAATGTTAGGGTTCATGAGAACCCGGCAATAATAATGCATCAACCAGCTTACCTGATGTCTGTCCCATTTGCCTTTTCAATTTTAGGCTGCATCTGGTAGAAGCCGTAATATAGATCCAAATATTTTCCCCTTCTTTTAAATTACCGTATCTTTCGCCCTATAAGACGCACCTACCCATAAGATTTGGGGAAGGAAAACTATAACAAAAAAATTCTAAGCCAAATGTTGTGCTAAAACACCCAATTACAGATAATGTGGCGTTCCCCCATCCCATAGGCAGTGTGGGATGCCCCCCTTCCTACTTCTCAACAGTGTGGCATCCCCGCATCCCATTCCCCATATAGTCAGTGTGGCATCCCCCCTCCTATTCCCATATAGGCAGTGCGGCATCCCCCCTCCCATTTACATAGTGTGGCATCCCTCCCTTCCATTCCCCATTTAGGTAGTGTGGCATCACCCCTCTTCCATTCCCCTATAGGTAGTGTGGCATCCCCCCTCTTCCATTCCCCTATAGGTAGTGTGGCATCCCCCTCTTCCATTTCCGTATAGGTAGTGTGGCCTCCCCCCCCTCTTTCATTCCCCGTATAGGTAGTGTGGTATCCCCCCCCTTTCATTCCCCTTATAGGCAATAGTTAAAAAAAAAAAAAAAAAAGTAAACTCGCCTTTAAATCCTCCCCGCTGCCCCCCCCCCCCCCGTCTTCACACACAGACACAGCGGTGGGCATGGCCGACGCTCGAGCATCGGCCACGCCCACCGCTGTATAGTCCGGGTGTCCCTATCTGCTGGGGAAATGGAGGAGTGGCAGGGACAGTGCAAGCGGCAGAGGTATCGCCGCTCGCACTGTCACTCCTCCATTGCCCCAGCAGATGGGGACACCCGGACTATACAGCGGTGGGCGTGGCCGACGCTCGAGCGCCGGCCACGCCCACTGCTGCATAAGGCCATGTGTCAGAGAGGAAGCATTGGAGGCAGCTGTACCTGCCGATTCCTCCGCAGCGCCCGCGCGTACAGGCGCCGTGGAGGAGGCGGCAGATACAGCTGCCTCCAACGCTTCCTTGCTCTCTGCGGCGCCAGCACACTCGGCCTTTGTATAGTGGTGAGCGTGGCCGATGCTCGAGCGTCCACCACTGTAACAGGCCAGTGTGTGTGTGCTGGCGCCGCGGAGAAGGTGCCTCTGCCGCTTCCAGGACCGCGCGAGCGATGGAGATGTGAGTAAACTTTTTTTTTTTTTTTTTTTTTTTATTTTTTTCTAGCATTCGCCCGATAAGACGCATTGACATTTTTCTCCCACTTTTGGGGGAAAATAAGTGCGTCTTATAGGGCGAAAAATATGGTACATTCCTTCAGGACCACGCAAATAAATGAGAATTAGAGATTTTGAGATGCTTTGAAGTGGCTCATTTTACACTGTCCCCCTGGGGAATAAGGTTGGAACCTGGACAGGGACAAAAGCAACTGATTTGTATTAGTTTTTTTGTAAATTTAAATTGAAGGCTTATTATTCATTACAATTGGCTCTTTACGTTTGTGATGCAGATCCCTATTTTTTTATATAAACTCCTACTTCCTAAAAGACATGTTATTTCTTTCTTACAGTTGGGGCCGGTGAGCCTTTTATTTTTTGGGATCATCTCTATTCACTGTATGAACATTCTAGTTCGCTGCAGCCATTTCTTATGTCACAGGTAAGATGCATTTTTATTAAACATCTGTTGTGTTCTGTTGTATATAGATTGAAATAATATACATTTTTAGGTGGGTAGGCAGGTCGGCGGACAGAAGGATGGTGGTAGGCAGACAGGAGGCTGGGTGGGCAGGCAGGTAGGTTGGTAGATGGGGAAGTGGGTGTGTTGGCAGGTGGGCGGGCAGGCAGTCAGGTGAGTGGGTGGGCAGGTAGGTTGACAGACAGACAGGTGGGTGGCAGGACAAGCTGGTGGGTAGATAGGTGGACATACAGTTGGGTGGGTGGCCAGATGAATGTGGTCAGGCAGATAAGTATGCAGGGGGCTCAGAGACTGGATACTGTGTGCTCAAATCCAGCCAAATGGAGCCAAACTGATTGGTCGGCATTTCATACAGATGCATAGTTACCCAAAACGCTAGCCGAAGCTACCCAGGAGTTTATTAAACCAAAGAAGTGGAATATTCTTGAACGGACAAGTCAGTCAATTGATTTCAACCCAATTTCACTTGTTAAAGTGGACCAAAACCCACTGTGATTCCCTCCCTCCAGGGAATCTGAAATTGGGACGCCCCGCTGTGTGAAACCCCCCAGGTCGCCCTATACACTTACCTTGTTTCCCGGTCCAACGGCGCACCCTGTAGCAGCAGGGTGCGTGCCCGCGGCAGGCATTTATGAATAGCCGGCGCGGGCATACTCGCTGTTAGAGGGTAGCAGGGGGATACGGCTGTCAGGGTCCTCGGAGCTGCTGGCCTTAGACCAAGGCTTAGACAACGTGACGTCAGCGGCTCAGAGCGCCCTGATTGGTTGAGCAGTCAAGCTTGCACCGTAGGACCAGGAAGAGGTGAGTTGGCCTCTGCTATCTGGGGGGTTTCGCGCAGCTGGGCACCCCCGATCGGGGTGCTCCCTGGGAAAGGGTCGAAATCATGGGTTTTGGTCCACTTTAAAGACTAAACTTCAGACAGGCCCACAAACAAACAACTGAAAACCGCTGCAGTAATGGTCTGGAAGAGCATTGAAAAGGAGGAAACACAGCATCTGGTGATGTTCATGATTTCAAGACTTCAGTCAATGCCAACAAAGCGTTTTCAACCAAGTATTAGAAATTAACATTTCATTTTACGTTTATTTTACTTTTTACTTTTGAGCCCCTGAAATGAAGGGACTGTGATCTAAAAATGTTTTAGTTCCTCACATTTTTATATAATATTTTTGCTCAAGGTTGCCCCCCCCCCCCCCAAATCCCTCTAAGGTGGGATTTGGTTTTGCCACGGTTTTGCCACAAGGTATGTATAACGGGTGACAGGCACGGCTTGATGCAGTGGGGCAATCCCAATTTGGAATGCCCCAGGGATGCTTATAGGCATTAATACATGTCGGGTCCTTTTTTGGCTTTCCTAAAATTAGTCTTAAAGTGTCTTTATTTTAAGAGCTGCATGCTTATCAATCACCTACTCACCTTACCTTCCCAACGGCTTCCGAAGATCATGCTTCCGCGTCGTCATCTTGCTGCACCCAGGAGATGTATGGATCTCCCGGTTGCAGCATAAAAAACTGTCCACATGCAATGAGCTCTGCCTACAAGTGTCACTCACATGCCTCTCCCCCCTCCAGCAGGCGGCAGCATGAAGCAGGTCGCAGGGGACAGTGGCACGATGCAGGGGAGCTGTCTGCGGCGCGATGCAGGGGAGCTGTCTGCGGCGCGATGCAGGGGAGCTGTCTGCGGCGCGATGCAGGGGAGCTGTCTGCGGCGCGATGCAGGGGAGCTGTCTGCGGCGCGATGCAGGGGAGCTGTCTGCGGCGCGATGCAGGGGAGCTGTCTGCGGCGCGATGCAGGGGAGCTGTCTGCGGCGCGATGCAGGGGAGCTGTCTGCGGCGCGATGCAGGGGAGCTGTCTGTGGCCCGATGCAGGGGAGCTGTCTGTGGCCCGATGCAGGGGAGCTGTCTGTGGCCCGATGCAGGGGAGCTGTCTGTGGCCCGATGCAGGGGAGCTGTCTGCGGCCCGATGCAGGGGAGCTGTCTGCGGCCCGATGCAGGGGAGCTGTCTGCGGCCCGATGCAGGGGAGCTGTCTGCGGCCCGATGCAGGGGAGCTGTCTGCGGCACGATGCAGGGGATCTGGCAGCGGAACGAAGAACGGGAGCTGGTGGCATCAAACTTTCCAGATGGCCTGAACTTGGTTTCAAGACACCAGAAAGATGTTCTTATACACGCCTCAACTTCTGTCTGCAATTAAATTGAAGCTGTCCGAAATAGTTATGAAAGCTGAGCTCTTGGAAGCAGCCGGATTAAAAGATTTGGGGCCTCTTCTATAACCATTCCTTGTAGTAACAGGTTTTCATTTCTTGTCATTTGCCGACTTTCCCCTTGTCATTTGCCGACTTTCCCTTTGTCATTTGCCGACTTTCCCTTTGTCATGTGCCGACTTTCCCTTTGTCATGTGCCGACTTTCCCTTTGTCATGTGCCGACTTTCCCTTTGTCATGTGCCGACTTTCCCTTTGTCATGTGCCGACTTTCCCTTTGTCATGTGCCGACTTTCCCTTTGTCATGTGCCGACTTTCCCTTTGTCATGTGCCGACTTTCCCTTTGTCATGTGCCGACTTTCCCTTTGTCATGTGCCGACTTTCCCTTTGTCATGTGCCGACTTTCCCTTTGTCATGTGCCGACTTTCCCTTTGTCATGTGCCGACTTTCCCTTTGTCATGTGCCGACTTTCCCTTTGTCATGTGCCGACTTTCCCTTTGTCATGTGCCGACTTTCCCTTTGTCATGTGCCGACTTTCCCTTTGTCATGTGCCGACTTTCCCTTTGTCATGTGCCGACTTTCCCTTTGTCATGTGCCGACTTTCCCTTTGTCATTGGTACGCTCACTAACTGTTATTGCTCTTTTTGGGTTGTTTTAGGTACAGGAGGGCACATTTAGGCTACAGTGAGACAGTGGGACTCTCTCTGGAAGTCGGCCCAGTTAAGTGTTTCCAGCAGTATGCTTCACTGGGGAGGTAAGTGCATTGTGCTCTTTCAGCACTGTTAACCCTTACCAACAAGGCTACTATAATGTGCACATCCTTTAAATGGTCACATTGCACCCATAAAGGATTTTCGAAACCTCTCATTTGGTACACTCCAAAAAAACTCCAGGAGCAAACCCCACCCTGGAGTCTGAGACTCTAGGGCAGACATACTAGCTCCCGCGGGGCACCCTGGTGTGTGAAATGCCCCAGTTCGCCTGAAAACACACCTTTGTTCCTGGTCCAACGACGCATGCACGAGCAGCGGCCACATCCCCGCTATCCTCTTAGCAAGGCGCGTGCCTGTGCCAGGCATTTGTGAATGTCCAGTGCGGGCACGCTCCCTGCTAAAGGGTAGCGGGGGATGCGGTCGCCAGCATGCTCGGATCCACTCACATCAGATGATGAGCTCCTGGACGAAGGAGCTCTCTAATTGGACAAGCAGACATGCATGCTCTGTAGGCGCGGGAAGAGGTGAGTTTGTTCAGGTGGCCTGGAGGGTTTCACACAGCGGTGTACCCCCGATCTGGGTACCCCGGGGGCAAGGACCAGAGTCTAAATCCTGGGTTTTGGGCTACTTTTAAGGACTGTTTATACCTCACCCCTGAGACCTACCAGTGTCCAATTTCATTTTTGGAATCCACTTTGGTGCCCAACTCTACATTGGCAATCTGGGAATTGAGAATGGTGCCCAATTTAGGGCTTTATTTTACCGTTCGCACCTAGAGGGGGGACGTTCAAGGGGAAACACCCCACCATTTACTCAGGTTTGCTTCAATTTAATCTAACAAGGCTTTGGTTAGAAGGTTATTCCAGATGAAGCTGTCTGGCTCCTCACTGCTCACCAGGTTAGTGATGAAGGATTTCTTGGTCCTTTTTAATTTGGGCTTTTAAATATTTCCTTTAGGGGTCAATTACAAGGAAAACCTCTATTTGCAACCCCCAGAATATTTTTTTTAACATGTGGGAGCTGATGAAAAGCTGGGCTTCCTGGACTTGTGCTGCTAGACAAGACTGTTACATCATAATAAACTTCCTTTGAGAGTTGACCCCATCTTACAAAGTAATTATAACCAGTTTAAATTTTCCTAGGGATTGTTGGCGAGAGGGGCATCCCAAATTGAAGGGAAAGGAGTGTAAGCGCACATTTAGAAGAAGTTCAGTCTACAGCCTTCCCTGCTGATATGGCTGATTTGAGTAGTCAAAAAAAAAAGCTTACCTCCTGGGGCTCTTATCGATAACTTCAGTGACTCTGACTGCGAGACACCCAGTCACAGGGCAGGGTCCGGGTCTCTGCAGCACTATTTCAGTGACTCAACAGTTGCTTCTGCCTGGGTATCCAGAAGCCCTTGGCTTGGTCCCCTGCTTTGCCTTACCCATGCAATGAGACTGAAGTGTGGAATCCGCTGTGCTCCCTGATTAATGTGAGTGTGTTTGATGGGTACTGGGGAAATGTGAAAATGAAAGCCGATCTATGTATGTCTTGAATGTACATACAAGACATTTCATGTTAAAACCCAAACTCTGCGGAAAAAAATTGTGACTTTCCTTGTAAAAATCACAGTTAAACATATATAGTGCAAAATTGGGAAAACTGGTTGACAGAATCTCTAGTAGGCTGGCAGTAAAAAGGTTTGAAGCATACAAAAACCCAGGCCTTTTTGTCCTCCTGAGTTTTGTTCTGCTTTACAGCGGCATCCTGATGTGGGATGTCCTGCAGCACATGCACATTCTGTTGTCCAGTGCATATCAGTGCCTGGCAATCTATTTTGAATTTCTTTGGGCCGCGCCTCCTTCACTGTGCGCAACATCTTCCTACTATTCAGATATCCTGGGTAGGGGCAGCAACAGATTAAGAAGTGTCAGGGAAGCCACCAGAGGCCCATGCATACGTTGTGGAATTGATTATCAAGTAAAGTATATGAAGAAATCATTGGGGATTTACACAGCAGGACATTACCAAATTGAAATGCCCAGAAGAGGGCTTTCTCCCGGTTCTAGAGTTCTTTAGACTCATTTGAGGGGTATTGCTGGATATTGGGGAGTATATGGCATATGGGGGGTTTCACACAGAGGGTCATCCCAAATCCCATTGCCCTAATACAGGCACACTGAGGAGCGGCATTTGCTAAATATTGATGTGAGAAGTTCCTTAATGTTGTGCCTTAATAAATAGGTCTTCACATGCAGAGCTGCTGCTGGATGGACTATGTATATGACTATGTAGTGCTGCTGCTGATTAGTGATGGCAGAGTTCTTCCTCCCGATCGCTGTGATAATCCTGCAACAGAAGCAAGCAATCAGCCGCTGCATGGCGAGCGTGACCTGCCTGCCGATTGTGCTGCGCTTTTTTGATTTGCAAAAGCCACTGTTACAGTTGCGTTGGCTGCATTGTGCGGGATAATAATTATTGCCAGCAATTTGTGGCTCCTCTTACTGCTCCATGTCAGATGCTGTTCTTGTTAATAGAACAGTTTGCTTTATGTGCAGCTGGGGGAATGTGGATAGTGAGAGCTCTGCATTACATCTTTTATATTGCTTTATTTTTAGATACACAAATGTGAACATTAACCCTAAATCAGTACTCCAGACAAACAACTAAATTGTTGTTCCTCTATGTAGGGCTGGCATATTCCTACCTACCAATTGGGGAGAACAAGTGATTCCATCTTCAGGTGCTGCTGGTTTTAGATGAGGGCGTCCATAAAGTTACTGCAGTGGGTTTGGCACAGGCCCTCCATTGCAATGAACAGAGTGAGTGTGCAAACTAGACACCACCATGGCTGCCACCTCGGACCAGGAGGACCCGTGGGGAGATTGTTTCGGTTTAATAACACCATATCCGAGTGGTGGAGTTGCGCTGGACAATACGGGAGTGTAGTTTTTATTTTTTTGCCTTGACAATCCCTTTTATAGTGGATGTCCAGTTTTAGGGCAATCTCCCTGCCCTGCCCTTACTTACATTGGGATTCAGCGTTGATCTCCGGGGACTACATCTAATGGTGTGCACAGATGTTAACTATCATCCATGTGCTAATTGTCAGCTGACTAGGGAGAACAGACTAGTCAATCCTGCTATTCTGGGCCCTTTACGAGGAAGTCTCTGGCAGCAGTATGATGCCAGAAGATTCCTATGCCATTCTGTACTGCCTTAGGTGATGTTAACCAGTGCATTGAATTGTGTGTATTTATAAGCTATGAAATAAAGTAATGATACATTTTATCAATTGGTGAGGTTAGATACGATGGCCGTCAGTAAACTGGTAGTGGCTAACTCCAGACAATCAAGCTATGTACAGGAAGTTCTAAGCTTTACAGTGAAGAAAGTTTTGGTGTACTATTTCTCATCTCTTGTAAGCCATTCACGTTTGATTGACGATGCGATTGAAGATGCTGTAAATAAGAAGTCACAACAGGAGATTTCCACTGAAATGGAACTATGTCCAAGTCTGTTGTTTTGCCCGGAACTTGAAAATATCACCGGAGCTCTCATATTTTCACAGTTCTATCAGCTTATCAAAAAAGCTGTGACAAAAAATAGTCCAACAAAATCAAATGGTTGGGCTACATAAATACACACGCAGAAAAATGGCAGCGGGTGGTCCAGACTAGTGAATTAAAATGTGATATAGTTACCTGAAACAGAGTATAGTGTCTCTACCCAAGGTCTGAATAGTTATAGATTTATTAACGTCAAGAAAAATGTGTAGGTTCCCTGCAGGTTTAGGGATGCAGTTCTATGAAGGATTGTCTAGACAAAAAACAAATAATCTATACTGCCATTTTGTCCCCTGCAGATTGTTTGTGTATCATAGCTTAGGATGAGCACCGTATCGTCCTGCAGCGGTCTTCAATCTCTTCCTTCTACAAGTTGGAGCAATGAAGGTGGCTGTTTTCTTTTTAAAATGGATGTCCAGCTGTTTATTAACCTTCCGCGTCCGGCCTTCCGTGTCTGGCAGGAATGTTACAAAAAAAAAATGCCTTGGAGGGGCGTGGCCTGGCGCGCTAATGGAGTGGCCGCACTGATCTGAGCTCCTGACCCTACACGGGCTTATAAGGCATTTTTGCGAGGCAATCAGACACCATCATCACCCTGTGGTATGCCAGGCAGAAGGGGTAAGAGGAGGGAAAGAGCCAGGGGCGCGTCTCGTTCCGGAGGTGGACTGTCGAGGAAACCGGCGGCCGCCTTACCTCATCCCGCTGACACGGAGAGAAGAGAGCTGCCTGTGCAGCACACGTCAACGGCGCCGTCATCGCCGGCTTCCCCGTCGCGAGCGGCGGCTGGAGAGGAGAAACCCAGGCGGGCAGTGAATCACAGCGCAGCCCGAGAGGCCGTGCGGCCGACGCCGGGAAGCACACAGCCGGCCCCTGTTATGTCCGGCGGGAAGAAGACGGCCCGCAAGATGGCGGCGACGAGCGAGGTAGGAAGGTTGTCCCCCTCTCCCCCCACCCGATCCCACACACAAGCAGCAGCATCGGGAGAACACGCGTACCTCGGCACTGTAGGACTCCACAGCCACACAGCAGGGGGTAGCCGCAGTGCCTGTCCTGCAACTCTCGCCGGTGGGGAGATGCTCCCACACAAGCCTAATCAAGATGGCGGACGGGAAGCGGGGCCATCAGACAGCGGGACGCAGTTGAGGCCCTAGGGGGGGGGCGCCCTGGCCTTTGGGACGGGAGAGAGGGAAGACCAGCCATTCTCTGACCCACGGGGAGACCGAGGACGGGAAGCTCCTGCCACAGAGCCCCAGCCCTTACAAGTGCCCAAATGGAGAGAGACTGCACTAAGTAAACTGGGGAGATATGCCTTCCTCCCAGACGGCGGGGAACCGGAGAGGCTGCCACCCATCAATGTTGAGACGCCTCACTCATCCCAAGCGCCACAGGGGAGGGCCCTCCCACAGAGGACCCCAAGGTCCAGAAGCAGCTCCAAACCGGGGAGTAACAGAAACCCCAGTCAAGACCACGGTTGGGCTCCTAACGGGATGAGAACATCCAGTCCGCTACCACTCAGCCCCCACCATGATACTTCTGAGACATGGTCATCCCAAGGGGACGCAGCCATCCCAGGATCCCCGATTCTATTATCTTTCTCCCCAGAAGAACCCCTCCGCCCTATGGAGGAATTTTCCACTCCGGAAGGGATAGCGCTCCCTCCCCCAACCACTTCCCTCCTGCGATCCCCGCAGCAAACTCCGAGAGATATTGAAGAAACCCCAGCTCCCGCAGGCAATATACACAGAGAAACTCTCTCATTTTTAAGATCCATCCCCACCAGGGCGGACTTTGAGGCGCTCATATCTAAGTATGAGACAGCATACAAAAAAGATATCGCAGAGGTGAGGGGCCACCTCCAGGCCCTCGACACTAGGGTGACATCCCGGCAATCAGCTAATGAAGCCGCCATCGCAGATTTAGTACAACGAGTAGAGGCCCAAAACGTGCAGATTCTCCAGCTTCAGTTACAGCACGACGACCTGGAGAACAGGCACAGGAGAAATAATCTGCGGCTCCGGGGTATACCGGAGGCCTCGACGGGAGAAGATGTGAAGCAGATCATCACCACTATCTTCAACAAGTTACTAGACAGAGACGCCGAGACCCCGATTGAAATCGACAGAGCTCACAGGGCTCTGGGCCCTCGCAATCCCGACCCGTCGCGCCCACGAGATGTGGTATGTAGGGTCCACTTTTACAAAATCAAAGAGGAAATAGCTCGCAGAGCCTGGCGACATGGACCGGTGGACTTTGACGGCGCTAATATACAAATCCTGCCGGACCTCTCCAGGCGTACTTTGCAAATGAGGAGGCTGCTGCGGCCGGTGCTAGAAGCTGTTAGAAATGCGGGAGCCTCTTACCGCTGGGGATTCCCATTCCACCTGATAGTGCACAGAAACCGTGAGACATTCCTCCTCAAAACACACCGGGACCTGGAGGGACTTTTCGCCTTCTTGGGTTGTGACCCGTTCCAAACCCCAAACTGGCTCCTCCCACACGCGGAGCCACCCACACGGAGGCCTCGCAGGGCACCTCCTCACAGATCGAGAGCGTCCAGACCCCGGGTGAGATATGAAAGACGCGCAGGACCTATGGACAGCGAGCCATGATCTCCCTCGCCCTGGACGAACAAGAATTGTGGTGATATTTGATTGCATTATAGAGTTTTAAGTTACTGATTTACTGCCCAGGTCACTAGATGTGATTGCTCAGGTATTACCCGCGTTTTTTCAAACGCGGGTTATTCTCCTCTTTATTTTGAAGCCCGGTAGGTCTGGTCAAAGGCTGCCCCAGTTTCGTAGCTAGCCTCAGACCCCCACCTAGGTTGGCATCAGCCCCCCTCCGGCAGGAGGAGTGCTGATTCCCCAGAGCAGTTGCTCTTTAGTGTTCTCCCCGTGCCAGACTTGGCACTTGCACTGTTTGCACTGTTTGTCATTTTATTGTTGTGTTTCCCTCCCCACCCCGGCATTTCCACTCTTGAACCCTAACCCCCTCACTGTTAGAACCCACCTGTTCCCGCCTACCGCCCCCCCCCTTCCCGGCCGGAAACTCCCGCCCCCCAGCGCCCTGAGCCTCCCCGAGATGGGTGAAATAGTGATTGGCTCGTTTAACGTGAAGGGTCTTAATATCCCCGAGAAAAGGTCCAAGATTTTGTACAACCTCCACAAACAGAAAGTTAAAGTGGTCCTATTTCAGGAAACCCACTTTAAATCAGGCCATATACCTGATATTCGTGACAGGCATTATACAACCTGGCACCATTGCTCCAATCCGGAAGGGAAAACAAAGGGGGTATCGATAGCCCTCCACAAATCACTCCCACATGAGACCCTAGATGTCCAGGTCGACCCTCGGGGTAGATTCCTCTTTCTTAAAGTCAGATTATTCAACAAGATCTACACATTTGCAAACTTGTACGCCCCCAATACAGACCAGACCAGGTTCTCCATCCAGACTCTCAAACTATTAGAAGAGTTCTCAGAGGGAGTAATTGTCACCGGGGGGGACTTGAACGTCCCTCTTAACCCCTCGATTGACACCTCCTCCGGGAGGGCGTCCGTGTCGTTGGGTAAAATCAATAGCCTGAAAAAAGCTCTAGCAAACCTCCAGCTTGTTGACACCTGGAGGGTTCTCCACGGCCAAAGAAGAGATTATTCTTTTTTCTCACACGCCGCAGGCTCATACAGCAGGATTGACTACCTGTTTGTGAGCCACCATGCATTAGATTGGGACCCCAAAGCGTGGATAGGTCCTATATTGTGGTCGGACCACGCCCCGATCTTTGTCTCGCTGACTTTCCCCGGCATCACCCCTCTTTGTTGGTCGTGGAGACTTAACGACAATTTGCTCGACGACGCGGTATGCTCCTCTGCGGTAGAACAGGTGATACAACACTTCCTCGAGGACCACAAAGCAGACCCAACCCCCTTGCCCTTCCAGTGGGAGGCCCTGAAATGTGTTCTCAGGGGAGAGCTCATTAAACAAGGCTCTAGAATTAAAAGGGAAAAAGCGGACCTAATCAAGAGAACGTTGAATGACATTCATGCCCTAGAAACCACACACAAAGCCAAGCCCACTAACCTCGGGCTTCTGAAACTGCAGGAAGCTCGAGAGAAATTGCAGACCCTATACAACCGGTCCTATCTAAGTTACAGGGATAGGGGCAGAGCTCAGCTCTATAGGCTGGCGAATAAATGCGGCCGTATGCTGGCTAGAACTCTCCACCCCCGGCCGACAGCTTCGTATATCCCTGCTCTCCGGAAGCCCGACGGTTCATTAGCACAATCCCCCTCAGACATAGCAGCCACTTTCAGAGAATATTACAACTCTCTTTACAATATCCATAACTCCTCTAACTCTCCTAAGGGGCGGGGGGCCTCCCCCACAGCGATAGGAGAATACATTTCTAGGACCCCTTTACCCACAATTTCCGCAGAAGAGGCTGAGCCCCTGGAGCTGCCCTTCACTGGCCAGGAGGTTGCCCAAGCAATCAAAGACTCACCGGCCGGCAAGTGCCCGGGCCCGGACGGATATACCCCCAAATTCTACAAACGATTTGGGACCCGACTGACCCCTTTCTTAACAAGAGTCTTTAACTCCATAGGCGGGGACTGCCCCTTCCCTAAGCAAGCCCTGGAGGCCACGATCTCAGTTATCCCAAAACCAGGCAAAGACACCTCGGTCTGTGGGAACTACAGACCGATCTCGCTCATCAATATCGACCTTAAACTTTATGCAAAGACCATAGCCCTAAGATTACAAGGATTGCTCCCGGGCAGGATCCACTTAGACCAGGTGGGGTTTGTGCCGGGGAGGGAGGCCAGGGACAACACTAACAAACTGTTCACCCTGATCTCACATGTAACTTCTTCCAAAACTCAAGCTTGTCTCCTCGCTTGTGACGCCGAGAAGGCGTTCGACAGGGTGAACTGGGCCTTCATGTCAGCCACATTGAGACAGATTGGTGTTGGCCCTGGCCTCCTCTCCAAGATTTTGGCCCTGTACACTAGTCCGACCGCCAGGGTTAGGGTTAATGGACTTCAATCCGCCCCATTCACTATAAGCAATGGCACGAGACAGGGTTGCCCCCTCTCCCCCCTCCTATATGTCTTAACGATGGAGCACTTAGCCATAGCCATACGGAATAACCCGGACATTAAGGGCATACAAGTTGCTGATAGCCAATACAAAGCATCTCTGTTCGCAGATGATCTGATGTTACACATTACATCCCCACACATATCATTCCCGGCTCTCCTAAACTTCAAAATCAACCTCTCCAAAACTGAGGCACTCAACCTTTCCCTCCCCTGCCAGGAGGTACGCCTTCTAGAAACAAACTTCCCATTTAAATGGAAGTCGCAAGCCATCAAATACCTGGGTATTCAAATACCGGCAGACCTATCCAAAATATATGAGCTAAACTATTCCCCCCTCCTAACTAAAACAGGACGGGACCTTGAGGCTTATGTGAAGAGACCGATCTCCTGGTTTGGTAGGGTCAACAGCCTAAAGATGGACATACTCCCGAAACTTTTGTATGTTTTTCAGGCGGCCCCAATAGGACTACCCAGCAGTTTCTTTAGAAAACTGAGATCAGCTTTCTCGAAATTTGTGTGGGGGTCATCCAAGCCAAGGGTCAGCCTCTCGACTCTCTCTAGGGGCAAAGGGGATGGGGGCATGGGTCTCCCAGATCTAAAAGCTTATCATGCGTCGGCAGTCCTGCAGAGGCTCGTAGACTGGACTCGCAGAGGGGAGGAAAAACTCTGGGTACAATTGGAAAGGTCGCTCTCCCGGTTTAACCCCTCCACAATAGCATGGGCTGCCCCGTTATCGAAACCTCAGAAGAGAGCTCTGCCCTTCCTCATGGGGCATTTCCTGGACATTTGGGATCCCCTACAACACAAACAAAACCTGGTTCGCAGACCTGGCCCACTCACACCTATCTTTGACAACCCAGCATTCGAACCGGGCTTACTGTCTAGAAACTTCCTCATTTGGGAGGCATCTGAGGGAACTACGGTGGGCCAGGTGATGCGAAACGGGGCCATTCCCTCCTTGGACGACTTGAAAACTAGAGCAGGAGCTAAACGGATCTCATGGTTGTTACATAGACAGCTTCATACCTTTTTAACTTCCAACAACATGATTGATAAAGCTCAGACCCCCCCCACGAAACTGGAATCTCTGATTATGCAGGACGCCCCTCCTACTCACACGATCTCCAAACTCTATAACATTCTCATCAAGACCCTCCACTCGGGGACCCCCAGATACATGGAAAAGTGGGAAAAAGAGCTGGGCCTCAAGTTTTCTGAAAACGATGTACAGAAAATGTATGTCTGCACCCTTAGCTCATCTATAGCCACATCTATTAACGAGCGTAACTTTAAAATCCTTACCCGCTGGTACAGATGCCCTGCAGATATACATAGATTCGACAAAACAACTCCCAATACCTGCTGGAGGTGCCAGAAAGAAGAGGGAAACATGACCCATATCTGGTGGGGCTGCCCAAATATTAAACCCTTATGGGACGAAATCATCGGCATCTATGAGCATGTATCAGGCAAAGTCATCAAGAACACACCCCAGCTAGCGCTATTGTCGCTAATTCCCAATTCCTTAACCAGCGCTAAGAGGGATGTACTTCGCTTCTTCCTAGCGGCCATGAGAGCAATCATCCCGAGACACTGGAAGGGAACAGACTCCCCCACACTTGCAGAATGGGTGATGGAGCTGGAAGCTATCCGCTATATGGAGAGCTTATCCTCTGTTGACGCCGAAGCTAACAGCAGGTATGTGTTGACCTGGGCGAGCTGGTTAGAATACCGGGACACCCACCTGCCAGTGATGCTGCGGACGACCGTGTAATTATCGGGCGGACCCCTACAGGGGACAGGTGGCATTCGCCGGGCTTCCCCGGTTCACACATCCCACCTGCACTTACGCTATGACCCGTACTGACGAAATAGGTGTCACTTGACCCACCCGTTTCCCAATTGCTACCACTGACAACACGAGCCAGTAGCTGACAGTCCCACACTCAACAGACCTTCCCCTCACCCCCCCGCAGGGTGGCCTGCAAGCCCCTATGGGTAACAGAGGTTCAGCCAGGATTATACACACGATCCCAAAGTGTTATGTGTTGTATTGATGTAAACTAGAAGTTGAAAGCTGTATACTCCATTTATCGAACTGATGAGCATTGTATGTAATACTCCTCATGATGCCCTCCTCCTTCCCCGACCTCTTGCCTTCTGTATCCCTCTCCCCCCCCCCCCCCTTTTATGTTGTTTTCCATTGTTGTTTAAAACCAATAAAAATTGATTATACTAAAAAAAAAATGCCTTGCCTATCCGGGTTCCAGAGCTGTCACCAACGCTCTAAGAGGCTGCACAGAGGTAGCACAAAGCAGCGTCCCCTGTTTTGTGTGCCCGGTCTCAGTGTACCCTATTACACGCTTATGGCCTTAGTAGTTTGTTGACAGGGATGGTGTCAGAGCCACGCTGTTCGCTTATATTTGTTCTGATCGCTGCCGCGTCTTTCCCATGGGGTGTACTGAGCGACGTCGCTGGTATGTGTGTAGTGGCTTTTTCTGTGGTAATTCCACTTGATCATTTCCCTTCAGGTATCACTGCCCTGCTGGATATTTAGGCTACGCGCCTTTTTGGAGCTTCACACTCTTCGGAGGGGGCGGGGCCCTGGCTTGGCACGCTCCGCGTCACGGCCGGCTCTGGCCCGCCCTTCGAGGTTCGCTTGGCGCCATTTTTCTGCTCGCGCACGTGTGGTGGAGACCTTCTTCCCCCCTCTGTCTGTAAGTGCCCTCGCGGGCGACTCTTTATATTCCTTTTTTTCTACTCTTGTGCATGGCTCTGACATCCTCGTTCCTTGTCCCTTTTTTGTCTTTCAGACTGTGGATCCCGGTGGCTTCGCCCAGCCCGTTGTAACTCCCAGTTTAGACTAATAAATTTACTCCCACTTCCCTGCGAGTTATTGGGGCATCCAGGGTAGCTTACAGCGTCAGTCCCTACTGGCCCATTGTGCCAATTGGATCACCATATGGAGGCATCTCAGGATATTGTGAACGGGGTTCCTTCGGGACAAACCCGGCTGTGTGTAGCTCTCGGACGAGGGGGAGCTGTTCTCTGACTCTGGGTCATACAATGAGGAGTCAAGGGGTCATGACGAGGCTGGTTCCGAGCACTGGACCTTGGATGATATTGACAGATTGTTGGTTCAGATCTTTGAGGTTTTGTCCCTCTCTCCCCCCGCTGCGGCTCCCAGACAGAGGGGTGACCTTTTTCATACTGCTAAGGCTCGTCTGGAATTTCCCGAGCAAACTCATTTCAATAGCATCGTGCTTAAAGAATGGGAACATCCCAGTAGGCTTCCCGGAATCCCTAAGAGTATGGATAGGAAGTATCCCTTTCCGGCTAATGTGGTTAAGTGCTGGTCATCACCTCCCGAGGTCGATACTCCTATTCTAGGGCTGTCCAACACCTCTATTATGCATTCCCCTGACACTACTACGCTGCGGGACTCTGAGGACCGGCTTATTGACCGATTGGCATTTCATGCATTTGGGGGTGCGACCTTGCGCCTTAGCCATCACGGCAGTTGCGCTCAGGACCATGGTCAGGAATGCACTTGATGGCACAGATGAGTTGCCACCTGATACTATCACTGCACTGTCTAATTGTGATGTGTTTGTGAACTTTATCCTGTCTGCATCGGATGATGCTGTTAAGATGTGTGCCAGATTTTCTGCCCTGGTGGTAGCTATACGCTGCGCGGTTTGGTTGCGCCAATGGGCTGCTGACAATGCGGCTAAGAAAGCCCTTACTGGGCTCCCCTTTAAGGGGCTGCGCCTGTTTGGAGAACGCCTAGACCTCTTCGCCAAAGGAGGAAAGTTACCCCAGCGCAGTCGACATATTCGGCCCTTTCGAGGCCAGGGCACCTCCTTAACCCCCTACCGTGGGGCTAAACAGGGGAAAGGGGTGTTCTTCGCTGGGTCGCGGGTGGATTCCTGGCACAGGAACAGAGGACGCTGTCCTGGTTCCTCCTGGGGGTCCAAGCCCAAAGCCCCTCCCAAGACCCCTCAGGCATGAAGGGATGCCCTTGCCCGTCAGGGTGGTGGGACGTCTGCAGCACTTCGAACGTGTCTGTAAGCGCCACGTCTCAGACCGATGGATTCAGGAGGTAGTGTCCTCCGGATACAAGATAGAATTTGCTGTACGCCCCCCCACCAGATTCATCGGGTCTCGGATTCTGCAGGATCCTGCCTCAGCTCAGGTCTTGTGGCTGGCCGTGCAGGATCTTCTGGATCTAGGGGTCATTTGCAAGGTCCCCTTAGGAGACAAGGGCATGGGGTTCTATTCCTACCTCTTCACAGTACCCAAGAAAGATGGGTCAGTCAGGCCCATTCTGGATTTAAAAATCCTCAACAAATTTGTCAAGAACAAGCACTTTCGCATGGAAATGCTGCGCTCGGCCATTGGCTCTCTGCGCCCAGGGGACTTCATGACGTCTGTGGACATCAAAGATGCTTACCTTCATGTCCCGGTGTTTCCAGGACACCAAAGGTTTCTCAGATTTGCACTGGAAGATCAACCTTACCAATTTGTGGCCTTGCCATTCGGCCTCACTTCGGCTCCCAGGGTGTTCACCAAGGTGCTGGCAGGGGTGATGTCCTTGATAAGGCATACATGTGCTACCCTACCTGGACGATATATTTATCACCTCTCGGTCTCTGCGGCAAGCAGAGCTGGACACTCAGCTGGTGATGTCTACCCTGGAGTCTTTCGGCTGGGTAATCAATTACCCCAAGTCCTCTCTGTCCCCCTCCTCGGTGACTCCGTTCCTGGGAATGATTCTGGATACGGTTCGGTCAAGGATATTCCTTCCTCAACAGAAGGTGGAAGCTCTGACTGTGCATGCGAGGTTCCTACTATCGTGCCCACAGCCTCCCATCAGGCAGGGAATGCAGCTGGTGGGCCTGATGGTGTCAAGCTTCGAGGCGGTGCCTTTTGCTCAGTTCCATTTAAGACCTCTGCAGCTTCACCTTCTGTCAGTGTGGGACAAGAACCCGGCGTCCTTGGACGGGGTCTGTGTGCTTTCCCCCCTCGGTCAGACAGTCCCTTGCTTGGTGGCTGGAACACAGGAACTTGACAGGGGGCAGGTCCTTTCTGGCCCCCTCCTGGGAGACTGTCACAACGGATGCCAGTCTGTCTGGATGGGGGGGATTCTGGAACTCCCTGCGTTTCCAGGAGGCCCATTTACCCATCAACATTCTGGAATTGCGGGCAGTCAGGTTGGTACTAGAGCGGTTGACCCCACACCTGAGGGTCTGGCGGTCTAGGTACACTCGGACAATAGAACGACGGTTGCCTACTTCAACCATCAGGGAGGGACCCGGAGCAAGGGTGCCCTCCAGGAGGTGTCTCAGATTCTGTCATGGGTGGAGGCCAATGTCCAATGCATCTCGGCTGTGTACATTCCGGGGGCGGCGAATCTGCTTGCAGATGCTCTGAGCAGGGGGTCGTCCCGTCAGGGGGAGTGGTCCCTCTGCAACAGGGTATTCCAGTCCCTGTGTCACCGTTGGGGTCTACCGGACGTGGATCTGTTTGCGTCCCGTCACAGTCACAAGCTCCCGGCCTTTGTATCCCTGTCTCGGGATCCTCTGGCTCTGGCCACGGATGCCCTGTCCATGTCATGGAAGGAGTTTCGACTTCTGTATGTCTTTCCACCGTTTCCCCTTCTGAGCAGGGTGCTACGCAAGATTGCTCTGGAAGGGGTACCTGTGATTCTGGTGGCCCCCAGGTGGCCAAGAAGAGTGTGGTTCGCAGACGTGGTTCAAATGGCAGTAGACCAGTACGCTGGCTTTGACAGCCTGGCTGCTGAAACCTCCATCTTGATGGAAGAAGGTTTGTCTGCCTCTGTTGTAGGTACAATGGTGCAGGCTAGGAAGAAGACTTCTTCTGCTATCTATTAGAGTATGGCGTACCTACATTGACTGGTTGAATCTAGATCTCTTCCCTGCAGGGAATTCTCGGTCCCTAGGGTTCTGGAGTTCTTACAGCATGGTTTGGCTTTGGGTCTAAAACTCAGTTCTCTGAAGGGTCAGGTTTGTGCCCTGTCCATCTTCTTTCAGAAGTCTTTTGCTCAGCATCACTTCATTAAGACTTTCTTTTAGGGGGTCACTCATGTGCGTCCCCCTTGTATGGTCCCTGTTTGGGATTTGAACTTGGTCTTGTTTGCCTTGCAGGGTGCTCCCTTTGAGCCTATTCATGATGCTGCTCTGGCTGTTCTTACTCTCAAGGTTGTCTTTTTGATGGCTATTACTTCGGTTAGGCGTGTGTCTGAGCTGGCTGCTCTGTCTATTCAGCCTCCGTACTATGAGAGACACCAGGACAAAGTGGTGTTCCGCTTCAAGCCGGACTTTCTGCCTAAGGTGGTGTCTGCCTTTCATTTGAATCAGGATATAGTTCTTCCTTCTTTGTGTGCCAATCCTAGCAATGATAAGGAAAGGGTTTTGCATTCCTTGGATGTGGTCAGGTGTTTGAAGTATTACCTGGTAGTCACAGCAGCCTTCAGGAAGACTGATGCTCTTTTCGTTGTGCCCTCCGGGCCCAGGAGGGGTTTAGCTCCCGCTAAGTCTACTATTAGCAAATGGATTCGTCAGGCCGTGATCCAGGCCTATTCTGCCAAGGGGAAGGTTCCTCCCTTCTGCCTTACTGCTCATTCTACTCGTGCTATTGGTGCCTCTTGGGCCTTCAGCACCAGGCTTCTGTTGAACAAGTTTGCAAGGCCGCTACTTGGTCTTCTGTTCATACCTTTTCAAAGTTTTACAAGGTTGATGTTAGGGCCTCAGCTGATGCTGTGTTCGGCTGCAAGGTTTTGCAGGCAGCAGTGGTTTAAACTGTCTGCTGTTGCCTTTTTTGTTTGGGATCCCACCCTACTTTATGGACACTGCTATTGGATGTCCCACGTCTAAGTATTATATATTGGAGCAGGACATACTGTATACTTAGAATAATACAATTCTGTGAAATACTCACCTGTAGAATTGGTATTATACGTATACAGTACGTCCTGCTCCACCCCACCCTGGTTTTTGCATTATTCTGGATCCCCTGTATGGTAATTGTTATCATTGTTGTTATTACCAGTTTTGGTGGTTAGTTTCTCCCGGCTTCTTTTTCACTGCTTTTCCATGCTGGGGATTTGTGGGAGGTCCCTGGGTATATGAAGGGCCGGGAGGAGCCTGTTTTTGCATATCTGCAGTGCACAGCGCCATCTGGCGGAGGATAACCCACGTGTAAGTATTATATATTAGAGCAGGACGTACTATATACGTATAATACCAATTCTACAGGTGAGTATTTCACAGAATTGTATTTTTCCTAGGATTTAAAGCAACAAAATGGCTGCGCAATGTATTTGCAGGCCACCTGCAAACAGGAAGTGCTGCTGGGCTTCCTGTTACTGTGCACTGTCAGTTATTTCAGTTGAATCCAGGCAGCAGCATGGCTGAAATGCTGGGAGAGGAAGCTCCAAAATGTCTGCTACCTTTCTTTTTCAACTTTATTTCCTAATTGCAAACCTAAAAGAATTTATTAAGGCAAGTCCCACTACATGCCCAAACACCCATTAAACCATAGCACTACCGCTTTTACTTAAAAATAAATGTTTTTATTTGATAGCAAAATGTGACATACATTAGACATAGTTAAAAAACACTAAAGACAATATACAAAAAGGAAGGGAGACATCTAGTGGGGGCAGTGGGAAGTGGTTCTAATAAAAACTAATCATGATACATACAGATGAATAGATCCTGGCTGTACTTTAAAGTGCATAAGTGCCAACTAAACTAATCCACCTACTTATCTGGAGATCACTATATCGACCTCAAAACACGTGCAATAAACATATATTCAAAGAATAACCATGTGTGATGCTATCTTACCAACCTAATAACACTACCTACCAAACTGAAGCGTTGCGTGACGTCAAGACGCGTCACTTCCTCTGGTCCTGAGGAAGTGACGCGTCTTGACGTCACGCAACGCGTAGACGGGCGGGGCGGTGGGCAGGTGGTCGTTCATTCACGTAAGTGGATTGTTTTCTCACCTTGGGGACCGTTTCCTTTGTCCTCCCTGGCTGTGTCTGCTTGATTTAGCTTCAGTTTGGTAGGTAGTGTTATTAGTCTGTCATTGACCTTTGTGTTAGAGAGCCTACTTATGACTACGTATGTGGAACTACTTTCATGTAGTTAGGGAGACATTAAATAAAGCTCTACACTCATTAGCAACGATAATAATGCAACTTCACATAACACAATCCTATTTATAGTTACAGCATTTACAGCTAATGACAGGGAGTGACTTTGAAGGCTTGAGAGCTAAGGAGAATTCTAGTTATTCAAGTGATAGATAGCCAGCGGGGAGAAAAATTATTTTGTGTGTCGCTGTTTAGAAATCTAAAATGTTGTCCTTATGGCAGTTGCTTAAAGAATTGGTGGCCTGGAAGTTTATGTTTTTTTCAATGTGTATGTGTGATTGCAGTCCCTTCTCAAATAGACCCATGAAATCCAAGACACCAATTCTACAAGCAACTGCATCAGGCTGAATGTTTAGGGTCCGAAAACCTAAACTGGACCAACAGCTAAAATTGTGTTAAAAAAATGCTTAACTTAGGCCACTAATTAGATCTAAGTGTAACTTTATTTTTATATGTTTAGTTCTCTGTGCCGTTGTCCCGCTCCCGATATAGAGCGCAGCCATTGTTGAACAGTGTAGATATGCCATTATCCCCCCAGGTGCTTGATGCCTGTAGCATGTTGTCATGCACAGCAACGTTTCTGGTCTGCCGGCCACAGGTACTACTGCTACGCAGGCAGACATTACTTCAGAAGGGCTGTTATCTGCAAACCAGCAATTTATTTATCGATCTGTACACATTGGTTGGGGGGGCGGGGTGGGGTTGTGGGTGACCCTTTAGGGAGAATATTATTTTTAAGCTGGCGGTATAGTTTAACACCAGCTACACACTGACTAGCCATCATTAGAACAACTAGGACCCTCTGTAGCTCTCTACCCTTAATATGGGCCTAGTCAAAAAGCTGCTCTTTTAGAGCTCTGTGATATTTAGTTAAGGTCGAAGGGAAGGCATTTTGTTGGCCTCTGTGTTTATTACCTCCTGAGTCAGCCTTAAATTACTATTGTTTAACTGCATTTTGGTTTTTGTTATAGCACAGGTTATGGGTGCAATTTTATGGCTAATGTTTGGTTGTAGGTTTATCCATGGATACCCAATTTGTGATTTTTTTTGCTCTTGGTCCTGGCTGAAGCACAGTAGTCTATCATCAAAAAACACAGAAGACAAGTGGTTAAGCATGAGACTGGCACTAACAGACTGAGCACGACGATTGATGCCAGTACAAACCAAATGTAAAAAATATATTGCACACAAACCCTGGCACATTAAGACAGTACAAACCCCATGAAACACACACAACGAAGTGTGAACTTAAAATATACGGGGGCCCACCTATGCATACCACACATCCGTATGTGTGTTGGTTTTGTTATTTGCTCAGTTTTTTATTTGTATATTCAAAAAGTGATTTGGAATATTGGATGCAGTACTGCATGTCTGCTGTTAATGCTCATCCATGCGTGTTTTTGATTCCTGTATTTATGTGTAATGTACCTGCACTAGAATGTATGCCATGTATATGCCTACTCTTGTACATTATTTTGAACATTTACTCAATAAAAACTTTAAAAATAGATAAAATATATCTTGGATTCTAAGTTTTCTGATGCAATTTCAAGCTGGTCAGATGCATTATAAATCGTTTAACCCCCTAACTTTTGGAAGTGTTTTTCCATTTTGATAAAAGGAGCTGTTAGGTTTGCCTGCGCAGACTGCTGACACTTGCTGCTCTCTCACCCTATGGGCCAGGTCCCTACACTCTGCCCTGTTGATCTGGAGCTGCCCCTACTAATAGAGACACAGTTTGGGATGTTTTGAGTTTTTTTCTATTTCACTAGAACTGTTATGAGGTTAAGGTTTAATGATGTTCCCTTCTTGATGCTTATTTTTATAGGTTCTCCCCCTGGAAAACCGAATGAAGAACAAAAAGGAATTTACCCGAGCGCTGAACATTGGCATGGCGATAGTGACAGTTTTGTACATCTCTCTGGCCACAGTGGGGTACCTGAGCTTCGGAGAGAAAATCAAAGGCAGCATTACTCTGAACCTTCCTCAGGATTCATGGTAAGTGCCTTCATCTTTCTTATCTTTGATAAATGCTGGCGTGACTTTTCTGAGCACAGAATGTTCCGCTCAGCTTTTCAAATCTTTTACAAGTCTACTGATTTCCAATCCTGCATATAGATTAGGACGTTCGTTTTCTATAGAGAACAAAGAGATTAGATATAGAAAGTGGGGTAATTAGTATGGAAAGAATCCCAAACCTCCAAATGAAACTTTCTTATACTGAGCCAGCAATGCGTTGATGTAAATGAACAGTTGGTACTTCAGATGATTATTCTCACCCAACATGCATATCTTCTATTTAGTTCATTTCCGATCTTCCATTGCTGTGACAGTAATTGGAAATGCTGTGTTATCACTATTCATTTCAACTTTATTAGCAGGAATAAATAAAATGTTAGAAAAAAAATCTTTATTCCATCCGATTGTTAGCAATACAAACACACCTGATTGTCTTCTAATATAGTTTCCACTTTTCTAAAGTACAAGATCATGGTTTGCTTAACTTTTCAATACCCTAGTTTGTGTCTATCATACCATTTTCCTCAGCCACTGAATTTTGCTTTTTCAAGCACATGTTTTGGGAGTTAGCTGCGGGCGCCCAATCAATACCCAATTTGTTATTTTTTTGCTCTTGGTCCTCACTGAAGCACAGTAGTCTGTCAACAAAAAACACAGAAGACAAGTGGTTAAGCGTGGGACTGATAGACTGAGCACTCCAATTGATGCCAGTACAAAACAAATGTATTTAATAAATATATTGCACACGAACCCTGGCACATTAAGACTGTACAAACCCCATGACACTGTAAGACACTCTACAAAGTGTGAAATATGTTCCCCCCCCTAACTTCCAGAGCGGATGGGGTACCCAAAAACGACACTGAAACTGACGGGAACTGGGGCCTCTGGGCATAGGGCAGAGAAACCCGGGTTACTGGGCAGCTGTGTGCCTCTGCTCTGTCTGTGTCTGCCTTGCAAATTCCTCGTTAACTCAAACCTTGTAGCGAGTGGCAGCAGTATGGTCACTTGTCCCGGGGGAGATGCCGACAAGCTCAGCGCGTGTGGAGAGGAGGTGGGGATGCGGTTGGGCCGGCCTTCTGCCAGGGTGGTGGGCGGCCAGAACTCCCTCTGTCTTTAACAAAAATCACCTGATTAGGTTAGTGGGACTCCTACATACAGTAGTCTATCATCAGCAATTTAGGGTTGATTCAGAGCCCCTTTCTCAATATTTTAATGCTTGAAAATTTCCATTCTCGTCCATTTTCCCCCTTGGCTGATTGAGCAGAGTCTTTTGTTCTGCAAGAATATTTATGTGAAATGTTTTCATTTATGCATGATTTGATTTTCGTTTGGTAACAAGACATCCTAAAAAACAGCAACAAAGGGGCTCTGAATCAACCCTTTTGACTTTGTTGCAGGATTTTGTTGTACCTCTTCCCCCCTACAATTTAGAAAGTGAATAAACAAGTCATAGTTGAAAGTAAGCTTTCATGAAAACTTGGCTCTCCTTCGTCAGTCATGATGAAAAAATGAAAATGTTCTACACATAGAACACTACACATCAAAGGATGCTAAGACTGTAAAAAAAAATCTTAAAAAAGCATAACTGAGAAGATAAATGGCTCAGTAAGATCAATTTATTTACATCTAGCCAGAACATAAATTGCAGATTTATGAGGCTTGGAGAGGCCACACCCGATCCTAATATCTGTCCCTGTCGAGATTCTGAATGGACAGACAAACTCGGATATTTTGGGGACAAGAAGCTTAGTTGTAGTCATTCAGCAGCCAAAAAACAAAAGGGTACATACTTTTTGTCCTTTGCCACTGATCGGGACTAGCCCAGTAATCCGCAACTAACCTGATCACTGGATCTGAGCCCATGCTTCCCTAGTCACCTCGGAACTGCTCATAGGGGTTGGGATTGATGGTGGGCAAGGATTGTGACCTGTCACCAAACAGACGCGCTGCTACACCCTCTCCACGGTTGCATGCAATAAAGGTAGGGTGCCGAGTCCTTGACAAATCCTTTATACATTGTACTGAATGGAGTGGGGGAAGTGACCTGACACAGAATCCCTGGTGAATAGAGTTTGAGGCCCATGGTGATGCTGGAAGCAAGAGCTGTGGTGCAGGCTCGGATCCAGCAATCAGGTGAGTTGCTGATCGCCAGACTGGCACTAAACTGTGGCGGGGGAAAAAAAGTTAATTAGCCCTTTTTTCTTTTTTAATTCTGGACGCTGAATTAAACATAGCAAAGTATGGCATTTTTGCATTCATTTATATTCTTTTTACCCCATTTGTGCATTACAATTAAAGCCCCATAAAAAGAGTAACCCTAGGAACTTTATTCACTAGAAAAAGTTGTGGAAGGTCTGTCATTCTGTTACTAATATTGTATAGGTGTGAGTTCAAGCGCTGAGTTTTGAGTATTTGCCTTGCTTCCCTCACAGTAGAGACCCGAGGGACATTGCACACATAATCAAATACACTGAAGAAGACCTTCAGAAAAACAACAAAGTATCTTAAAAGCTTGCCTTCAAATATACAACATTAGCCTACAAATGGTATCTCGCCTATTTCTACTGTTCACTCACTCACATTATTTCAGTTTGCACAGGGTAGGTTAGTAGTAAATACACCATGAGCTTGTCCTGCTTGATTTCTTGTAGTAGTGTGCCCAATGCCTACTTCATAGTTCTGTCTCTGTGCTTAACTGATAAAGCATAGAGTGCCAATGCGGAAATAAGAAGTTGTGTGTTTGCCCAGAGCCCATTAGACAGAGAATCGGGGCTTCAGACTGCTGTACCTGTTTTTTTCAGGGCTAAAGAGGAATTTGCCTAAAGCAATAAAGTAAAGATATCTCTTCACACTTTTCAAAAAATAAACTGGCATCCTGCTTTGCACAGTGCTAGAAATTGCCCTGTGTAGGCAGCTTGGATTGTATGGTGCACATAGGGGTGCTGGTCAAGTTGGAAGTGGTGTCTAAATATTGTTACGCCAAGAAGAGTATGTTATGCCATGGTGGTCAATCTGATGGTGGAAAGTCCCTGGAAGCCTCAGCACCCAGATCTGCTGCCATAAGACAATTTCTGGCTTTGGCAACTTGGCTATGAAAACCAGAATGCTAGAAAAGGAAGACCCTTCTCTAGCTGTGATCCCCACTTCAGTATGTTCTAAAAGATTAGCAATCTGACAGAGCAAAGATGAAAAGTTTTTTTTTTTTTTTTCCTCAAATCCATCAGACGGCAAAAAGTACTTGCTTCTTACCCTGCCCAACTCTATGCAAAATAAAAGCAGGAGTTGGTAGTTTAATTTTATTATTCTTTTATTATATTTAAAAAAGGGTAAATACAGAGAGAAGGGGATGACCTCGTCCCTGAATGTGCCAGCTTATTAGACCATGAACCATGCTTCATCCTATTTTATTAAATTATATACACATAAATTACACATATATCTGATGACAATTATACAGAATTCCAATTAAAAACATGCGGGAACACCACTGTGGAAAGGGAAATGTTTTTTCTTGTGATCCTCTATTAGGCAGACATGTTTCGCTGATTAAATTTTTCTGTGCCCTCTAGAGGCTTATACATATCATTCATATGCAGATTTTGGCAAATAGGATGCCCAGGTGCTTGTATATTCAATTTCTTAGTATTATTATGGTGTATCTATCCGGTTTGTTGGTTTGAGTCAGTCTTAGTGGATAGTTTTTTCTAAGGGCTCATCTGGTTCTATCCGGTCTCCTATATTTGTTAGGGAAGAAATAACCCCTATGGGTATATATAGCTGTTTTTGGCTGTCCCGCCCGGCGTAGGGTCAATTCGCGGCTGTCCCGTCCAGCATGGCAATAGAATCTGCCATCCTCTAACCCTTCACTTGTAGTCCCCTATCTGCTTGTAGGCCGACAGTTCGTCAGCAAGTCTAGCTCATGATACCAGCGGAGCCCAGGTAGGGACACACAAAACATCCAATTTCTAAATCAATATTTAAAAAAATACTAAATCTAATATTTATGTGGCACACATTGAATCTAAGTTTTAATGAGCTGTCAGTGACATTTTAGTGCACCTTACATTCTTCTGTAGACTTTTTTTGGGTACTGTTGCCTCCAGGTATACATTTTGTTAACACTTAGTTTAGGTGTTGCAAACTTGGAAAACCAGTTGTAGGTGATATTGGCGGATCTCATTAAAATCTTGTAAATGTTTTATGGTTCTCTTGGGACCATCATGCTGGGATAATTCCAGAAAGATTATAGCCTGCCTAAGTAATGATTGAGCATGTGCTGAAATATTTAGTATATTGGCTTAATTGAACATGTATAAATGCTGTAAGCTTTTGGAACAATTTCCTTTGAAAGTAAAAGTTACATCCAGGATTAAATATGCTTACCCTGCAAGAACAAAAAAAATAACGAATTTTGTGCTCTGCGAACACTAAATGCGTTTGGTCCTTTTTATTGCAGGCGGAGAACCTGCCTGTATGTTGTTTTAGGAGACTAATCAACACTTTCAGGCCAGAAAACTTTTTTGATTGATATTGATTATTATAAACCCCTATAACAGAAAACCTGTTCTATGTAGAAATGAGTCACACCTACACTTTTTTTTTCTTTACTCTTCTTTTTTTCTTCATGTCTCTCATTATTTAAAATTCCTTCCTGTTTTTGAATATATTGTTTACTGTAAATACTGTTTTATGGTTATTTTATCTGGGCAAAATACAAAAGGAGACTTAGAATAGCATTTTTTTTTCTTTTACCCCTCTGTCTTAACTCAGCAGCTAAGCTCGTTACAAAAGGTGTTGATTCAAACTAGTGTTTTTAGGTGTCATCCTCTCCAACCTCACCCTTTCCCTTGTTGTAGCCCCTCAGTAATGATTCTCCTTATGTTATGTTACATATTCTTATGTTTTAGAGTTTTCGATATGGTGGTTGAGTGGAGGTAGCGCCAGGACCATTTTGTAGTACTATTACCAATTTTTTCTCTTCCTATTTTACTCCAGGCAATTAGACAATCATTCACAATTGGGTTAACTCTCAACCAAAGGGTGTGGACTGCAAGACGAAGGTGTGGCTCCTCCCGGCCTATATATTCTCAGCTGCACTTCCACGATCCAGTTTTCATTCTATTCTTGCAGTTGAACTGGACTGCAAGGTGTACCTGGAACTCCTATCATTTAATTTCTGTTTTGGGGATTTTTTACTGGGAAGTGGGGAAGGGGGGGGTTTAATCCTGTCGGTCTTCCAGGGCCTTAAATCCCACTGATCTGACCCACAATGCCTTCCCAGCTATGCTGTGATATAGATCAGGGTGGTAAGGGTAAGCCTAAGGTCTTTGGGGTGTCACTTTTGTTTTTTTAAAAGTTGTCCCTCTGTGCTGCAGTCAGCCGAAGGTTTTTGTATGGTGAGTCTGCAGGGGGGACCAGAGGAATAATTCTTCCTTTTACTCCTTTTCCCACAATTTTTCCCACAATTTTATTTTTAGGTTTTCAATTTTTTATTTTTGAATTTCACACCCTTTTAGGGGATGGGCTCTAAATCTAGGGGGCGGCGCTACACATCAGGAAGAAGCAGACGCTTCCTTCCGTTGATGCAGCGAGGGAAGATCGCTGCCTGGTCTGCCGCTTTAGAGGCTGCTTTCAGAGCAGGAGGCAGGTCTTATTCCGCTTTGGGGCCCTCTTTGTTCCCCGGGAGCACGACCGCTTCTCCGGCCATGCCGCCATCGCTCAGTGTGTAAGGATGTGAGGTCCCCTTTGCACAGTTTCACACAAGACCCCTGCAGAAGGAATTGCTCTCGATCTAGGATAGAAACCCACAACTTTGAATAACCCCTTTTACATGACACACTTAACAAGGCAGTCCCTGACCCGGTGGCTTAATCCTCATCCTTAGCCCTTTCAGATGGTCAGATCCTTTCTTCGGGTACAATAGAAGATTATCACCACGGATGCCAGTCTTAACAGGTTGGGGGTGTCATGGGGTCACAAATGATCCAGGGACAGTAAGGATTGGGGGAGAGCAGTCTTGTCTCTCAAACATTGGACACCCGATCTGAGGAATCATCCCGTCAGGATTCAGGCAATCAGATGGCAGTGGCATATATAAGCCACCAGGGGGCACAAGAAGCTGGAGAGCTCTCAAGGAAGTAAGTAGGATATTGCTTTAGGCTGAGAGACATGTTCCATGCATCTCAGCAATACACATAGGAGTGAACAACTTGTAGGCATCTAAGCAGAGTGGTCTTGCATCAGGGATAATGGTCCCTCTGTCGGAGGGTTCCAGTATTTTTGGAATCCTGGTGGTGATTAGCATGCTCTTAAAAAGTGAGTGTGTTTATTGCCAATACAAATGTGCTTTTTGTTGCTTCAATATTTTTATAAAAGTTTTGGGTTTTCAACATTACAGATATTTGGAGCTTATGCATTATATTGCCATCCCGCGCAGGGGAGGTGAAAGAAAAAGCTAACATTCTAAATTGCATAAGATTATACATAGATCACGTTGATGTTTTAATAATTTACAATGCATACAAAGTGAGGAACAAAATGACAACGTAAAGAACATTCAACGTCTTCACGCAACCCACTTGACCTGAGACATGTTTATACCCACTCCAGGGCCATGCAGGTCGGGGGGGCTCCGCCCTCCACGATCCGCAACGCCCCCAGCGAGCCCACAGGATTTGCAGACTTGGTCAAGCGCGTTGACGGGAAAGGGTTATTGAAAGCCTTTTGGGATCGTAGTCTAAAGAGAGGAGAAACAAAGAAATGGGGGGGGGAGGGGAAAAGTTGGAGGGAGGAGGGGAGGTCGGGGGACATATGTGCTTTTTTTCTTATTTTGTGTATTGGCTGTTTTATGTTGAGATTTAAACAAGGGTCAATTCAAGGGTGTAGCGTATTTAATGTCAGGAAACAAAGAAGACTCTGGACTGTGTGATCGCTGGTTGTTACACAGCCTGAACTTAACCTGTGTAGTGTGGTAAGAATGGCTCTTCCATGTGCAAGTATATATGTAATGCTTGTTTGGTATTTTGGTTTAAAATCCATTAAAGGGGACCAAAACCCAGGATTGACTATACTGGTCCTTGCCCCCGGGGTAGCCTGAACAGGGATGCCCCGCTGTGTGAACCCCCCCCCCCCCCAGTTCACCGAAACAAACTCACCTCTTCCAGTCCTACAGCGCTGACAGGGAGCATGCAAGCACCGGCGCAAAACTGCTCCAAAAGTTTATACAAATAAGTCTGCATATTTGTTTTTGTGTGTGTTTGAGCACTTTAATTAGCTGTTTTGTGTGTTATTTATGATCGTTTTTAGTTGAGTGACATGCCAGAAGTACCATTTAGGTGGTGCTTGAGATGATGAAAATGGAAAGTGGTATTTGATGAAATAAAAGTTGGGAACCCCTGGGCTAGAACACTTTAACCTGATGGTGCTCTGCTGCAGCATCCAGTTTCCGGTTTCGTAGAACTCACTCACTTTAGCTCTACAGTCTGAGAAGTTCTGTGGCTAGAACAGCCCATCCAGACTGCACTGATATCATTGCCTGCTTTTTAAAGTGCAAGTTGGTCTCTAAATAGATATAAAAACAGGATGGGTAGTTACTTAGAGACTATACTTTTGCTGTCAGTGATGGCTACCATTTCACATTAGAAGTCATTCAGCAGCCAAAAAAAAACCAATAGGGTACTTTCTTTTGGTCCCCAGATGCTGATTGGTGCTAGTCTAGCAATCGGCAACTCGCCTGTATCCAAGCCCGCGCCACAGCCCTTGCTTCCTGCATTGTCCCAGGCCAGAACTCCATTCACTGGCACATGTTTCCGCTCTCGCCCCCCTTCTATCAGTCACACCCTCTTCATTCACTACAATAGACACACCCCTTCTATTTCAGTGAATGGTACGTGCATGGCAGCGCTACTGTGACAGATTGCGAGCACAGGGCGCCATCAATCCTAACCCCATGTTCGGGCCCTGAGCGTCGTAAGGATTAAGGGCAGATAGGATCCAGCAATCGGGTGAGTTGCTGATTGACAGACTAGTACTGATCAGCAGCAGGGCACAAAGGTAATTACACTTTTATTTCTTTCTTTGATTTTTGAATTACATTAACCTCCTAACTATCCCAGTGCAATAAAAACACTTAATAAATGGCCCAAAACTTAGCAGGGGCAGCTGTACATGCACATTGCGGGGTGGGAGGGTCCTGGCACACACGGTAAGGGGGCAGTAAAGGTCGTCAGCCTGCTTTTACTAATGGCAGTCCTGAGCTTTTTTTTTTTTTTTTTACTATTAAGCAACATCTTTGCAAATCATCCTTCGCTGACATCCTGCATGGAGAGATTACACAGTGCACTATCCCCTCGGTGATATGGATGTTAATTTCGGAATGTGGGTAATCCCTCTAACTATAAAGTACATTTTAAAAACTCCCACACAGGACTTTCGCTGCATCCCTGTGGAGCGGCATCTGAAACCTCAAGAAATGATCCACAGTTAGCGGAGCAGAGAATCCCCCGACGGGCAGAGAAATGTAGATTCTCCATTTATAAGAAAGCTGCTTTCTGCTATTTCTTGCTGGGGGTTTAACCCTTTCAGTGCCAAGCCTGTAGTTTCTACGTGCTTGCTTCCACTCCACTTAAGTGCCTGAAAGGCCCTCTCCCTGTCCTGCTCGACGGGCGCCGCCATTTTGCCGATAAGGGGCGGGGCTTATGACGTCACACCTCCGGGTGTCGTCCTGGCTCCGGGCTGCGATTCTCACACTTGTCATCGCTGGCCACAGGAGGAGGAAGGCAGGTGATGATCTGATCACCTGCCTCCCTCCTCCACTGGCCAGCGATGACAATAACTGTCATCAGAGCTGCGAGGGACACAGAAGCTGAGGATCAGAGGTGAGTAAAGTAAAAAAAAGTTTTTATTTTTTAATAAAGTTATTTTTTAATCTGTGTGGTGTTTTTTTTTTATTACTGTTAACCCCTTGTGAACTGGTAAGGGGTCCATGACCCCTATACCAGTTCACAAGGCTGGGGGGATGGCAAGCCACCTGCGCTAGCGGGTGGCTTGCCATTAACCCTTGGCACCCCCATTACCTGCCTCCCCAAAGGCCAGGGGGGGGCAGAAGAGCCCGGGCCCACATAGGGTATGTGGGCTCGTAGGCTGCAGGGTGGGGGGGCCACATAAGCTGGCCCCCCCACTCTGTGCCTACAAGCCCCCATAGCTGGTCCCGGGCTGGTAATGCTGGGTAAGGGGGACCCCACGTCATTTTTTTTTTTTATTTTTAAGGGTTTTTAACCCTTAAAAATAAAAAAAAATGGGGTCCGCCCCCCCCCCCCCTGGGAGGGGGGGACCCTATGTCTTTTTTTTTTTTTTAATTAACCCCTTATGTTCTGTCACCCAGCAGCTATAAAAGGCTTCCAGCAGATGAGCAGAAGCCAGTGATTGGGAGGGAAAGATGGATGGGAGGTAAGTATTTAAAAAAAAAATAATAATAATAAAATATTTTTTTCTGCGTCTGTGTGGTGTTTTTTTTTTTTTTTACATTTAACCCCTTGTGAACTGGTAAGGGGTCCACAAGACCCCTATATCAGTTCACAAGGCTGGGGGATGGCAAGTCACCTGCACTAGCGAGTGACTTGCCATTAACCCTTGGCACCCCCATTACCTGCCTCCCCAAAGGCCAGGGGGGGGCAGAAGAGCCCGGGCCCACGGGCTATGCGGGCTTTGTAGCCTGCAGGGCCAGGGGCCACAAAAGCTGGCCCCTGTGCCCTGTTCCTACAAGCCCTGCATAGCTGGTCCCGGGCTGGTTACTTTGGGTAAGGGGGACCCCATGTCGTTTTTTTTTTTTGGATTTTTAAGGGTTTTTAACCCTTAAAAATCCCCCCAAAAAATGGGGTCCCCCCCCTTGGAGGGGGGACCCTATGTCATTTTTTTCCCCGATGTAACCCTTTGTAGTGTGGATGGTAGTTGTATTTTATTTGTAAATGTTATAAAGTACTTGTTTCAGTTAGGGGGGTCTCCTGGGCAGGAACGGGGGGCTACCGATAAATATGTGGTACCGTTCTAATCTGTAGAAAGGGGGCTTTCACATGCAATACGGTTTTCTTTAATAAAATACATTTTTTATTTAAAATAAAGGAGGCAATTTTCTAAAAAAAAAATTTATTTATTTACTTTTTTTTAATATCAATAATATTGTAAAAAAACAGAATAAAATTTACATTTACATGTTAAAGCCTAAACTCTGCTGCAAAAAATATATATATATATAATTTTCCTGAAAATTCCAGCAAAAATGTCGCAAAACATGGCGCAAAATGGGGAAAAATGACCTGTCAACAGAGGGTGACAAAATCTCAAGTAGGCTGGCAATTAAAAGGATTAAAAGTAGCTATGCATGTTGAGTATTGTTCTGTTCAGGGGACCTTGCGCTTTCAGACTTAGCTTGTTTTTTCTTGTTTGCATATTTATATTTTAGGAAAAGGTGTTTTTTATTCAGCTTTTTTATAAATTTTTTAGGGAAACCCTGTGCAACCAAAGAATCCTTTGAGGGATCAATTCCAGAAAGATGAGCCCACTACAACAAGCTGGGTACGCTTAGAAAGCTTAACATGTGTACTTTTAGGGAATATATGGTTTATGGGGGATATTCCAAATGTAAAAGGGTTGTTTTGGTTGAAAAATCGCAAGGTGTGCACCTTGTCTGCAGAGCTGAAATTTTCAAGAAAAATTACCGTTATGCGCATGCTTTACTTTGGGGTGTTTGGCAACTCTTCCCTTGACAGTAGCTATGCATGTTGGGTATCGTTCTGTTCGGGGGAGGTTGCTTTTTCAGATTATACTTGTTTTTTCTTGTTTGTATATAGTTTTTTTTAGGAAAATGTTGCTTTGATTCTGCTTTTTTATCCTTTTTTTAGGGAAACTCTTTGCAACCAAAGAATACATTGAGGGATTACTTCCAGAAAACTGTGGCCACATCAACAAGCCTGGTACACCTAGAAAGCTTGAGGTGTGTACTTCCAGAGAATATATAGTTTGTTGGGGGTATTTCAAATGTAAAGGGTTATTTTTCTGGAAAAACTGCAAGGTGCACATAGCGCATATCACAGTTGTATTTTTTTCTGAAAATCCCCTAAAGCGCTGTTTGTTTGGGGGAGTCTCCTGGGCAGGAAAGGGTGTCTACCTATAAATATGTGGAACCGCTGTAACCGGGAGAAATTGGGGTTTCACACGCAATAAGATTTTATTGACAAACTTACATTTTTTATTACAAAAAAACACTACAAATTGCAAAAAATAGATTTTTTTTTATTTTTTTGCACATATTTCACCCAAAAGTATTGAGAATACACAAAAAAAAGGCCAAACAAGACATCGCATGTTGAAGCCCAGACTCTTCTGAAAAAAACAATATATCATTTTCCTGGGAAATCCCTGGAAATCCCTTCAAAAATCACATTTGAACATGGGGAGCGCAAAATAGTTCAAAATGGTCTGGCACCAAGGGTGACAAAAACTCCAGGTAGGCTGGCAGCGAAAGGGTTAATCACATTTGCTTAGTGCTTTGGCTGTGACATACTTTTTCAGTGACACGTGTCTGTAATTTCTACTTTGTACAGCGCCATGAAAGATGAATAATAATTAGATGTGCCCTTGCCCCCCCGCCTTCGGATGTGGGATTGGGGTGGAACAAGAGCAGGTAAAAATCTAGCAAAAAAGCCCTTTGTCTGCAATTTCTATATCAGTAACATTAGTTGCTGGAGATGCTCAAAATGATTCTCCTGACTTCCCTATTATCTAATTAAAGAGGACCAAAACCCATGCCCCATCGGCCCTGATTACTGGGCAGCTGGATTCCCTCCCCCGGGGCATCCAGAATCAGGATGCCCTGCTTTGTGAAACCCCCCAGGTTGCCCGGAAATTCATCTTCTTTCTCGTCCAACGGCGCATGTACGCGCAGCGTCCACATACCTGCTGTCCCTTTGGCAGGGGTCATGGGCACGTTCCCTGTTAGATGGTAGAGGGGGATTCGACTGCCAGTGTGCTCGGATGCTCCCTCATTAGACAAGCTCCTGGGCAAAGGGGCTTGAGCGGTTCTGAGCGTGCTCATTGGACGAGCAGACGCGCATGTGTGGTAGAAACAGAAAGAGGTGAGTTTGTGACTTGTATATCCTTTCTGAACAATTTTTAACTAGCATCCACTGAATTGCTCTCCCCATGGAAAGTACGTTTTGCCAATTTTCACTGCACCTGCCCCCAGCTTATCTGAATGGCTGGGGGCAGGAGCGTGCTTCACCCACAGATGTTCTCTTCCACGCCCCCTCTGTCAGTGAAGAGGTGCACACCAGTCACTGATTAAGGTTGAGGGAGGATCTCCTTTACCAATGTGTAAGCAAATAAAGAGTGAGCTTTACAAGAATTCACAGGCACATGCACACCGAGGGAGGTATCATCACAAATCTGTATGTTCAGTGCGCAAAAACTAGAGGAAGAAGCAGCTGGGGGAAAAAAAAGTAGTTTTTTTCGCCTGAACACCACTTGCTGTTCACTCTTTGTTATATATTTTGCTGATCAGAAGGTACACTGTTAATGGCTTGTACTTATTTCTGCAGGTTGTATCAACTGGTGAAGGTTCTTTACTCCTTTGGAATCTTTATTACCTACGCCATTCAATACTATGTTCCTGCTGAAATCATTGTGCCGTTTGTTACATCGAGAACATCTAAAAAGTGGAAGCTTCCTTCTGAACTTGCTTTGAGGACGCTGTTGGTTTGCATTACATGTGAGTAACTTCCATTAACAGCGGCTGTAGCTTTTTTTCTTATTATTGGATATCGGTGTCATTCTATTTTTTTCACAGACTCCAAAAAAGCCAATAATTCTTACTGAATTACTGAAGCAAAGTCGCCTGGGTATACTAACACACAAAGCTCTTGTTATAATGTAGCTCTCACTTCAATTGTTAGAGTAGAGAGCCTGGTTGTTACAATGTGTTACTAGCAGGGAGCATGATTGCTTTTACAATGTAAGAAATGTACTCATCTGTGCTTGATACATTGCACAGCTCGAGGGAAATATGTTGCAGCACAAGGTTAAGACCTCCTCCCTGTTTAGTGAATTCAGTGATGTTGCATCTGTAGCTTTCCTCCTTGCCAACTACAAGCCACATCTGCTCTGTGTCAGGCTGACCGCCTGCTGGAGAGGATGATGGCAACCGACCCACAGGAATTGGAGTTCACTTACTGGAGCCTTCTGTAAGGGAGGATAGACTGAGGGGCAGGTACAACCAGGGTCCTTCCCTAGAATAGTGGAAAACACCATTGACGAAGAGGAAAGGTGCCTAAGGATAAGACGAAAGTGTGGTCAGGCAAGCCAAAGTCATTGGTCACAGTCAGAGGTTCAAGGTCATTGAGCAGGGTGAGGAAGGTGCAGATAGGACAGATGTGCAGTGTAGAGGAAACCAAGGTCAAACAAGACATTAGTTCAACATTAGGTTTACAGGATGCAAACAAGGTCTAGATTTAGCTGATAAGACAGTGGTGTGCTGCTGCCAGGACTGTCCTTTATAGTGGCTAGGTCTGCACATACACTAGTAACTGCGCATGCATTCAGACGTAACAGCGCAACATGGCCATATGCAGCTAGGTGACTGCCACGTCAGAGCATCAAGATGCACAGATATGCTCCTGTGGGCACATGTGTGATAGCCTGTGCCTTGGAACACATCTGTTTTGTGTGGATTCCCCTCTCCTCAGAGCCAAGGGCAAACATACCATAGAGGCAGAGGATGCAGCTGCTAGCTGACCCTTGGCAAAGGGGGCCCCATGCAAGCTGCTTCCTCCCAGTGCCTGAAGCACCTGGTCCTCCGGTGGGCCCCTGAGTGTGGCAGACATTTGGCCTGGTCAACAGCAGCACGACCAGGATTGGTGATAGGGATTGACAATAGGACGGTCCAGATTGGCTGCAGCAGGGATTGCTACTCCAGGCACCTCATGCCACCCATTCATACATCAGCACAGAGAACGAGGGACTGAGAATATTTGCTCCACAGGGCAGAACAAAGATGCCCGCAGCTTGTTTCCCCCAGTGCTCTGACTACAGAGTACCTGGGAAACAAAGTGCTGGCACCCCTGTCAAACAGGCATACAAAATATTATATAATGTATTTTCTTTATTGCATGGCACTGCCCTCTTCGGTATTCATAACAGTTGGGTTATTCCGCCACAAGGTGGCGCAGTGGTACTGCAGAAAGCTGTGGCATCTCCTGGCTCCCTATAAAAATGGGATTAACCATAGAATTCCCAGTGTTTCCTCTGCAATGATACTGTGAAGTTAGAAGATGGCTCTCTCTTGCGCAGGTGAGCGGGGCAACCAAGCCTGCGGCCCTGCATGTCTATTTCCATCCATTTCTGGACCCTCACTGCCTCCCAGCCTTGGCTGACAGATCGGGTGAGGGTAGAAGAGCACTAGGGTCAAGTGCTCCTGGAGCGCAGCTCCAAGCCGCAGACCCTGTACTACAAAGGGTAGCCGGCCATAGGCTTTATGGTGAGCCTAATAGGGATGCAAAGTTTCTGTCCTGGCTTCTGAGGGGGTGAGTAGTTTGGGGACTGTGTCCCCTTATTTTCCTTTCAGGCGGGATACCATTGGGTTGTGGTTTCTCCCGGCTCCACTCCTTCCTCCCTCTCATTCCCCCTTGACTTCTGGGGGCATCCCGTGGGAGAGCATCCTGCGTGGCTTCTGTCTTAAGCCTTTACCCATTGCTGGCCTATTGCGCCTGTGTTAAATCACCATATGGAGGATTCTGGGAATAGCGCGCTTGGGGGCCCTTCGGGGCAAGCTCGGCTGTGTGCCATGTGTGGGGTATCCCCTGTGAGTGACAGTGCCACAGTGTGCTTGCCGTGCGCTGAAAGTGTCCTTGCGCTTCAAGCTGGTTTGCCTACTTCGCTTCCCAGCTCTGCACCGAACTCGGCTTCAACTACTCCCCCGCTCCTGCAATTGGGCCCCGGTGAGGGGAATGTTGACAGGGAGTCGCATTCTGATTTGGCTCTGCGGGTGGCTAACATTGAAAAGCAGCTTGGATGGGATGCTCCTAGGAAGGCCTCTGGCAAGAAGAGACCTGAACCTGGACCTCAGGCCTGCTCCCCTTACGGAGATGTATGTGGGGATTGATGAGCTTGGTGGCTGTCACCCCCTTGAGATGGGGGAGCTCTCCCTGGATTCTGACTTCAGGAGGGTTGTGATAGTGACCCTGGGTCTGCGTCCGGAGAAGAATCATGGTACCCTGAGGACACTGATAATCTGCTGTCACATATTTTTGAAATTTTGCACATTGCTGCCCCTGAGGTAGCTAAGAGAAAGCAGGGGGAGCTTTTTCGCCCTGGTAAATGGCGTCTAGAGTTCCCTGAGCAGGAACGTTTTACCACCTTGGTGCTTAAAGAATGGGAACGTCCTAACAAGATGCCTGCTGATCTTGTTAGGTGGTCATTTCCCCCTGAAGTGGATTCTCCTGTGCTAGGCTTGTCCAATACTTCGGCCATGCCGTCCCCTGACACTACCACTCTGAGGGACAGTGAGGACCGGCGCATGGAACAAGTGGCCTGCCATGCTTTTACCTGTGTGGGGGCTGGCTTGCGCCCGGTATGTGCTGCCGCCATTACTGCTATTGCCCTTAAGAAGCTGCTCAAGCATCTCATTGATTGCCCAACAGCTGGTAGTGTGGGGGAGGAATATAGGACTCTCTTACTTTGCTCTGATTTTGTGGCCTTTATACTTACTGCTATGGAAGATGTTGTGCGGCTGTGTGGTAGGGCCTCTGCGCTCTTGGTGGCTATGCGCCGCTCTGTCTGGTTGCGCCAGTGGGCAGCTGACGCTGCGGCTAAGAAAGCTCTCACCTGCCTTCCCTTTGTGGGGCTGCGACTATTTGGGGAGCGTCTTGATGTTCTAGCCAAGGATGGAAGGCTGCCTCAGCGTAAGAGGCAGTCTCGGTCCTTTCGGGGGTCCTCTTCCCCCCTCCCTTCCTTCCACATTCCCAGAGGGGGCTGTGGCTCCCTCCTCTCCAGTGGTCGCAGAGATTCTTGGCTGTGGCAGACCCCGTGGTCGTCCCGGTCTCTCCTGGAATCCTAAGGCCAAACCCTCTCCCAAGCCCCTCAGGCATGAAGGGGCACCCTCACCCATCTGGGTGGGGGGACGGCTTCGGCTCTTTGCTCACATCTGGAGGCTTCATGTTTCAGACCGGTGGATTCAGGAGGTAGTGTCCTCCCGGTTACAAGATAGAGTTTCACATGAGACCTCTTCAGTTGCACCTCTTGTCAGTTTGGGATCGGGACCCTGTGTCCCTGGATCAGGAATTTGTTCCATCTCCCCTGGCCAGACAGTCTCTCTCGTGGTTGCTGGACTCAAGGAACCTTCTGGGGGCAGGTCCTTCCTGCCCCTGTGCTGGGAAATGGTCACCACGGATGCCGGTCTGACCAGCTAGGGAGGCTTCTGGCAGTCCCTGAGGTTCCAGGGTTGGTGGGGCCCACACGAGGCCAATGCTTCCATCAACATCCTGGAACTGAGGGCGATCAGGTTGGTTCTTTCTTGCCTATCCACTCACCTTCGGGGTCAGGCTGTTCAGATCCGCTCAGACAACCAGACGGCGGTGGCCTACCTCAATCATCAGGGAGGTACTCGGAGCAAGCGAGCCTTCAAGGAAGTGTCCCTGATTCTGTCTTGGGCAGAACAGCATGTTCCCTGCATCTCAGTGGTCTACATCCCAAGGGTGGAGAACCAGTTGGCGGACTCCCTGAGCAGGGGGACGTCTTGTCTGGGGGAGTGGTCTCTTAACAACCAGGTGTTTCTCTCCCTCTGTCACCACTGGGGTCAGCCGGATGTGGACTTGTTTGCATCCCGTCACAATCACAAACTTCCCAGATTTGTCTCTCTGTCTCAGGATCCTCTGGCCTTCGCCACGGAATGCCCTGGCAATACCTTGGACGGAGTTTCAGCTTCTCTGTGTGTTCCCTCCGTTTCCTCTCCTGGGCAGGGTCATGCGCAAGATAGCCCAGGAGCGGGTACCAGCCATACTGGTGGCCCCTTGTTGGCCAAGAAGAGTTTGGTTCACAGACGTCGTGCAGTTGGCAGTAGACCGACACGTCTTGCCCAAGGATCCAGATCTTCTCACTTAGGCAGCTACGCCATCCCAATTTACAAACTCTGGCTTTAACGGCTTGGCTGCTGAAACCTCCATATTAACTGTCCTTTATTACAGGGTCTGGCATGCTTACATTGCCTGGTGTGAGTCCAAGTCTCTTCCCTGTCGGGTGTTTTCTATTCCCAGGATTCTGGAATTTTTACAACATGGTTTGGATCTTGGCCTTCAACTTGGTATCCTAAAAGGCCATGTTTCAGCTCTGGCAATTTTTTTCCAAAGATCTTTTGCCAATCACCGGTTGGTTAAAACCTTTTTCCAGGGTGTTTCTCATGTGCGTCCACCCCGTAAGCCTTTGCTACCAGTCTGGGATTTGAATTTGGTATTGTCTGCTCTGCAAGGGCCTCCCTTTGAGCCTATCCGCGAGGCTGCCTTGTCTATTTTGACTGTTAAGGTAGCCTTTCTGGTGACTATCACTTCTGTAAGGCGAGTTTCTGAGCTAGCGGCGCTTTCCATCAAACCTCCTTATTTTGAGAGGCATCAGGATAAGGTGGTGTTCCGGCTTAAGGTTGTGCCTTTCATCTCAATCAGGACATTGTCTTGCCTTCATTGTGTCCTGCCTTCATTGTGTCCTAATCCTGCTAATTCCAAGGAGCGGACTCTGGATGTGGTCAGGGCGTTTTATTTGGTCGCTACTGAGACTTTCAGGAAGTCTGATGCTCTTTTTGTTCTCACTTCTGGACCTAGAAAGGGTTTTTCCTCCGGCTAAATCCAGTATCAGCAAGTGGATCCATCAGGCTGTGGTTCAAGCCTGTTCTGCTAAGGGAAAGGAACCTCCCTTTAGGATTACTGCTCATTCCACTCGTGCTATTGGTGCCTCTTTTCAGCACCAAGCTTCTGTTGAACAAGTTTGCAAGGCCACTACTTGGTCTTCTGTTCATACTTTTTCAAAGTTTTACAAGGTTGATGTTAAGGCCTCAGCGGATGCTACTTTTGGCTGCAAGGTGCTTCAGGCAGTAGTGACTTGAACTACTGCCTGTTACTCTTTGGGGATCCCACCCTACTTTGGACACTGCTTTTGGATGTCCCAACTGTTATGAATACTGAGGGGGGCCCTGCCATGCAATAAAGAAAAAAGCAATTCTGTGAGTACTCACCTGTAGAATTATTTTTGTTCTTGCATAGCACGGCCCGCTTTGCCCCACCCTTGTTATCGTCATTTTTGGTTGCCTCTTTATGGTGATTGTTCCAAGTTAATTGGGCTTTTTTACCTTTTTACATTTTTCTTGTCTCACTGCTTGTCTAGGCGGGGAACTCTATGGTTAATCCCGTTTTTATAGGAAGTTGGGAGATGCCACAGCTTTCTGCAGTACCACTGCGCCACCTTGTGGCGGAGTAACCCAACTGTTATGAATACCGAAGCGGGCCGTGCCATGCAAGAACAAAAACAATTTTACAGGTGAGTACTCACAGAATTGCTTTTTTAATATCTATCATATATATTGTTTTGTTATAAATCTTATAATAAAAATATCTGCTTTTTTGGGGGGGGGGGGGGGGGGGGGGGGGCGGGGACTTGCTATGTACGCCCCTTGCTCAGAGAAAATCCCTGCCCTTGGACACAGTAATGGATAATGGATACCTAACACTCTGTTAACAGCCACTAGCTTTGTCTTTATCGCCACTTTAAAGCGGACCTTTATTCTGAATAAGAGCCTATCTTATATGTTTCCCACACCCTGTACATACAGATTGCTCACATTAAAAATCATCCTACCTGCATCTACTGCATGTTATGAGCCTTTAAACATCCAAGATGGCGGCTCATGGAACATCAGCCAGCCTGCAAACAGGAAGAGCCTTCTGACTGTGCTGCTCTGCATTCTGGGATTGCTGACCTTTTCCTGACCCCAGCTCTGTTCTGTATGAGCAAAGCACAGCTATAACCCACCCCCCCTGTACTTTATCCCACTCTCCTCAGTCCTCAGTAAGTGTGATGCTTCTGAGTCAAGGTGGCGCCCGTGTCCTAAGTCCTGAACAGAGTTGCAGCCCAGTGGGGGAAAGAATAAGTAAGTGACTAAAAACTTAAAATATATTAACTTTAGATGCTGGGGAATCTTTTTTTAAGGGTTTGGGCTTTTCAATAAATCATGGTGAAGGTCCGGTTTAAGTGTCTCAGATTTGATCCTCTGAAAATATGGTCAGCTTAGCCTGGGGCAAGGAGGGGTCCATTAAAAGTTGACTGTATGAGACATTAAGGGGCCCATTTAATGTTCGCACCAGGGCCCCGCCACATTTAGTTACGCCCCTGCTGCTCACCAGCAGATGGAACAGGGAGGAGAGTTATTTCACTGAATTTCATTTCTATTTACTGTTACTAAATAAATGTGTTATTTGCCTTTCTATGGCTTATGGGGGGTAATTAATTCATTAATTATATATTTCATTGGTATTAATAACTTAATGAGGGGGAGGGGGGCTTTATATAGTGTAAATATAATGTATGTGTATTTTATTTGTATTATATATTTAATTGATTAAATGAACTGGATATTTGATTCGTAGGGGACATCCCGACTTGGGCCACGCACCCACCTAGACGCCATTCACCCCTATATTCCTATGTGGCACAGGATGTGCCCGCTCCCCTGCAGTGCACACCCTCCATACCTGACAGGGGGCGCCGCTGTGTGCGCTTAGAAATAGAGGTGGAACGCAGGTGAGTGCGCTGCTCGGACGCGGGATAGGCTTGCGATTTCTGGCTGTGGGGCTTCCCAAATCAGGATACCGCCTAAGAATCATAATAACCAGTCCAAAATTGAAGTGGAACAAGATCTGATCCTGGGAGATGTCCCGCTGTGTGAGATCCCCCAGATTACTCGATCTACATAACACTCCAGCGTTCCCACAGCACAGACGGGGCTCTCCTCCAATCAGCTTCTTAGTCTGCGCATATTAATGTGCGGCTGGAGAAGCTGTAAGGAATCCTGGCCGCACTCGCGATCCCCAGGCTGTGCACAGTTATGGCAGCTATTCAGTTATGGCACAGAGCGTGTACTCTGCCTTGAGAAAGTGACAATACGTCAGGAAAACGCATTGGCCTTTTCCTGGGGGGACGAGTGGCGGCCTGTACCATGGACACTGTGTATTTGTAAGATAAGTGTATTTCTTTCATGTCTTTGCACCTACCTCGTATCATTTATTGCATATTTTTGCACTATACTCATCTGATTGTTTATTAGGTTTTGATGCACTTTATTGGGAAGCACAAGCACTTTACATTTTATTAATGATTATTGCCCTTAGAAGGGCCCAGGTTATTGAGCTTTATTTAACATTTTTATGGCTGCCCTGTACAACAGCGCCCCCCACCATGGCAGATTGTGAGAATGTTGTTGTCTTGTATGTCTTTTAAACTGTCTTTTTAGATATATTGTATTATGTGGATCAAATAAATTTTTGATAAACTATTTGAGTGTGTGCAACGCCAAGTCTCTGGTTTGGGCTCTTTTGGGGGATTTGGGCACCCCCACTTTCAATAGTGTTTCAGCATTCTGAGTGGCACCCAGAGCATTGCACCACATTTATTAGTAACTAGTTGGTGTCATCCAATCTTTGTATTAGTACAGTTATGGCAGAGCCCGGGAGAGATGCCGCCACTGGCTGCACATGCTGGATAGGTAAGTAAATCATGCAACTGGAGGGGTTTCATATAATGGGGGATACCAAATGGGGATACCACAGGGGGTGGTTGTTTAACTGGACCTAGTGCCTATAAGACTCTAGGTCCGGTTAGACGACTACCCCATGATATATGGTCCACTTTAATATTAAATATATTATTGCTCTCAGTGTGTAATCCTGGAGATCGCCGCGTTTACTCACCTTTCCGCCAATCCCGTGTCACATGCACAGACAGGCAGCCAATCAGCATGCTCCTCTCTATTCACCTTCTGCTAGTCGCTCTGATGTCTGAGCGTCGCACAAACTAAATGGAGCGAGCGCGTCACAGGCCGCATCCCCACTCCTCCGTGTACCCGCACCAGCCATCCAGAAATGGGGGGAGTGGGAACCCGCCTCAGCTAAAGGCATAGTGGGGATGCAGCCGCTGCCGGCACATGCACCGTGAGGTCACCGGCCATGTTAGTTGTCTCTGATCCGGATATGGGATGCCCCGGGAATGAGGAAATCGGCCATTGCTCCTCTGTAACGGATGGCAGGAGAGAAAGAGGAATAATAATTTAGAGTAACATATTTATATTTCTTTATATTGAATTTATTATAAGTGCTTTTGGGGAAAGCTTTACTTGAATGTTTTATATTCTTTTGCAGTCAGCTCCTGTGTGGACAAGGGCTCCCCCTGCTGATTGGAGGCAGAGGCACATCACATGCAGAATAGAGCCAGTAGGGGGTCAGGTAAGTATAGTTGTTTCTTAATATGCCCCAGACAAACCATTTGTGAAAAATGGGAAGAGAGAAAAAAGTCATTTTTTGATATTTAAATATTCATAATTTTAAAGTGTTGATCAACACCCCCTTAATTTTTCATGGGGCGATATTCTACCTCTTTATGGGGCATCCCTAATTCGGATGCCTCGCTTTGTGAAACCCTGGGGTCACCCGAATTAGTCACCTCTTCCCTGAGCCCTCACCACATCTTGTTGCCATGGCTGCATCCCCGGATTCCCTATAGCTAAACCCTCATCAGGCCATCACAGCAGGAGGTGAGCGGGGATGCGGCCGGCGTCACTCGCTCTATTCAGATTTTCTTGCCGCTCTGAGCACAGGACATTTGATTGGAACGAGCGCTACTGATTGGCTGAGACCTGCACTTGGGGAACGAAGGAAAAGTAAGTTCACAGGGCAATACACACAGTGGGGGCATCCCAAATTAAGATGCCCCCATCAGAAGGAAAAAAACCTAATAAAGTGAAAGTTTTGAGTTTTGTTAATCTTTAAAGTGTTGCAGAAGAGCCAGAGATTGGCCTACCTACTCACCTTTTCCTGGGATCCCGCAGTCTGTAATTAAATGCAGCACAGAGCAGAGAAGCAGCATCCCGGCGCTCTCCGCTCTGCACGCCACCGGCAGAAGATCATCAGGTTTTTGGAGGCACAGAGCAGAGGAAGCCACAAGAAGGTGAGTAGGTGGCCTGATCTCAGGCTTTCAGTACCATTATACACGGTTAGGGATACTCCATAGGGACCTTAGGCAGTGATCCAGGAGTCTGTTTAGACGTTTGTTCTCATTGGCATTACAGTAGTCAATTCTATCGAAGTGTGAACAAACATTTAAGTGGACCTAAACCATTTATAGGCTGCTGTGTTTCCCATCCCCCAGTTATCTGGATTTACGATGGCTATCCAAGGCTTAAATATGGCCAAGAAACTCACCCTCTCCAAGGCAGCTGTGCAGTCTGCCCATGTGCCCAGTAGGGTTTGCCAGTCTTCTGCAGCGAAACATTTGCTGACGCCAATCCATGTGCAACAGGGGGACGGAGAAGGTAAGTTCTTACATGAGATCCTCTGGTTCTCCAGTGGCCCAGTCTGAGCCTGGGTCTTTGTATTGGTGGGATCAGGTCCAGAAGGTGGGAGGATTGAGGCTCATCCCTTCCAATGTTTCTTTTTTTAAATGGAGCTGGCTGTGGGTGCTCCATGATTTGGGTCTGGGGGAGAGGATGGAGGGCCACTTGCCTTCTCACATCTGCTCTGCCAATGTAGTTTTATGGGAAATGAAAGTTTTGGACCTTGTCTCTGGGTGATGCCAGTTTTGAATGCCCCGCTGTGTAAAATCCTGCTGGCCACCCATAAAACATTCCTCTGCTCCAATCAGTTTCTTTGGCTGCACATATAAATGAGCGGCTAAAGAAGCTGAATGGAAGCTTAGCCGATCATGTGATCCGCAGCACATCCCCTCTATGGCTCTGTGTGGCTGCACCAGTCATTAAGTTGGCATGGCAATGCACAGACTAGAGGTATGCGGGAGATGCCACCTTGTGACCGTAGATTAGTGTTTTACCCAATTGAGATGCCCATTGTAGCAATATTTTTGAGTTTTAACAGTTTGGGTTCCCCTTTGTACCATAGTTTTAGAGTTTTCCAGTTTGGGATGCCCCTTCTAACAGTATATTAGTGTTCACCCTTTTGGGATGCCCCCTGTAGTATGGTAATAGAGTTTATTCTAAGTATGTCACACACCCCACTTCATTTACTCATTATTATTACACTTGGGTAATACCTACCGCTAGGTGGCAGCATTGCAGAGAATCTCCAAAAAATCAACAGGCCCCTCCCGGTCTATACATACCTGGTACCTCCCAACAATCTCCCAGTGTTCTTCTCTGCAAGATGGCGACAAGACAGAAGAAAGAAGTCTCCTGCTTGCAGGTAGCCGGGGTATCACCCCGCCCCCCCCCCCCCCCCCCCCCCCCCCCATGGTCTATTTCTGCCTGGTTCTTTTTTGTAACATACATGTTGACTGGCAGCCTCCCAGCTTTGGCTGTAGGCTGGGCAAAAGGTAGCCGGCACCTTAGGTGCCTAGGAGATTAGCTCCTCCGCTCGACCCTTCATTGCGGGGCATAGCGGGATTCCCGGAGTGGTGATCCGGATGTGGGATGCCCCCATTTAACTAGCAGTTAGTTAGCCTTCCAGGATTTTGTCTGGCCCTTGGTCAGTGGTCTATTCCTTGCACAGGGTGTCATGGATGTTTGTGTGTGTGTGTGTCTGTGGCTGATCTGGCTGGTATATGTGAGGGCTCCTGCGCTTGCTTCTCTGGGCGTTGTTCCGCGGACGTTTGGTTGGTGTGTTTGACCGTCATGCCTGTGTGTGTTTTACTCTTTTGCGGCATATGCGTCTTGGCGGTTTCTCCTCAGGAGCCGGGGGGCGGGGTCACGCGCTGCGCCGCGGGCCCGCCAGTTGGCTAAGCGCTGCGATCGGCGCTTGTGTGCCTGGCGTGGCTGGTATGCTCTGGGGGAGAGCGCGTGTGGCCATTTCTCTTTGGGACCGGCAGGTAGTTCCGCCGGTCCCGTTATGGGAGGTAGCGCGGTTCGTGAACGGCCGGTCGGTGACGTCGGAGTGGGGCGGGACCGCGTCGCGCGCGGTCTGCGCGTTGATTGGTCCGTTGGAGGGGCGGGGCTGACTCGGCTCCCGCGCTTCCAGGGCTCGTCTTCTCCTTCCTCTCAGGCACGGAGCGGTGATCGGGCCGCCATCTTGCTGCAGGTGTCACGCTGCGGTTGTATTCTCCTCCGGGTAGGCGTATGTGTGCTGTGGCAGATTAGCCTGCGGGGGTGTTTTCTGTTTTACAGGAATGTTTGCCTTGTCCCCCGCTTTACATCCTCTCTTCCCCCCTCCTCCTCGCTCCCGCCCACTTTTTGAGGTGCTGGATGGATATTTATATATATATATATATATATATATATATATATATATATATATATATATATATATATATATATACTTTAACCATCTGCTTGATCTATGGTTAAAGGGGGGGGGAGAAGTATTATTTATGATATTCTGTGTGATTTGCATATGTATTCTTGTGCCTGGAATGATTGTTCCCTGTTTTTTGTGTTTTTCAGATCCTGGGATCCCGTCTTGCAGGGCTCTCCCGGTCTTATATACCTGGCTAGTGGGGGTTGTTTTCTAGGCCATTGTTCCATCATTTGTATATATTTTATGCTAAATTCCCTTGGTCAGGATTTTTAAAGCATTTTAGATATAAAAGGGGCATCCCGGGTCGCGTACTGCGTAAATCCCTGGGTTCTGCGAATACCATAAATTTCACCACATGGAGGCTGCCAAAGATACCGGAAACGGTCCTTCGGGACAATCCAAGGTGTGTGGGGGTTGTGGGGCTCCGCTCCAGGGAGATGATGTCATTTTGTGTATTCCATGTGCACAGCGGAACATTGAGCGGCAGTCCAGCACTCCGGTGCCTAGCACTTCATCGGCCGCGCCATCTCCTTCTCCCCCTCGTTTGTTCCGGACCCCGTGTGGCGTTGTCCTGGGTGGGGATTCGCAATCTGAGGTATGCGCCCGTTTGGCCAGCCTTGAGAAAATGTTTTCCGCAGTGGTCGCTCAGAAGGCTCCAGCTAAGCGGAAGCATCTGTCTCCGCCTCCGCCGGATTCAGATGAGGAAGTTATTGGAGATCTGGACTGGTCAGATCGTCCCTTCGAGGATGGTGAACTCGTTGAGGAAGAGGATTCCGAGGGTAAGCAGTTGCTGGGTGCTGAGGGGGACCAGGCTGAGGGCCTTCCCCTTGATTCGTCTACCATTCTGACTCAGATGTTTGAGGTTTTGGATTTGGATCCTCCGGCGGTTGCTCCTAGGCCTAAGGGTCAGCTTTTTGGGGTGTCCAAGCAGCGCTTGGAGTTTCCCAGTCAACAGCATTTTGAAGAGGTGGTACTCAAGCAATGGGAGCAACCTACGCGTCTCGTCGGTGTGCCGTCTAGTTGGGAAAGGAAGTATCCTTTTCCGGCGGACTTGATGAAGCGTTGGTCTGTCCCTCCTGAGGTAGATACTCCGGTCTTGGGACTGTCCAACACAGCGGTCGTGCATTCTCCTGACACGACTTCGCTCAGGGACGGCGAGGATCGCCGGATTGATCAGCTGGCCCGCCATGGGTTTGTATGTGCGGGTTCGGTGTTAAGGCCCGTCTGTGCTTCGGCTCTTTTGACTTTGGCGGTCAGGTCTATTGTCAGGGACTTAGGTGTGGATCTCGATCCTACTGGTGATGAGTCCCTTGCGCTTAAGCGCTGTGATTCCTTCTTGTCTTTTATCCTGGCTGCTCAGGAGGATGCCATGTTGATGTGTGGCAGGGCTACTGCCTTGCTGGTAGCTATCCGTCGCTGTGTGTGGTTGAGACAGTCGACGGCGGATTTTAACTCTAAAAGATCTCTCACGGCTCTTCCCTTTTTGGGTTTGAGGCTTTTTGGTGAGAGGCTGGATTCTGTTGCCAAGGGAGGTAAGCTACCTCAGCGCAAGAAATTTCACCGTTCCTTTCGGGGGACGGTCTCTTTCAATCCGTCCTTTCGGGGAGCCAGAGCCGGCAGGGGTGCGGGCTTCTCGGCCTCCAGGGGCGCTAGTTGGAATAGGGGTAAAGGCCGTGGCCGCCCCGTTCACGTCTGGGGCGCTAAGCCCAAGCCCGCTCAGCAATGAGGGGGCGCCCTCACCCGTACGGGTGGGGGGACGGTTGCGGCTCTTCTCCCGGGTGTGGGACCAGGAGGTCTCGGACAGGTGGATCCGGGAGGTGGTGTCGGCCAGTTACAAGTTGGAGTTCGAGTCCCGTCCTCCTCCAAGGTTCTTCAGGTCTCGAGTATCTTCGGATCCTTTGGCCGCGCAGGGGCTCTTGGCGGCGGTAAGGAATCTTCTAGAATTAGCTGTCATTTGCCCGGTTCCTCCTTCAGAGGTAGGGCGCGGGTTTTATTCCTATCTCTTCACTGTCCCCAAAAAGGACGGGTCCTTCCGTCCTATTCTGGATTTGAAGTTTCTCAACAGATTTATTCGTCCCCGGAAGTTCCGCATGGAAACCCTGCGGTCTGCGATCGGTTCGCTTCGGCAGGGGGACTTTATGATGTCCATAGACATCAAGGATGCGTACCTACACATTCCGATTTTCCCAGCTCATCAGAGGTTCCTTCGTTTTGTGGTGGAGGATCGGCATTTTCAGTTTGTGGCTCTTCCATTCGGCCTCACCTCTGCTCCGAGACTGTTCACCAAGGTGTTGGCGGGGGTGATGGCCCTGCTCAGAGCTCAGGGGATTCGCATTGTGCCTTACCTGGACGATCTTCTCATCATGGCTCCTTCCTTCAGTCAAGCAGAGGGGGACACCAGCATGGTGGTGTCTATGCTGGAGAAGTTCGGCTGGGTGATCAATTACCCCAAGTCCTCTCTGGTTCCGGCCAGGGTGGTGACTTTTCTGGGGATGTCGTTGGACTCCTGCCTGCACAGAGTGTTTCTCCCTCAGGCCAAGGTTCTGCTGATTCAGGAATTGGCTCAGCTTCTTCTCTCCCATCCTCATCCGTCCATTCGACTAGGGATGAGACTGGTGGGGTTGATGGTGGCCTCGTTCGAGGCAGTTCCCTTTGCGCAGTTTCATACGAGGACGCTTCAACTTCATCTTTTGGCGTCTTGGGACCGGCGTCCGGGGTCGTTGGATCGGTCCTTCCGGATGTCCCCTCGGGTTCGGCAGTCCCTTCTGTGGTGGTTGGTCTCGGACGACCTTTTGAAGGGCAGGTCGTTTCTGACCCCGCTTTGGGAAACTGTCACCACGGATGCCAGTTTGTCAGGATGGGGAGGTTTCTGGAAGGATCTTCAGTTTCAGGGGCAGTGGGACCCTCAGGAGGCCCTCTTGCCCATCAATGTTCTGGAATTGCGAGCCATCAGGTTGGTTCTGTCTCGCTTGACGCATCATTTACAGGGCCTGCCGGTTCAGGTTCGATCGGACAATCAGACGGCGGTTGCTTACATCAATCACCAAGGAGGGACTCGCAGTCTGGGTGCCCACAGGGAGGTGTCTCTGATTCTAGTTTGGGCAGAGACTCATGTCCCTTGCATCTCGGCAGTTTACATTCCAGGAGTGGAAAACACAGAGGCGGACTTTCTGAGCCGGTGTTTCGGTTGCTTTGTCTCCGATGGGGGACGCCGGAGGTGGATCTGTTTGCCTCTCGTCACAATCACAAGCTTCCGACATTCGTGTCTCTGTCCCGGGATCCTCTGGCTCTGGCGGTGGATGCCATGGCCCTGAGCTGGAGGGACCTGGGGTTTCTTTATCTGTTTCCTCCAATTCCCATGCTAGGCAGGGTGCTGCGAAAGTTGCTTCTGAAAGGAGTTCCCGCCATTCTCGTGGCTCCAAGGTGGCCAAGGCGGGTGTGGTTCGCAGACATCGTTCGTCTGGCAGTAGATCAGTTCGAGCTGCGGATCTTCTCACTCAAGGCCAACTGTGTTACCCCAGTTTACAAACGCTGGCTTTGACGGCTTGGCTGCTGAAACCTCCATCTTAAAGGAGGAGGGTCTTTCGGATTCGGTCATTCGGACTCTTATTAGTGCCAGGAAGAGATCTTCGTCTTCTATCTATTATAGGTCTTGGAGATCTTATATTGATTGGTGTGAGGCTAGATCTTTGCCCTGCCAGGTCTTTTCTATTTCTAGGATTTTGGAATTTCTTCAATCAGGGCTGGACTCAGCTGAGTACTTTGAAGGGGCAGGTTTCTGCTTTGTCTATCTTTTTTCAGAGGTCTTTTGCTAGCCATTCCTTGGTCAAGACTTTTTTCCAGGGGGTTTCGCATCTGCGGCCTCCTAGGAAGTCGTTGCTCCCTGTTTGGGATTTGAATTTGGTTCTCTCTGCCCTTCAGACTCCTCCTTTTGAGCCTTTGCGGAATATTGCTCTGTCCACTCTTACTCAGAAGGTTGCCTTCTTGGTGGCCATCACTTCGGTTCGGCGTGTTTCGGAGTTGGCAGCTTTGTCTATTCAGGCTCCTTATTTCGAGGAACATCAGGACAAAGTCAGACTTTCTCCCTAAAGTGGTCTCTGCTTTTCATCTTAACCAGGACATTGTTCTTCCTTCTTTGTGTCCTAAGCCTAAGAATGTCAAGGAGAGTGCTTTGCACTGCTTGGATGTTGTACGTTGTGTCAGGTACTATCTACGTGCTACGTCTTCTTTTCGTAAGACTGATGCCTTTTTCGTTGTGCCCTGTGGGCCTAGGAAGGGTTTGGCTCCGGCCAAGTCTTCCATTAGCAAATGGATTCGTCAGGCGATTGTTGGAGCCTATTCTGCCAAGGGGAAGGATCCCCCTTTTCGTGTTACTGCTCATTCTACTCGCGCGGTTGGAGCGTCTTGGGCTTTTCAGCACCAGGCTTCTGTTGAACAAGTTTGTAAGGCTGCAACTTGGTCTTCGGTTCATACCTTTTCTAAGTTCTATAAGGTTGATGTGCGGGCCTCAGCGGATGCTGTTTTTGGTCGCAAGGTTCTGCATCCGCTGAATTGCAATTATAATTCATCCAAAGGACTGTGCTGTAATACAACATCATATAGAAATCACTAAATGTCTGGATAACCATGTGTAAACAAAGTAGCTAGTCTGTATACAATGTTTAAATAGAGAAAAAACTCCATGTATGACCATTACATTCCAGTATTGCCACAGTCCTGGATTAATCACACAATGGGTTAATATACAACAAGTATTACAGATCTGAGGAATGTATTCATATGAGTATGATCACAGTTTCAAATGTATCCACTTCAATGAGTCTCACACAATATATATATACTGTATGTTAAGTTAGCACAAAGTTTAACCAATACACTGTGTATTCATATGAATATAATCAAAACATCCCTTGTTATGTTTAAATGAGATACAGTCCCACTGTGTGACTGCTGATTCTAATGTCAGAATGCAGTTAAAGCTCAGAAGATCCCATACATACAAAGACAAATATGCGATTATACCACAGCAGACTTATAATAACATAGCAGTTACAACATGAATGTATAGTACATGATCGCTCAAACAGATTTTGTTTACCAACGTTTCACGACCGCAGGTCGTTTCATCAGGGTAGCGATAATCAGAAAGAAGAAAGCGCGCGCTTTTACCCTAGCCTTCCCCCTGGCCGGCCAGTGTGTGCTCGGCGTGAGCGGCGTTTCCTGTAGCCGCTCACGGCGTCACATCCGGTGGAGACGTCCCGACCCGAGACGTCAGCGCTGGAGGGCGGAAGTGAGGCCTCCCCTGCCCGCCCAGTTGCATACTGGTTGGCAGAGAGAGCACTCACATCCGCGCATGCGCGCTGCGTCAGCGGGCGCACGGGGCGCCACACACCGGACATCGCCTGAATAGATTATGTCCAGTTACAGCGTCATTTAAAGGACAATAAAGTACAGCACTTAATGCACATTAGGCGAAATCTTGTGGAGGAGACTTCATTTGAAGGGATGGCTGGTTGCGCTTGTATCTCGCATACAAGGGAAGAGGTGACTAATTCGGGTGACCCCAGGGTTTCACAAAGCGAGGCATTCCAATTAGGGATGCCCCATAAAGAGGAATCAAGGGGGTGTTGTTCCTCTTTAAATGAGCAACACTTTAACATTATGAATAATTAAATATCAAAAAATGGCAAAGGAATGAAAATAATTTTCTCTCTTCCCATTTTTCACAAAGCAACATTAAAGGGTTTGTCTGGGGCATATTAAGAAACCACTATACTTACCTGACCCCCTACTGGCTCTATTCTGCATGTGATGTGCCTCTTCCTCCAATCAGCAGGGGGAGCCCTTGTCCACACAGGAGCTGACTGCAAAACGCGCTCGCTCCATTTCGTTTGTGGGACGCTCAGACATCAGAGTGACTAGCAGAAGGTGAATAGAGAGAAGCATGCTGATTGGCTGCCTGTCTGTGCATGTGACACGGGCTTGCCGGAAAGGTGAGTAAACGCAGTGATCTCCAGGATTACACACTGAGAGCAATAATATATTTAATATTAAAGTGGACCATATATCATGGGGTAGTTGTCTAACCGGAGCTAGAGTCTTATAGGCACTAGTTAAACAACCACCCCCTGGGGTATCCCCATTTGGGATGCCCCATTATATGAAACCCCTCCAGTTGCCTGATATTTTTACCTATCCAACATGTGCAGCCAGTGGCGGCATCTCTCCCAGGCTCTGCCATGACTGTGCACAGCCTGGGGATTCCGAGTGCAGCCAGGATTCCATTCAGAATACCCGATTCGGGATGCCCCCCCATTCATACCCTATATACCTCATCGGAGTTCCCACGGCACAGGCGCAGCTCCAATCAGCTTCTTTGGCCATGCATGTGCAGCTAATAAAACTGAATGGAAGTGTAGTCGCACTGGAGATGGGTGCGCGGCCTCCCCTGCATCCCTTTATGGCGGCAATTCATTTATGGAGAGTGCGGCTGCACACAGACCTAGTAAGATGCAAGAAATGGTGCCGCTGGCGAGGTGAGAATATCCAGCGAGGTGTCACACAGCAGAGCAGGACAAATCTGGATGCCCCAGGGCTGGGTATCTAACCGTACCTGGCTACTCTGTTGCTCCATGGGGACACTAAATCAACCCAATCTACCCCCTCACACCGCCAGTGCATTAGAGACATACTCACCATTTCCATCCATCCGATGGAGGACAGGAAGCAGCTGGTGCACACGTGCAGCAGCCACCCCTCCTCCACCAGGAGACATGCTTCATCCTGGTGTGCAGCTGTTTCCGCTCCACCATCAGAGCTTCATGATGCAATTTGGCTTCCTAGGGCTCATACAAGTGGACCAATCAGCATTCTTTTCACTATCCTGGTGATTGGTCCTTGTCCCTGGGGCATCCTGATTTTAGGATGTGTGATCACCCACTCACCATCCTGCCATTCCCATGGCGCATGCGCGGGCTCTCATCCAATCAGGGCTTTATGTGGTGCATCCTAATGCATGGAATAAAGCCGTCACTTTAGGATAATTTGGTGGCATAGAAAGTGGGGGCAGCCACCTCCCTGGTTTCCCTGTAAAATAAGTATTTTAGCCCAGTTTTAATAGGGATTTTTCCTAATATCTCATGTAATAACTAAGTGCAAATCACTCCCTCCTTTATTATCCTATTTGTATTTAGGGATTTTTATTTTCTTTAATTAAATTAAACTTTTACTACTGCTACATAATCTCCTATAATCAGACCTCAGATGAGATGGGAAAAGGCCCCTTTGTGTAAATGTTCTGTGAATGGCAGAGGATGATGGCGGCGGCGAGACTCCAGGAGAAGCTGTCACACGGCTCTGCACCGATCTGCCCTGTCTCTGCTCCTGCAACTAGTGCTGCCTGATGCTGCTGCAACTAGTGCTGCCTGAGCGCTGATCAGCGAGCCCATCACTCTCAGCAGCAACACACTGCACTGGCGTCTCCTGGCGAGCTGACATCACCCCCCTGTGCATCTCGGCCACGCCCACCCACTGGCCCTGTGGCGCAGTAAGCTAATGTCCTGTGCGGCTGGCTTACTCGGAAGTAGCCGAGTCCACCGGATCGAATCCCACTCAAGGCCCATTAATAGGCGGCAAATAAGAGAAGTGGACAATGCCCGGCCGCCTGTTTTTTCTTTCTTAATTAGTAGTGAAACTTTTTTTTTTCTGTATTAAAAAAAAAATATTAAAACTCGTTTTTTTTACTATTTAACAGAAATCTGCCATACAATCAGCACAATATATCTCACTGACTAATAAACGTGTTTTACATAAAAAAAAAACCTTAACGGCCACAGGATGGGGCTAGATAATCATACAGATAGCAATAGCTTATGTCCCAAAATATAGCCATTCAGCACCATATTTTATTAATAAGAAAAATATAACATTGGGGAAAGTGCACTTAGGATGACAATTGTTTTTTTGCACAAAAAATAAATAAATAAAGTGGACATCGTTTTGGCACAAAGAAAATGACACTTGGCATAAAAAGTGCATTTTCCCCAACGTTCTATTTTCCCTATTAATAAAAAAGGAGCCAGCCTGGACGGTCATGGCAGACAAAGCATCGGGTTGGGATTCGAACCCGTGCCCTATAATAAAACTGCTTTATAAGGTGTCTGAGCAACACTCGCACATGCGCACTGAAGTTCTCCCTATATAGCCCTATATAGCTATGGGTGGATGAGTGGTGTGAGGAAGTGGGGGGCGGGGCTATGCAAATCTCTGATGCCGGGGCAGCATCGCATTAGCAGACGCCGACCATTCCCGCTTCTGTTACAATGAGCGCGCTCTGTGTTATGCGCATGCCCACTCACAGGCTGGTTACGCTGAAGCAGAGGTGACATTTCCACTGCGCACGTGCGAGTGTTGCGCAACGCCTTGTAAAGCAGTTGAGCTCTGTCATCCAAAGTGCACTTTCCCCAACATTATATTTTTTTATGTTATTATGACTTTTTTTTTTATTATACCATTTCCTTTGTGATAAAATGATGTCCATTTTATTTTTATTTCTTATATTTATTTCATTTTTTTCTTTTATGCCCCCCCAAAAATCAAAAGCGCACTTTCCCCAACGTTATATTTTTCTTATCATATTATTATTAAAAAATTATAAATATTTTATTTAAAAAATAAGCCTATGTGGCGGTCTTCACTGATGCAGCAAATTCCTTAGTGACCAAGGCTCTGCTAGGTCTGCAGAACAGCGGCCATTGCTCCCACCTGCTGAGGCCCAGTCACACCTCACAAGTGGTGTCAGGCGTGGCTTGCACATGCGCAGTGCCGCTACGGAAACGGGTCGGGGGGGGACAACCCTCATGAGGCCAAGAGAATATTTATTTTTTAATAATTTATTTTTTACATTGTGGGCAGCAGACTAAACTTCCCTGATGTGCAGCGCGTGTGTCTGCCCCCTCCCTTGGCGTGCTGCGTTCCACTGTGGAGCGCAGCCTCATCATAGCGCTGTCCTATGTGTGTGTAAGCCCGGGGGGGCGTGGTTTGCGGTGGTGCGTCTGCATTCCACTTCAGCGTGGCCAGGCCTCACAGTGTAATGGCCGCGTCCGCCAGCCACGCCCAGGCCTCAGTGCTCCCAGCCATTGTCTCCCCTCCCTCCCCATGCTGCAGCCGCCCAGTATGGCCACCAGCCACACCCCCATATGGCCACCAGCCACGCCCACTGCTCCTGTGACTCCCCTTCCTTCTATGTTTTTTTTTTTTTTTTTTTTTTTTTTTACTTTTTTTCCCCATCAAACAGGTTTAAGTGGAGTATGGACATCCACTTCCAGTTGTCTCCAGCCCTCTAGATAAAAATGGTGTCTGATCACCATATTGGGATGCCCCAGTAACACAGATGAATCCCAGGTCCGCTTTATAGTCACTCACGGTTGGCAGCCCTGGAATCTATAAGATTCCTGGGTGGCCTGATTCCCTCCCCCTGGGCATACTGAAACGGGATGCCCTGCTGTGTGACCCCCCCCAGTCACATACCTTCTTCCTGATCCCATGGTGTGTCGAGATATATAAAGCAGAGCTTTATATACTATTTAATTAATCAACAATCAAACATCAAATGATAATCAATTATTAACCAATTAAATATATAATGAATTAAAATAACTCAAGGAAATCTTAATCAAATGGACATAAAACACTTGATAAGTTTTAGAAGAGATCCATGTACAAAACCAAAATTATGCAACAATATAACCTCTGATTAAAAGATAAATAACAAATTTATTATATACAATAAACAACAACAACAAAGATCATTAAACGCGATTTTGATATTTGGTCACTAGATGGCTTACTCTTAGTAGACCATTACTTTTAATCCTAAAATGGCTAATAATGTATAATATTACTTGAAATAAACAATTATGAATAAATATAATTATCCCAGGACATATGAAGCTTCTAAAGCCTATAACCAAATGGAGCTTGATAGGAAATCTGGCTTGGCTTGATTTAAGCTATATAAATTTAGAAAGATTTAAAAATGAAATTAATACGTTACCAAGCTATTGTTCAAAATGGCTGCTTTTGTATCCTGGGTCAGATATGTGGATTAGCTATGCTGGTCAGAGGTCGGATCAGGTGTGTTGTTCAGATGTGTGGTCAGCTGAGGTCAAATTGTTGTCTCAGGTTAGCTGTGTCAGGTTCTTGTCTCAGGTTAGCTCTCAGTTTATATGCAAAACTTCAGTCCTGTTCCCCTCCCATAGCAAATAATAACACCCAGGGGTGTGTTAGGGGCGTGTCTGGGGTGTGGTTAAGGAGACTCTTAATCAGTCACATCCTAGATCGGCCACTAGGGGTGCGATAGGACAAAGAATCCTTTCAACAAATCTTGGACAATAATCGTCCAAAATATATTTTGAAACTCTGTTTGGAATTCTATATAAAGACACAGAGATATAAATATATATATATATATATATATATATATATATATATATATATATATATACATATACGTACACAAACACCCATCTATCCCCCACCTGATCTCTATGATGATGTCTACTATTATATTAATTATTTGATTATTTCAATAAATCCTTCTTTTCCTAAACTAGATATTTATAATCAATATATTGTTATGTCCTGGGGATAATTATAATCAATCATAACTGATAAACAATTGAAAACATCACATTCACATTATATTACATTGGATATTTAGGGAAATAAACCTATAAATTTCCAACTAATAATACAAAAATGTAGAAGCTAATTATCCCCTATTTAAAACTACACATAGTATTATTCCTAGAAAATTCCTATAAATTAGAATAACACAATTTTACAATAATGCAACCTATAATATATTCATTATTTTAAGGATATAAAACATTAAATGACCTTAATTTGATACTAATATAATAGTCTTATTTTCCCTTATATATATTTAGACACACTTCAAATAAAATCCTTAAAACCACTACTAAATCCACATGCAATAATATAAAACGTATATATACATATATATATATATATATATGCATGTTTGTGATAGGAAAAACAATTTTACCACACATTATTTAATCTGATACGTATGGTAATTACTAAATTGATACATGGAATATTCCATCAAAATATATCCATACGATATCCTATAACCTTACATTAACTATCATTACATTTGAACATAGAGAAACTGATTGGTATTTCACCATATTTAAAACTGGGTCTTAATTCTTATGTGCACCTGGATGGTGAATAGTTTCATGTTCCTCACACCTATCTTTGTTGTGTTGACTTTAAGCCAACAGTGCACAACTTTGAACAATGACAGTCCTACAAGATCTTTGTTTTTGTGTAATTCGGGTAAACAAGCTTTATGTGGAAAAACTTTAGTATGGATGACATATAAAAGTCTTTAAGACACCTGGGTTCTTCAGCCGAGATTCCATTGTGATAAACCAGCTTGGCAAATAGAAGGATCCTTAGGCCCATTGTAGTCAATGACCTTCAGTGTTCAAGTCACGTTTATGAATGGCAAATAAGGTAATAACCTGGTTTCAGCTAGGACAATAATGTAATCCTTTATGACTTGGCAAACTCAGGCTTACCATCTTGTGAAAGGTTTCCAGGTTTCACAGGCCAAGTTATTTTCCTGTCAGATTAGTTTTAGGGACCAAATGCATCTTTTGATAAACTACTGGGGTTTATTAAATGATCCCTTTTTCCGTATGAATATGCCTGACATAATCCCCCTTCGTTCCAATTTAATATTTGAATATAAAATATGGAGTTGGAACGCTAGAGGAAGGCTTTTCATACTAGTTCATCGAAAACCATTGTGCCCAAGTTTGGTTTATAATGTTCAAGCCATAATTTCGCCAGCGTGCTTTTAATGAAGTGTATCCATCGTATCATCTTAATAGTTAGATAGCTCCACCATCGGATAATCATAAGGAACAGCACGCTCCCAACGTAATCAATCCGGGTTTGTTGAATCTAAAAGGGTGAGTATAACTTCTTGGTAAAGATGGTATCCTTCACGTTGAATGTAGACCCGATAAGCGTCGTCTCTCGGCGATTCCACGTTCCGATGGCTTCGTTCCTGGGAATGGTCGTCATACGCTCGATATCCGTCTTCCTCTCGGTCGATTGGACGATCCGGCTGATGTAGACCCTCTCGGACAAAATCCTCGCGTTCGTCAGACTGAATGCCGTAGTTCTCTGCGACACGATTCCAGACGATGGTCCTGGTACAACGATCGACTCGACCTGGCACTCTTTCCCCGTCATCAGGATGATGTATAGGATGGCGACACTTCTCGACGTCCTCTTGGCTTCATCAACTGTAAAATATTGTATGACACATATGAGCACATACATCTTTTCATATTCCTTCTTATCAATCGGGTACTAAAATATGATTTTACTATCAAAATTCTCCAATGCATATGGCTTGTTACGGAGAAAATTCTCGATATTTTAATATAATTAAGATTATAATTATTTATAATTGTAATAAATTACAAAAATGTATTAAGAGATATAAAAGTACGGAGGAAAATATAAAATAAAATAGGTTAGGTCGATACAGCATACTACACCAATCCTGATTTTCCGTCTTCAGCTGGACTCCGATATCTCTTTATTCATCTTCATCCAGTCTTCTTTCCAGTCTTTGAAGTTGGGACCTAGGATGACAAGCTCGCAATTGATTAATATGGACCCATTTATCTACAAATTCATCCCCCTTTGGAATTTTGACCTTATAGACCACAGGAGATAATTTATCAATAATGCTATATGGTCCTTTCCATGAAGGTAAAAATTTCTTTTCCTTTACCTGATCTCGGGCAAAGTTGTAAAGATATACCTGATCGGAAACTTGATACTCCTTCTTTGTAGTCTTCAGATCATAATATGTTTTATTGCTCACAGCAGCTTTCTCCAGATTCTTCTGGGCAAACGCAAAAGCCTGCTGAAGATGCTTACGCAGATTCTCCACGTATTGATGAGCATTTGAAGCGTTTAACAGATTATGATCCGTTGTCCTATAAAGCAAATGTTGTGGTAGTACCATTTTCCTACCAGTGATCATCTCAAATGGGGAAAATTTGGTAGCACTGCTGGGTGTGGCTCTAATAGCCATCAAGACTAAAGGCAACTTCACATCCCAGTCCTTACCAGATTCATTGACAAACTTCTTTAAGATATTTACAATGGACTGGTTGTAACGCTGTACTCCACCACTAGAGGCTGGGCGATAAGCTATATGTAGCTTTCTTTTTACACCCAATATTTCCCACATTTTCGTCATCACCTCACTGGTGAAACTGGATCCTCGGTCGCTCTCAACCCGTTGGGGCAACCCAAACCTGGAAAATACGTGGTTGATGAGTAGGGATGCACAAACACTAGAGCTACATGTTTTGCACGGCAAACATTCCACCCATTTTGTAAATAGACAAGTTACAGTTAACATAAATCGATTACCTTTTGATGAGGTTGTTACTGGTCCAATAAAATCGATTTGGATATCCGACCATGGCATAGACATTCCTCTTTTCATCAGTGGTGCCCGATGAGTGGGTGCTTGTGGCTGGAATTGAGGACAAATTAAACATCCTTGGCAATATGTGCGAACATCTTGCAACATATGCGGCCAATAAGCATAATCCCGTAACAATTCATATGTTACCTTCTCACCTCGATGTCCAGCAGTTGGAGCATCATGGGCATGCTGTAGCATCAAACCTCGGAATGCTATGGGAACCACCCATTGAGATATGCCATTTTTCGATGTTCTGACTAACAACCCATCTTGTAAAGAAAATTGGGACTTACCCTTCATTAAAATCCGTAACTCTTCCTTGTCTTTACAATCTTCCATGGTTATGGAATGGTTCTGTGGATCTTCGATATGTTTATAAAATACCCCAATGACAGGATCCCCCTTTTGGCTTTCAATGAGATCCTCACTAGGGAAATCCTGGCTCCACTGGGCCACATTGGCTTCGGCCTCCTTTCGGGCCTGCCTCCTGGTTAATGCCTCTACCTGTATGGTACCCATGAGGTCATCAATGTCCAGGACTTCTCCTTCAAGAGCTCCTCGCTTGGCTAGGGAGTCTGCCAAGTCATTTCCCTCTTTATCCATACCTGGATATTTTGAATGGCCCCTGGTCTTTTTCCAATATATGGTAAGTCCATGAGTGGTAACCATCTCATCAATCCTGCAAAACATTTTACCATGTTTAACTGGTTTGTTATTGCTTCTTACCATATTGGACCTTTTCCATCCAGGGAGGTATTCCACAAAACTGTTACGAATATAATTAGAATCTGTAATTATAACAAACTCTTTAATATCATATTCGATAGCCATCTGTACAGCTTTGTATACAGCAGTGAGTTCTGCAATCTGGCTACTTTTTGGACCAATGCTGTATCCTACAGAGATTTCTGGGAAGTGGTTATTCCACACTATTCCAATACCTGCAACCAACTTACGTTCTGATCCTACAGTTGTATGGAAAGAACAACCGTCAACATAGACACGGGGTAAAGATTTGCAATACTCTTCTTCAAATGTCTTATAGGGAGACAAAGATTGTTCTATTAGGAAATCATTTTCCGCTGGTTCATCTTTAGGGCCTGTATCGGTACAATCATGAAGATCAGCTAACCCTTGGGCAACTGGATTCTTATTATTTTGTTTGTACCTTATCTCCAATGGCCATCCCATTAAGGACATTGTCCATGCGGTTATCCGACCATTGGAAAGATTTCCATCCCTAATTTTACTGCTTTGCAAGTATTGCAATGGTTGGTGTGCAGTTTCTACAATGATCTTTTCGCCTTGGATAAAACTCCTGAAATATTGCAAAGCCCACACAGTTGACAATACTGCTTTTTCACAATCATTAAATTTTACCTCAACTGGTGATAATGATTTGCTAGCATAGGCGATGATCTTATTCAGGGTTTCCTGTTTCTGGAACAGTACAGCACTCATGCTTTTATCGGTGAAACCTGTTTCAACAAAGAAAGGTTTCCCCCCTTCTGGGTATGCAAGGCATGGGGCCTGAATGAGTCTAGTTTTCAGCTCAGTTACAGCTTCCTCGTGACATTCATTCCATTCCCATTTTACGCCTTTCTTTAACAACTGCAAAAGAGGCTTTGTAATTTCGGCATAGTTGTCTATGAACTTACGTGAATAGTTCATCATACCCAGGAAGGATCTTAATTCCTTCAGGTTGGTTGGTGACTTTGTCTTCATCACGGCTTCCACCTTTTTCTTTTGTGGATTAATTCCTTCCGCAGAGATTTCATGACCTAGGAAATTAACTTTGGAACGACACCATTGAGCCTTCTGTAAAGACAGTTTTACGCCAGCTTTTCTCAATTGGGTTAGTACATGCCTCAGTTCTGCAATATGTTCCTCAAAAGTCGCGCTTTTGATCAGAATGTCATCCACATAAATTAAGGTACCTCGTTCAGCGGCATCAGGCATTGCCTTATGCATAAACACAGCAAATTCATGTCCTGAATTTACATAACCAAAAGGTAATCGTTGCCACGCCCATTGTTTGTCACCAAATGAGAACGCCAGTTTGTATTGGTCCCTCTCATCCACCTTAATGGTCCAGTATCCCTGTGCACAGTCAAGAGCAGTGAAAATCTTAGACCCCTGTATTTGTGCCAAACAATGGTCTATATATGGCACGGGCCACCCAGACATATATACCCGTTTATTTAACTGCCTAAGGTCCGTACATAGACGAAATTGACCATTTGGCTTGAGAATTGCCAATATAGGGGAGTTAAATGAACTATGCACTGGGCGTATGATACCCCGCGCTTCCAAATTCTTGACTATTTCCGCTAACGACTCATAAGCGGCCAATGGAAGTCGGTATTGTTTGACATATACAGGTGGTGCATTGGGATCTGTTTGGATTCTTGCTACATGTAGGTCAGTGACCCCACAATCATAGGAATCCTTGGCAAACATATCTTGGAAATCTATGAAGAGTTTCTTTAATTGTTGACGTTCCAATTCATCAGAACATGCATCAGCTAAAGAAATTTGCTCTGCGGCCTGTTCCTGAAATTCAGGAAAAATTTCAGGTTGACTTAACTCATAAGCTTCTTCCAGCTCAGTTGTTAAATCGCTCTTAGGTTCGCTTACCATTTCCTTTTTCAGTTGGTATAACTCATATTCTTTCTCATCACTCTCGTGATTGAAAACCAATGAGGCTTCTTCAATATGGCATGTACCTTCTTCAGAACTGAAAGGATAAATAGAATGAATATTAAATAACCCTTCAGGTATTGAGAAAAAGTGTTGTTCCAATAGTTCTTCCTCTGATAGATATTCATCAGGGATAAGTCCAATAACCTGATTCTGAAATCCAAAAGTGTAATATTCAGAATCCATACCTAACCCAAGTATAGTTCCTTTCTGTAAAGCTATACTATGGGAAGCCATGTTATGAATAATTATATTCAATGGTTTATGATAGATATTTACCATAGGAGTATGTGTTACCTTAAGTCCGATTTGTTGTATCCTGTTAGACAAATAGATCAAAGCGTCTGTATTCTTTAATGTCTGTCCCTTCTTTACCTGTATGGGAAGAAGAAAAGGCTTACCTCCTTCAGGGATCTCGACATCCTCAGCAACCAGAATACTTACGGCATAAGGCATCTGTTGTCCCCATTTCAGGGTTTGTTCCTCATTCTGAAATCCCTTTGGATCCCCAGATAATCTAGACCACAAATGATTGTTCACCAGATCGATCTGCGCAGCAAATCGGTGTAACAGGTCATTACCTATATATATCTGGTGCCGTGGTTCATTCAACACAATGAATGAATGTTCAGTGGTCTTATCTCCTATGGAAATAGATAATAAACATCTTGCAATTACATTATGACTCTGGGAATCACCATCCAGATCATGAACCCATTGGTCTTGTGGAGAGGAATATCTAATCATTTTAGGATTGGCGACCTGTTTCAAAAGACTTAGGCTAATGTAACTGGCTTCGGATTTTAAATCCAGCTTGGCATATTTCATCCGAGCCATATTGTTCACCTGTACGGGAATCAATAGGTTATTACTTACCTTTTCAATCCGGGTCATGGATTGAGTATGCCTGGTCAGGTCTGCTACCTCGGAACATCTCTCTTCAAGCAAAATGGTTAACACATCCTCATTCAGGGTCACCTTTTTAATCCTATCCTTCTGGATGGTTATAGTGTGTTTTGTATCCCTGATAGCTTTCTCGGGATCACCATTTTTCAGGATCGTGATGTCCGGGATCTGATTGTTCCTAAAATGAACTTCTATAAGGTTAGACCTCTCTTCAACCACATGGCAGTTATAGTGGGTTTGCATATGGCAAGATCGGTCATAGGCAATAGGTGCCTTCACTTGAGTCCAAATTGCTTCATTAATGAAGTCAATAATGGAGCTCAATCTTTTCAAAATGTCAACTCCTATGATTAATTTATCATTAGGAATATCTACAATGATGGTGGGATGTCTAATTATTTTCTTGCCAATCATCATAAACTTTAACCATGCTGTGCCTTTTACCTGTAAAGCGTCTCCACCTATACTTATCAAAGAGCCATCAAATGCTTTTAATTTAGGCTTTTTCTCTGTCCTATCCACAATTTGTTGGAAATAATTAAAGGACAGTATGGTCGCTTGTGATCCTGTATCAATTAAGCCTCTGATGGGACCTATATGTTCATCTTGGAGGTATGAATCAATATAATATCGGCCATCAACATTAAACAGGTCACATAAATAATTAGAATGCTCTCGCATTTGATGCTTTTTAAGGCTGTAATCCCTTTGGCAGGTTAAGACCTCTGGGGAAACTTCATCCCTGTTGCACTCAATAGCCCCCACCTTTGGGGATACCTGGATTACATCACAGTTTACACAAGGCAGCTCACAGCTTGGTGCTGATATCAGCTCTTCAGTCTTTGTAGAGGAATCTTCAGCACACACCTTCTTCTGGTTAGACTGCAAGACAGATAACATGTTAGCCACATCCCCCTCCCTCTTGGTTAAGGGAGGAGTAATTCGACCTACACCATCTTTGGCCTCATTTTTAAGGTCAATAGCACTGCAAGGCAAAACCATAGTATTAGAATTATCTACAATGGATTCAATAACCTTGCACAGGCCTAAGCTTTGACCCAGCCCTGATAATTTTATACGGATGGGCTGAGACCGGTAGCTGTTGCTAAAAAAGGATTTGACCTTCCTTCAGTGGACCCTTGGGACATTTTACTAACCATTTCCGTTAACTTGGCTACCTGATCGGCCAACTTATCGAAACGGTCACTAAATTTAGGTCTATCTTGGTTTTGAGGCCTTCTCCTATTATCAGTAGGTGACCGACCCCTAGGTGAGGTATGTGATTCAGGCCTATTATCCTTTTGTGATCTAGGTTTATTATCCCAGCGTCTGTATCTTGGGGGACCCCCATTGTTATACCGGGGACGGTAAAAATACCTTTTATTACCACTGTTTTCCCCCTCTGACCCATTGGGACTACGGGGTTTTATTGGCCTGTGTCCTGATTGGTTCTGCTGGGGCTGTTTGGAAGGTTCTGCAGGCTTAGGATACTTACGCTGTTGCGTTTCAAAACCTAATTTTTGATCTATCTTAGTTTCTGCGACATGTTGATCTGAGGACCTGTCATACCTTTTCTCACCTGTAGGGTTACACTCACTGATATTATACAGTGTAGTGGCAGCAGTCACTAACCTGTCTAATGGAGCGTCAAGATCAAAATCTCTGGCCAAACTAAACTTAATCTGCACCGGCATCGCATCATAAAATAACTGCTTAAATTCACAGGACTCCCAATCAGGATAACTATATGCTAAACCATAAGCATTTTTAAGGACGTACAAAAACTCCCGGGGACTTTGATGAGGTTTGCATCTTAATTTATAGATGTCACGTCTGGCCGCCGTAATGGATTTATAAGGCCCAAATTCCATTTTAACCTCATGTAAAACATCCTGCCATTTCCTAATCCCCCTTTCTCTGAAAGAGGTGAAATAATGGCGGTACCTGTTTTCAAATACCCATGGTAAAAATCTGATTCTATCTGCGTCAGCATATAATTGTAATGAATCCATAGTAGATTCATACAATTCCAGATGGTTAGCAATTTCTATAGATCCCTTTTTAGAGAATTTTGGGACAGTGGCATTTAAAAATTTGATAATCCCTGATGAACTCTGATCCCCCTTTGGAGACTGATTGTCCCTCTTTCTAGGGGAGGCCTGGTTATCCCGCCTTAAAGTCTCATCCCTCTTACGGGCATATTTATCCCTTCGGGTTGATGAATATTCTTTACTCCTCTCCCTGTCAGTATCAAAATCACTACTGCTTTGGTCACTTTCCTCATAGTAATGAGATACAGGTGATTTAATCCTGGCAACCTTTTCTGAGGAAAGGTGAGGTATTGAATCCCTATGACAGTCTGGTTTACTAACCCCTTGCTGTGTTAGGACAGCTTGGCATACCTTGGTTAGTTGGGCCAGCATTGCGTTTGTATCTGCGCTATTTTCTGGTACCTGACTGGCGGGGTTTTGGCTTGATTTTGCTTTAAAATCAGGTGATTTGAAGGTAACAAGGTTTTGGGGAGTAAGAAGGGGCGGTTTTGGGAAACTTCCTATGCCTGACAACGTGCTTTCCACCTTAGCTACAGTGGGGTTTTGTTGTCCCTCTTGCTGCAATCTACAATAACGGATATTTAAATCCTGCATTTCTTGACTCAAATCTTGATATGCATCTCTACACCTTTTAAATTCACCTTCTAAATCTTTAATCGCTAGATTACTAGATTCAAGATCCTTTTCAAGTTTACCTACATAGACCTGCATGCTTTTTGCGTACTCATTTTTCTGGATTAAACAATTATTCACTTCTAATAGTGCAACTAAAACCACAGCCATTGATTTTAATAAATGTTGATCTTTGTTTGCATTACTAGAAAGCGTAGAAAAATAAGTTAAATGTCTCCTAACCAGACTACTATTGGACCATATATCTTTAGAATCTTTCTTAATAGAAGAATATAATTCACCTTTCCACATATCAACATCCCCCTCCAGATTTAATCTATGATGGACATATTCCATAATACTATAAATTAATTGGTCTGGACTAGAGGGGATGCTTTGAGTAGCTATGTTAGAACTGGTATCACTAGTGGACCCGATCTCACTAGTGGGATTCATATTTGCTATTGATATTATGCAATTTAATACTAATGAAAGATATATGCTAACACCAATGTAAGAGTAATATGATATATTCTATTGTTGCACAACTAGTTAATGCTACAAGATCTCCCTGGGGCCTCCAAATTATGTCGAGATATATAAAGCAGAGCTTTATATACTATTTAATTAATCAACAATCAAACATCAAATGATAATCAATTGTTAACCAATTAAATATATAATGAATTAAAATAACTCAAGGAAATCTTAATCAAATGGACATAAAACACTTGATAAGTTTTAGAAGAGATCCATGTACAAAACCAAAATTATGCAACAATATAACCTCTGATTAAAAGATAAATAACAAATTTATTATATACAATAAACAACAACAACAAAGATCATTAAACGCGATTTTGATATTTGGTCACTAGATGGCTTACTCTTAGTAGACCATTACTTTTAATCCTAAAATGGCTAATAATGTATAATATTACTTGAAATAAACAATTATGAATAAATATAATTATCCCAGGACATATGAAGCTTCTAAAGCCTATAACCAAATGGAGCTTGATAGGAAATCTGGCTTGGCTTGATTTAAGCTATATAAATTTAGAAAGATTTAAAAATGAAATTAATACATTACCAAGCTATTGTTCAAAATGGCTGCTTTTGTATCCTGGGTCAGATATGTGGATTAGCTATGCTGGTCAGAGGTCGGATCAGGTGTGTTGTTCAGATGTGTGGTCAGCTGAGGTCAAATTGTTGTCTCAGGTTAGCTGTGTCAGGTTCTTGTCTCAGGTTAGCTCTCAGTTTATATGCAAAACCTCAGTCCGTTCCCCTCCCATAGCAAATAATAACACCCAGGGGTGTGTTAGGGGCGTGTCTGGGGTGTGGTTAAGGAGACTCTTAATCAGTCACATCCTAGATCGGCCACTAGGGGGTGCGATAGGACAAAGAATCCTTTCAACAAATCTTGGACAATAATCGTCCAAAATATATTTTGAAACTCTGTTTGGAATTCTATATAAAGACAGAGATATATAAATATATATATATATATATATATATGTACATATACGTACACAAACACCCATCTATCCCCCACCTGATCTCTATGATGATGTCTACTATTATATTAATTATTTGATTATTTCAATAAATCCTTCTTTTCCTAAACTAGATATTTATAATCAATATATTGGTATGTCCTGGGGATAATTATAATCAATCATAACTGATAAACAATTGAAAACATCACATTCACATTATCTTACATTGGATATTTAGGGAAATAAACCTATAAATTTCCAACTAATAATACAAAAATGTAGAAGCTAATTATCCCCTATTTAAAACTACACATAGTATTATTCCTAGAAAATTCCTATAAATTAGAATAACACAATTTTACAATAATGCAACCTATAATATATTCATTATTTTAAGGATATAAAACATTAAATGACCTTAATTTGATACTAATATAATAGTCTTATTTTCCCTTATATATATTTAGACACACTTCAAATAAAATCCTTAAAACCACTACTAAATCCACATGCAATAATATAAAACGTATATATACATATATATATATATATATATATATATATATATATATATATATGCATGTTTGGGATAGGAAAAACAATTTTACCACACATTATTTAATCTGATACGTATGGTAATTACTAAAATGATACATGGAATATTCCATCAAAATATATCCATACGATATCCTATAACCTTACATTAACTATCATTACATTTGAACATAGAGAAACTGATTGGTATTTCACCATATTTAAAACTGGGTCTTAATTCTTATGTGCACCTGGATGGTGAATAGTTTCATGTTCCTCACACCTATCTTTGTTGTGTTGACTTTAAGCCAACAGTGCACAACTTTGAACAATGACAGTCCTACAAGATCTTTGTTTTTGTGTAATTCGGGTAAACAAGCTTTATGTGGAAAAACTTTAGTATGGATGACATATAAAAGTCTTTAAGACACCTGGGTTCTTCAGCCGAGATTCCATTGTGATAAACCAGCTTGGCAAATAGAAGGATCCTTAGGCCCATTGTAGTCAATGACCTTCAGTGTTCAAGTCACGTTTATGAATGGCAAATAAGGTAATAACCTGGTTTCAGCTAGGACAATAATGTAATCCTTTATGACTTGGCAAACTCAGGCTTACCATCTTGTGAAAGGTTTCCAGGTTTCACAGGCCAAGTTATTTTCCTGTCAGATTAGTTTTAGGGACCAAATGCATCTTTTGATAAACTACTGGGGTTTATTAAATGATCCCTTTTTCCGTATGAATATGCCTGACAGGTGCATGCGCAAGCCGCGGTCGCGGAGCCAGTGCCAGACATTTGTAAATGGGCGGAGCAAGAATGCGTCCTGTAGCGAGGATGTGTCCGCTGGCACGCTCGCCTGCTTTGGGTTATAATCGTCCGGTACATGTGCCGTAAGACCGGGGGAAGGTGAGTTACGTTGGGCGACCTGGAGGGATTCCAAAATGGGGGCAGGGATTAAAACCCGGGATAGTCCAAACACTGGGCTTTGGTCCACTTTAAAGATTTCATAAAAAATAAAATTAATAATCCTTTGTTTATCCGCCATGGAGGATTACTCCTATTTCAGCGCTTGTAAACCCAACGGTGCATGCGCGGCCTCTCGTCCAATCAGTTTCTCTGGCTGTGCATATTAATGTACCTGAAGAAGCTGAATGGAATCCCCAGCTGCACTCAATAGCGGCGCGCGGCATCACTCGCATCCTCCGGCTGTGTGCGCCCAATCACAGCCTTTCACTTGTGGTGGGCGTGGCCGCGCACAGCCGGAATAGGATGCGAGTGATGCCGACTCGAGGTCCACATTAAAACACACCAGTCAACAACCGCGCTGGTCCTGGAGTATTAATGACTGCCCGACTAGGTGCCCTGGGGCTTTCTGATTTGGGATGCCCCACTGTGTGAACCCCCCATTGCCAGCAAGCCCCTTACCTTTCCACTGCTCCCTGGTTAGATAGCCCACAGGTTAGGCAGTGATACAGCCGCTGGCATTCACTATGCCGACACACAGTCCAAAACAAAGGCTTTATGCCCTTCATTAGTATACATGGCATAAAGCGCTGATTGGATGAGCGCCCGTGCTTGCACCGTGGGACCGATGGAAAGGTGAGTGGAGTTGGCAATCTGGGGGGATACCCCCGGGGGCAGGGACCAATCACCAGCATCATCAAAATCCTGGTGATTGGTCCACTTTTAGGGTAAGGTTTAGAGCACAATATTGAATGTGATTATACATGTAAATGTTGGTTATATGTAGCGTAATACTTTTATTGATATATGAATATCTACCACATATTAAACATAATTATAAAAATGATGGTGAATTCTTATTGTTTTTTTTTTCTTATTTATGAGCATATTGGTGGATAATCATAAATCAAATCATTATATGGGGCAATAGTTCTGATTATCTGTTGCCAATAATAGGTGATCCTGATCTATTTGAAAGTGGACCAAAACCCTTTTGATCCTCACCCCTGGGGCAGCCCGATCGGGGATGCCCCGCTGTGTGAAACCCCCAGGTCACCTGAAGTAACTCACCTTTCCCCCGTCCCACGTCACATGCGTGGCCTCCCGTCCAATCAACGTGATTGACTGCGCCAAAGTGAACTCGGCTAAGCTCATCTAATCTAATGATAACATTATAAAAATATATTGTTGGGGAAAGTGCACTTTTCATGGTAATTGTTAAATTATTGCCCCATATAATGATTTGATTTACTATTATCCACCAATATGCTCATAAATAAGAAAAAATAAAAAAAAAATTACCATCATTTTTATAATTATGTTTAATATGTGGTATAGATATTCATATATCAATAAAAGTATTACACTACACATAACCAACATTTACATGTATAATCATATTCAATATTCTGCTCTAAACCCTAAAAGTGGACCAATCAACAGTAATATGACTATCCTGGTGATTGGTCCGTGCCCCCGGGGGTATCCCGTTTTGGCTAACCTGTAGAGTGCCGCGTTTTGGGGCTATCTAGAGAGGGAGCAGTGGAAAGGTAAGGGGCTTACTGGCAATCAATGGGGGTGGGTTGGGGTTCAAACAGTGGGGCATCCCAAATCAGCAGGCACCAGGGGCACCTAATCCTGCCGGCCTAGAGTCAATAAGACTCCAGGACCGGCCCAGGTGGTAACTGGTCCATTTTAATTTGGAACTCAAGTCAAAAAAGAAAGTTTAGGGGAGAAATTTACTAATCCACCTCCTCTGCTGATGAGTGTCGGAACCTGTTAAAAGCAAAACAAAAACCAGAGCGGCCGGCCCAGCATTGTATAAGATTCAAGGGCCGGCTGCTGACCTTTCCCTGGGGCATCCTGTGTGAAAGCCCCCCCACCCACATCACCCACTCAGTGATGAAAACAATCAGATAGGCTAGGGACAGGAGCGTGCCCACGTCTACAGGAAACTGGTGATGCTGCCACTCCTGCTCCTGATTGCTGAGCGCTGGCCTAAACGCACCGTATTGTCGAGCATAGGGGAAAAGGTAAGTTTGTACTGGGGATCGAGATGAGCACTTCACTGCGCAGATGTGAGATCTCAGGGGCGGTGCAGTGCATCATGGGACAGAGATAAAGACAAGATGGCGCTGCCCTACAGAAAGCATTCAAGAAGATTGGTGGAGTGCAGGAGGAAGAGCAGAAGACAGGTAAGTTTAACCTGCCAAATGCAGAAGCAAAGGGAACAAATGGCGAAGTTTGGGGATTTCTTGAGAGCTCCCAAGACTGTCCAGTGTTTGTCTTTAGAAGGGGCCAAAACCGCATCTAGCATCTAGAATATTTTAAAGTATACCAAAAGCAAAAAAAGAGGCCAGAGGACTTAAACTGGACCTTCAGCATGATTTCATGAAAAGCCCAAACCCTTAAAAAACTATTCCCCAGCATCTAAAATTAATATTAAGTTTTTAGTTGCTCACTTATTATTCTTTCCCCTGCTGGGCTGCAGCTCTCTTCAGGACTCTAGGATATGGACGCCGCCACCATGACTCAGAAGCATCACACATACTGAGGAAAGGAGAGCGGGATAAAGTACAGGGGGTGGGGTTATTGCTGTGCTTTGCACAGACAGAGCAGAGCTGGGGTCAGGAAAAGGACAGCAATCCCAGAATGCAGAGCAACACAGACACTTGCCTGATGCTCCATGAGCCGCCATCTTGGATGTTTAATGGCTCATAGCATACAGTAGATGCAGGTAGGATGATTTTTAATGTGAGCAATCTGTATGTACGTGGTGTGTGAGAAACATATAAGATAGGCTCTTATTCAGAGTGAAGGTCCGCTTTAATCCCCTCCCAGGTGCAGGTCCGGATGGTCCCGCAGCACACAGCCGACTACTTTCGGCTGTGCTGCTGCTTTTTCCAGCTGATTCCGGATTCATGTAGTGCGGTAAATCGTGCTACATGAACCATCCAGCAGCTACAATTCCGGAGGTCCCCCGCCGCCGAAGCTCTCACCTCGCACTCGCCCCTGTCATAGCCACTGCCGTACACTGTGGGATATATACTTCCCGGTGTAGCAAGATGTCCGGGTGAGAGGGTGGGAGCCAGCAGCCTGGTAAGGTGAGTAGGTCATTAAGTGGTTTGCATGATTATTAAGGAACTTTTTCATTTTTAACTCGTAAAGTAAAAAAATGAAAAATAAAACTTTTAGACTTTCAGGCTGTTTAAAGTGGCCCAAAACCCAGGATTTTGACTATCCTGGAATTTTGACCTTTTCCCGGGGGCACCACGACTCGGGATGCCCCACCGTGTGAAACCCTCCAGGTCGCTTACTCCAATACACCTTTACCTGGTCCTACGGCGCATGCATCCAATCAGCACACACGCTTGTCTAGGCTCGTTTCAGCAGCCAAAATAGGCCGAGCACGCTGGCGCAGCATCCCTGCTGTCCTCTAAATGCCTAAAGAGATAGTGGGGATGCAGCCACTGCTTGCACATGCGCCATTGGAGCGGGAGAGAAGGTGAGTATAGCGGATGACCATGGGGGGGGTTTCACACAGCGGGACATCCCGAATCTGGATTCCCCAGAGGGAAGGGAATGTAGCGGCTGATTGGAGGAGAGCCGCACCTGTGCAAGCGAAATGTTGGCAAGGTATGTAAATTGGTCGATCGGAGGGGTGTCGTGCAGCAGGGCATCCCAAAGAGTTCCAAAAACAACAGCCAAGATTTTTAGTCCTCTTTAAAGGGACAGTCTAGGCTAATATAACACATAATTTGCAGGAGGTTGCGAAAGTGCAGGTCGATGCCGAGGATGATTATGCACCTAAAGTAGAGCAAAACCCACATATTTTACTAGCATCCCCTGAACTGCTCCCCCCATGAAGAGAACATTTTGCCAATTTTCACTGCTCCTGCTTCACTCTAACCCCAGATAATGGCGCCTGTTTTAGCTGTAAAGCTCCACCTCCTCCATTCACTGCCACACTTATGCAATGACTGGTCATCTACCATCTTACAGAGAGAGACAGCAAAAAAATCAGTGATCCAGGGCAACTCGTAAAGTCAAAATATCCATTTCTAGTTCTACACTGTAAGAAGGGAGTATCGGCACCGGCTTCAGCCAAATGTATTTCGCAAGTTCAGTGGGTTTTGGTCCGCTTTAAAGGGTTTTGTGTCGCTTTAAGTGCAGTCTCATTGTGGAAGAGCAACAGTTGCCCTACCTGGAATTGGGCTCTAAAGTGGAACAAACCCTAAGCATCTGGCCCTGGAGTCTAAAAGACCCCAGAACCAGCCACTGGCCTTCCCCCAGTGCTTGGCTGTGTAAAACCCCAGGTGTTGCCCACAAAACTCACCTTTGCCAGCAGCTCCCACGGTGATGTAAACCGCAGTGCCCACATCCCCAGCATCTCTGGATTTGCTGGATTGCTGCATCAAATCTTCAACTATTTCTATGACAGTTTTGTGGCGGAGATCCGAGATGCGATTTTTAGCTTGGAGCTATTTCATGTGTTGAATAGGTTTAATACAACAACTACGTCCTGTATGTGACTGTCTGCTTGTTAGGATGTTAAAAAAAAGTTAGTTTAACCAGGAGATTTTATGCAGACCATGTGACTGTATGCATAGTGTGTTTAGCCGGCTAACAGAAAGGAGCTTTGCTCCATGTTCAGATGTGTTGCTGATGTATCTTGTTAATATTTAGGCTCCTGACTGTTGCTGAATAAACAGCCATTGTTCCTGTGCGCTGGAAGAGTGTCGTGTACAATCCTCTGCCAACATCATGCCTCTACAAACATTGGTTTGATGTATTTTCACAGCACAGCTTGCGTTCGGACAGCCACTCTGAGATTCTTTCATAATTAATTCAGGATTTGGCCTGACCTAATCCATTGTAAGAGGACTTTGGTTGAGAAATGTCAGTCTGATCACTGTAGGTTAAAAGCAGATATAGAACATATATGAGTTACGGGTATGCAATTTAATACAGAAAACTATACTTTTGGTAGATTTTCCAACAGATCTCACATCAGAGTCTTCTGCAGCCCTCTATATTCAGCATTATTTAACCACCATTGCTCCACTCCAAGGTCACTCCTGGTGGCTGCTGCCCAAAGGCAGTGATTAAGACACCATCATCAAATCCCATTCAAATGAAAAGTAAGAGAAAAGAAACAAAAGTTGCAGCTAAAATAAATGTCCTTTGCCAATACAATGAATGTGGACCTAGGTTAAAAGGTGAATGGGTTAGAAATGACAAATTAAAGCAGAAATTTGACTTTCTGTGCCATCCCGAATTGGGTGCATGCGTATATGAATGGCTGGAGCGACAGCATGTGCACGCCGCCAGTGATGCGATTCTTGATGACCTGGGGGAAAGCCAGCAGCCACTCCTGAAATCTTTTTTGATTCCAGGTCAGCGGCTGGTGGAGTTTTGTTCTGCTTTAACAACCATTATGTGACAGTTAATTGTTGCTGAATTAATAAGCATAGGACAACCATTCGGACATCATACTGCATCCTGTTAGGTTTTTTTGTGAATATTGGGAAAAGGCTTTAGTTTAAAAGAAACACAAGCTGTTTGGGGGAACTGGGCTAGGGATAGGAGGTGACCACATAAACTTCCTTTCTGGGTGTAGCATCACTTTAAGGAGAAACACTATACCTGCTTTACAATTTATTATTGCTAGGGATGAGCGAATCGATCCGGACGAACCCGGATTCGATCCCAATTTCATGAAAAATTCGATTCGGATCGAATCCGAATTTCCCCGCGATTCGCTCAAAGTTTTCCTTTAACATCCATTCATTTACATACAGGCATTCTAAGATGGCGGACGGGACATGTCCAGGCATCTACCCCGCGCCTGTGCAAGCTGGGGCAGTCACATGCAGCCTATCAGCAGCCAGCAAGCCCGGTGACGTCACAGCGCTATTTAAGTCCGGCGGCCATCTTGGTTTTTCTCATTTCTCTATTGCATTCGTGAGAGACAGAACGCTGTAGTGCGGGACAGACAGGGACAGACAGGGACAGACAGGGACAGGCTGGAGACAGGCAGGAGACAGGCAGAAAGTCAGCGAAAAACAGGGAAAGGTAGGAAAAATCGGAGGCAGTCACAGGGAGATTTTTTTTTTTTTTCATCCAGCCTGAGTGTTACTAGCTGGCTGACTGGCTTTGTTAGCGTTTTCAGGCTGCTTATACATTTACTGTGCATATATACTGAACTGATCTTAAGTCTGCTGTGAGGCATCCCATTCTGTGACTACAGCAGTCTCTATTTAAGACCATATAACCATTTGCACTTATTCTAATTGAAATTAGGCCTGATAAAGACACTTTTGCTGTGCATAGCACTACTGGTCCCTGCCAGGTGCACTGCTGGTTTTTGGGGCATCCCATTCTGTGACTACAGCAGCCTCTATTTAAGACCATATACCCATTTGCACTTATTCTAATTGAAATTAGGCCTGATAAAGACACTTTTGCTGTGCATAGCACTACTGCCAGGTGCACTGCTGGTTTTTGGGGCATCCCATTCTGTGACTACAGCAGCCTCTATTTAAGACCATATAACCATTTGCACTTATTCTAATTGAAATTAGGCCTGATAAAGACACTTTTGCTGTGCATAGTCTTACTGCTGCCTGCCAGGTGCACTGCTGGTTTTTGGGGCATCCCATTCTGTGACTACAGCAGCCTCTATTTAAGACCATATAACCATTTGCACTTATTCTAATTGAAATTAGGCCTGATAAAGACACTTTTGCTGTGCATAGCACTACTGGTCCCTGCCAGGTGCACTCCTGTTTTTGGGGCATCCCATTCTGTGACTACAGCAGCCTCTATTTAAGACCATATAACCATTTGCACTTATTCTAATTGAAATTAGGCCTGATAAAGACACTTTTGCTGTGCATAGCACTACTGGTCCCTGCCAGGTGCACTCCTGTTTTTGGGGCATCCCATTCTGTGACTACAGCAGCCTCTATTTAAGACCATATAACCATTTGCACTTATTCTAATTGAAATTAGGCCTGATAAAGACACTTTTGCTGTGCATAGCACTACTGGTCCCTGCCAGGTGCACTCCTGTTTTTGGGGCATCCCATTCTGTGACTACAGCAGCCTCTATTTAAGACCATATAACCATTTGCACTTATTCTAATTGAAATTATGCCTGATAAAGACACTTTTGCTGTGCATAGCACTACTGGTCCCTGCCAGGTGCACTCCTGTTTTTGGGGCATCCCATTCTGTGACTACAGCAGCCTCTATTTAAGACCATATAACCATTTGCACTTATTCTAATTGAAATTAGGCCTGATAAAGACACTTTTGCTGTGCATAGCACTACTGGTCCCTGCCAGGTGCACTCCTGTTTTTGGGGCATCCCATTCTGTGAGTACAGCAGCATCTATTTAAGACCATATAACCATTTGCACTTATTCTAATTGAAATTAGGCCTGATAAAGACACTTTTGCTGTGCATAGTCCTACTGCTGCCTGCCAGGTGCACTGCTGGTTTTTGGGGCATCCCATTCTGTAACATAGCATACCCCTCTTTATTTACACTAAGCAGCTCTCTTATTTACACTAAGCAGGCCTGTTGGAGGCTGAGTGTTACTGCTCACTTTTGGTGTGCATTATATTCTGTTTCATATAGACCCACCGCTGCTTGGGGGTTCTTAAAATATCACCTACTACCACGCCAGTTAGACTATGTCGGGCAGACAAGTGCCTGGAAGTGAAAAGAGGAGTGGCAGAGGCCAAGATTCCGCAGGCAGAGCTCGCAGCAGACTGGGGGCCAGTAGCAGCAGGAGTCACGCTGAGAGACCTAATCTGCCAGTATCTGCTAGCGGTCGGGTCTCCACCAGTAACGCATCTGCCGTGGTTGATTGGTTGACGCGCTCATCAACAACATCATCACAACTTACGTCTGAGACCCCCAGTCTAGGGTCGGTAGGTTCCTCTGACACAACCCTGAGTTGGCATGCCCCGAGAGCAGTCCCTGTCCTCCCATTGCCTCTGTCCTACGCCGTTCCCTCCCCCAGCGACGTATCCTATGCTTTGGGTTCAGCTCCTCTCTTTAGTGAGGAGGAAGATCAGATAGAGGACAGTCAGAAGCTACTGCCCAGCCAAGAAATGGAGGTGGCTTCTTTAGCTAGGCAGACAAGTAGTGAAGTGGACAGTGTCGTGGGTGCTGCGAGCGTTCCAGCTCCTACGCCAGACACTGTTGACGAATCCACGAACATCAGTGACGTACAGCCACAACTCGGCGATAATGATGATGACGATGAAGCCGATCGCACTTGGGAGCCGGGTGATGAAGGGGCTTCATCGTCATCATCAGGAGAAGAGGGGCGCAGGTTGCCCCGGAGTCAGCAGCTCAGGCAGCAAGGTGGCAGCAGCATGGCTGGTAGGCAGCATGGGGGCACAATTGTAAAGCCTGGAGCCAAACGGGGCCGGGGTAGAGCACCTGCTGCGCGGCAGGCTACCTTATCGGGAGGTAGTGGGGCAGGGGTTCCTGGAGTTGGCAACAGCAGCAGCGAATCAGTGAGGCCTGTTGGTGGAAAAAGTAGCTACTCGGCAGTGTGGCAGTTTTTCCTGAAGCATCCGCAGGAGGGTAACATGGCCACATGCAAGATATGTAGGCAGAAGGTGAAGCGTGGCCAGGGTCCAAATGTTGGCACCACGGCCCTGCGTCAACATATGCAGCGTCACCATAAAGCGGCCTGGGAGAACCTAGGCTCTGGAGAGGTGGGCCAGACTGCTTCCTCACCGAGTGGCACGCCGCTCCCAATTTCTGCCAGCCAAGGCTCCAGCACCTCAGCCGAAGGCAGCTGTGCGTCATACCCATCCTCTGTCGCTCCTGCTCCTCCTCCTCCTCCTCAAATTCATGCATCCCGCCAGCAATCCATCAGCGAAGCCATGTCCAAGAGACAGCAGTATGCGCCCACTCATTCTACGGCGCAGAAGCTGAATGTGCTCCTGTCCAAGTTGCTGGTGCTGCAGTCGCTCCCTTTTCAGGTGGTGGAACCTGCACCTTTCAGAGAACTGATGGCTTGTGCCGAGCCGAGGTGTAGAGTCCCAAGCCGTCATTTCTTTGCCAAGAAGGCAGTACCAGCGCTGCACACTTTTGTTAAACAGAAGGTGGGCCAGTCCTTGAGCCTGTCAGTGTGTAGCAAAGTGCATGGCGGCGCCGACATCTGGAGCTGTAACTACGGTCAGGGACAGTACATGTCGTTTACGGCCCACTTGGTGAATGTGGTCCCTTTGCAGCAGCAGCAACTTGAACAGGTCACGCCGCTTCGGCCTCCGCGCTCCCTGCCCGTTGGGCCTGTGACACCGTGCGACTCGGCCTCCTCATCCTCCGGCATCTCCTCACCCTCCACTGTAGGCTCAAGTCTCAGTGCCCCTCCAGTCTACCATGTGTGCAGGGCACGGAGGTGTCACGCAGTGCTTCACATGGTTCGTCTTGGCGAACGGAGTCACACAGGGGAGGAACTGCTTAAATGTATTCATCAGGAAATCCAAACATGGCTTACTCCAAGAAAACTTAAAATGGGAATCATGGTTACCGACAATGGGAAGAACATTTTGTCTGCGCTGCGCCAAGGAAGCCTGACCCATGCCCCCTGCATGGCTCACATCTTCAATCTGGTTGTCAAGCGGTTTCTGAAGTGTTCCCCCCATCTGCAAGACATCCTAACAACTTCAAGGAAACTTTGCATGCCCTTCAGCCACTCCTACACCGCCAAACACACCCTTCTTGAGCTACAGCGTCAGAATGGTATCCCCCAACATAGTCTGGTTTGCGATGTTTCCACCCGTTGGAATTCCACCCTTCACATGTTGGACCGATTATATGAACAGAGAAAAGCCATCACGGATTTCCTGATGATCCAAGCAGATAGGGGGACTCCCCTGTGTAACTTCAATGTCAACCAGTGGCAGCTCATACGTGACACCTGCCGTTTGCTCAGGCCCTTTGAGGAAGCCACTTTATTTGTCATTCGGCAGGATTACGGGATGAACGACGTGATTCCACTGCTTCATGTACTACAGCACATGTTGGAAACCATGGCTGGTCAGGGCACTGGAGACATGGCGTTTACATCTTACGGCCACATGAACCCCGTTGGAGCTGAACTGGAGGAGGAGGAGGAGGAAGAGGAGGAGGAGGAGTTGCCCAGCGAAACACAGTTTAGGCTTGGCGAAATGGCTGGTTTATCTAGTCAGCGGACAGGAGAGGAGGAGCAAGAGGAGCTAGAGGTTTTTGAGGAAGGCGAGACAGAGGACCGGGCACACCGTGGCAGTATGCAGTGGAGATGGAGACAGGTAGTCCATCCGAGTCACTTGCGCAAATGGCAGGAAGCATGCTCACGTGCCTGCGTAGCGACCCCAGAATTGTTTCCATCTGTCGGCGGGATGACTTCTGGCTGTCCACCTTATTGGACCCTCGCTTCCGGCACAAAATGGGGGCATTTTTTAAACCCACCGAGAGGGAGGACAAACTGAACTACTACAAAGACATTCTACGTAGGCAGTTGGCCGATTACTATCTGCGCCATGGTCCATACTCTCGCAGGTCTGACTCGAGGGGACCTCTGCGCTCACCTTCCACTGCCATGGCCGCTGGGGGGGTTGGCAGGAGCAGCAGCAGCAGCTCCATCAGCAGCAGCCTCAGTCTTCAGTCGCTAATGAGTAGCTTTCTACACCCGCATAGTGAGGCTACTCATGAGCAGCAGGAAGACCTGGAGCAGGACCTGAACCAGCAGGTCATGTCATACTTTGACATGACCATGCCAACACACCTTGAGGATCCGCTGGACTTCTGGGCAGCCAAACTTTATTTGTGGCCGCAACTAGCAGAGTTTGCCCTGGAAAAGCTGTCCTGCCCGGCAAGTAGCGTGCCATCTGAGCGGGTGTTTAGTGCGGCGGGGGCCATAGTTACGGCAAGGAGAACTCGTCTGTCAACTAAAAATGTGGAGAGACTCACCTTTGTCAAAATGAATCAGGGATGGATCAGCCAGGATTTCCACCCACCAATGCCTGATGCATGCGACTAGATTCAGCATGGTGCCACGTTTTACACTTTCCAAATGGTGCAAAACATATTTATGTCTTTAGGCCAATTTTTAAGCTCCTGCTGCTGCCAACTCCAGGGTGTGATTCATCCAATTTTTGGGCTCCTGAAGCCAACCCCAGGGTCTCTTTAAAGTAATGTTTGGGCTCCTGTTGCTGCTGCTGCCAACTTCTGCCAACTCCAGGGTGTGATTCATCCAATTTTTGGGCTCCTGAAGCCAACTCCAGTGTATATTTGGGCTCCTGCTGCTGCTGCTGCCAACTCCAGGGTGTGATTCATCCAATTTTTGGGCTCCTGAAGCCAACCCCAGTGTCTCTTTAAAGTAATGTTTTGGCTCCTGTTGCTGCTGCTGCCAACTTCTGCCAACTCCAGGGTGTGATTCATCCAATTTTTGGGCTCCTGAAGCCAACTCCAGTGTCTCTTTAAAGTAATGTTTGGGCTCCTGTTGCTGCTGCTGCTGCCAACTCCTGCCAACTCCAGGGTGTGATTCATCCAATTTTTGGGCTCCTGGAGCCAACCCCAGGGTCTCTTTAAAGTAATGTTTGGGCTCCTGTTGCTGCTGCTGCCAACTTCTGCCAACTCCAGGGTGTGATTCATCCAATTTTTGGGCTCCTGAAGCCAACTCCAGTGTATATTTGGGCTCCTGCTGCTGCTGCTACCAACTACAGGGTGTGATTCATCCAATTTTTGGGCTCCTGAAGCCAACCCCAGTGTCTCTTTAAAGTAATGTTTGGGCTCCTGTTGCTGCTGCTGCCAACTTCTGCCAACTCCAGGGTGTGATTCATCCAATTTTTGGGCTCCTGAAGCCAACCCCAGGGTCTCTTTAAAGTAATATTTGGGCTCCTGCTGCTGCTGCTGCCAACTCCTGCCAACTCCAGGGTGTGATTCATCCAATTTTTGGGCTCCTGAAGCCAACTCCAGTGTCTCTTTAAAGTAATGTTTGGGCTCCTGTTGCTGCTGCTGCTGCTGCCAACTCCTGCCAACTCCAGGGTGTGATTCATCCAATTTTTGGGCTCCTAAAGCCAACCCCAGGGTCTCTTTAAAGTAATGTTTGGGCTCCTGTTGCTGCTGCTGCCAACTTCTGCCAACTCCAGGGTTTGATTCATCCACTTTTTGGGCTCCTGAAGCCATCTCTAGTGTATATTTGGGCTCCTGCTGCTGCCAACTCCAGGGTGTGATTCATCCAATTTTTGGGCTCCTGAAGCCAACCCCAGTGTCTCTTTAAAGTAATGTTTGGGCTCCTGTTACTGCTGCTGCCAACTTCTGCCAACTCCAGGGTGTGATTCATCCAATTTTTGGGCTCCTGAAGCCAACTCCAGTGTCTCTTTAAAGTAATGTTTGGGCTCCTGTTGCTGCTGCTGCTGCTGCCAACTCCTGCCAACTCAAGGGTGTGATTCATCCAATTTTTGGGCCCCTGAAGCCAACCCCAGGGTCTCTTTAAAGTAATGTTTGGGCTCCTGTTGCTGCTGCTGCCAACTTCTGCCAACTCCAGGGTGTGATTCATCCAATTTTTGGGCTCCTGAAGCCAACTCCAGTGTATATTTGGGCTCCTGCTGCTGCCAACTACAGGGTGTGATTCATCCAATTTTTGGGCTCCTGAAGCCAACCCCAGTGTCTCTTTAAAGTAATGTTTGGGCTCCTGTTGCTGCTGCTGCCAACTTCTGCCACCTCCAGGGTGTGATTCATCCAATTTTTGGGCTCCTGAAGCCAACCCCAGGGTCTCTTTAAAGTAATATTTGGGCTCCTGCTGCTGCTGCTGCCAACTCCTGCCAACTCCAGGGTGTGATTCATTCAATTGTTGGGCTCCTGAAGCCAACTCCAGTGTCTCTTTAAAGTAATGTTTGGGCTCCTGTTGCTGCTGCTGCTGCTGCCAACTCCAGGGTGTGATTCATCCAATTTTTGGGCTCTTAAAGCCAACCCAGGGTCTCTTTAAAGTAATATTTGGGCTCCTGCTGCTGCTGCCAACTCCAGGGTGTGATTCATCCAATTTTTGGGCTCCTGAAGCCAACCTCAGGGTCTCTTTAAAGTAATATTTGGGCTCCTGCTGCTGCTGCTGCCAACTTCTGCCAACTCCAGGGTGTGATTCATCCAATTTTTGGGCTCCTGAAGCCAACTCCAGTGTCTCTTTAAAGCAGGGGTCTCAAACTCAATTTACCTGGGGGCCGCTGGAGGTAGATTCTGGGTAAGGCTGGGCCGCATCAAGTTTTCCACAAAAAATGCGCTTACAAAATATCATTATTCAGATTCAAATGTCTTTATTAACAGTTCTTTAACATTTAACTTTTAGAACATGAATGGACATAAACTGTTTGAACATGGCTTTATCTGCCTACTTCTTGCTGCTAGAGATCTGACAGCGCTTACTCTTGCATAGCCGAGCCACATTTGGCGTAAGTGAGGAAGCAGTTGAGACCCTCAGCACAGTTTGAAGATGAGCATCAGTAATTCTAGACCTGTACTTTGACTTATTGAAGTTCAAGGTAGAGAAGAGCTTTTCGCACAAGTATGTGCTCCCAAAAAGACACATCGTCTGCTTGAACATTCGGGAAAGCTCAGGGAAGCTGGGGGGCAATTCTCTTAAAAATTGCCCAAGTTTGTCTGCTTTTCCACTCACATCCCTAAACTTGGCTTTGAGTTCAGAGTTACACTGCAGGTCAATGAGCTCTATTTGAAACACTGGAGGGGCATCTTGCACATCAAAGGAGAAGGGGTCTGCAAAATTTTGAAATGTGGCTCTGTGTCTCTTGAAGTCTGCAAATCTATGATCAAATTCCTCCTGTAGCCTCAAAATGACATCCACATACTCCTCATGACTGAATAGTGTGCCTGAATCAATGAGTGACTTGCATGCTGGGAAATGGCAAAGGTTTGTTTGAGAAAGCTGGTCTTTCCACAATATAAGTTTTGTAGAGAACGCTCTCACGCTGTCATAGGCAGCACTGACAAGTTGCCCCTGGCCTTGTAACCTCTTATTCAGTACATTAAGCTCATGTGTGATATCAACCAAAAAAGCTAAGTCCATGAGCCATTTTGGATCACTTAGCAAAGGAACAGAAGCCCCATCTTTCTCCATAAAAGCTTTCACTTCCGCTCTCAACTCAAAAAATCTCTTCAATACGTTTCCCCTGCTGAGCCAACGCACCTCGGTAAAGTAGAGCACATCCCCATATTCTGACTCTATTTCCTCTAAAAAAGCACGAAACATTCTGTGTTTTAAGCCCCTGGATCTGATTTGATTGATGCATTTCACAACGAAAGACATCACGTTGTCAAACTTCAGGCATTTGCTGCAAAGGGCCTGCTGATGAATAATGCAGTGCAGAGCAATGACCTCCTCTAAACCTTCCTCTTTCTTTTTTTTATTAACAAGTGCCACCAGTCCTTTTTTCCTCCCGATCATTGATGGCGCTCCATCAGTTGTTATTCCGACAAACTTCCTCCAAGGCAAACCAGCATTCTGAAAAGCATCACACAGCTGGTGAAATATCTCTTGGGCGGTGGTCTGGCCATGCATTGGAACTAGTGAGAGCAACTCCTCTGTGACTTCAAAATTGTCATCAACACCCCGGACATAGATTGCAAGCTGGGCAGTGTCGGTGATGTCTGTGGTCTCATCAAGAGCGACTGAGTATACACTGAAACATTTTATTTTCTCACACAGTTGATCATAAATGTCACTTGAAAGGTCAGAAATGCGCTCTGCCACGGTGTTGGAAGAAAGGCTGATGTTGCTAAACTGACCTTTCTTTTCTGGAGAGATAATACTTGCAGCCTGTAACATGCACTTTTTTATAAATTCCCCTTCTTTAAATGACTTTCCTGCTTTAGCAATCATCATACTAACTACGTAGCTGGCTTCGACTGCTGCATCATTCTCTTTGGTTGCTTTCTTAAAGAAATCGTGTTGCCTCAGCAGACATGTCTTAAGTTTAGCAACCTGGTTGGCTCTCTCATCTTCCTGGTACTTTGCATACTCCTCAGCATGTCTAGTTGTGTAATGACGCTTCAAATTGTATTCTTTGGGCACTGCAACTTTCTCTGTGCAAATAAGACAAGTTGGGATGCCCTTGTGCTCAATAAAGAAATATTGTTTTTCCCACTTTTCCTGAAATTGTCTGTGCTCATCATCAACCTTTCTCTTCACTGCAGGCTTTGAGCAAGACATATTTGGGGCTGCGTACCAAAAACTTAGGCCTATGGTGCCTTGAGATACCCACTTCAGCACAAGGTGCTCTGGATGAGCGGAAATAGAGTTTCCCAGTCCCCCTAGCTGCCTAGCATGACCTTCGGCAACATTAAAGAGGACCTGATTTTTACTCACAGGAGTAGCCAAATACCTTTAGGGTGGGCACGCACCTGTCTGGTTTATAAAAATAGCACTCCTCCACTCTGCTGTGCCCCCCTGTATATTTCTTGCCCTGTATGCTAATACTGAGCATCAAGGAGGAAGAGACGCCGGGGTTTCTCAATGGGCGTCTCCTTCTCCATGTGCCTCAATCCAATCACAGTGAGAGTCACAGCCAGGAAGAAAAAAACTCCTTGTCTGTGACACTCTTTGATGTGATTGGATCACAACACAGCCAGGGAGAAGGAGACGCCCATTGAGAAACCCCTGCGTCTCCTCCTCCCATGCAGGGCCTCCAATGGCAGAACGTCCTGTCGCCTGAACGGGAAAGAGAAGAAAAAAAGTGAGGCATGGAGAGCGTGACTGACAGGCTGGTACTTGCCTCTCCGTGTCCCTCCCATCGAAGAAGATGAAGTCGCCGCTCTGAACGCACTTGGTGCAGGTCAGCGTCCGGCGGTGTTACACAGCGGGCAGCGCTTACTTACTCCCCCTGGTGAGACGCCGAGGTACTGTACTTGGCGGTGGAGCGCTGCCCGCTGTGTAACACCGCCGGAGGCTGACCTGCACCAAGTGCGTTCAGAGCGGCGACTTCATCTTCTTCAAGTACCGGAGGGAAGGTGGCTAAGTGCTTTTCCAGGCGGGGGGCCGCAAAATACTGCGGCCCGCGGGCCGCGAGTTTGAGACCCCTGCTTTAAAGTAATGTTTTGGGCTCCTGTTGCTGCTGCTGCTGCCAACTCCAGGGTGTGATTCATCCAATTTTTGGGCTCCTGAAGCCAACTCCAGTGTATATTTGGGCTCCTGCTGCTGCCAAATCCAGGGTGTGATTCATCCAATTTTTGGGCTCCTGAAGCCAACCCCAGTGTCTCTTTAAAGTAATGTTTGGGCTCCTGTTGCTGCTGCTGCCAACTTCTGCCAACTCCAGGGTGTGATTCATCCAATTTTTGGGCTCCTGAAGCCAACTCCAGTGTCTCTTTAAAGTAATGTTTGGGCTCCTGTTGCTGCTGCTGCCAACTCCAGGGTGTGATTCATCCAATTTTTGGGCTCCTGAAGCCAACCCCAGGGTCTCTTTAAAGTAATGTTTGGGCTCCTGTTGCTGCCAACTTCTGCCAACTCCAGGGTGTGATTCATCCAATTTTTGGGCTCCTGAAGCCAACTCCAGTGCATATTTGGGCTCCTGCTGCTGCCAACTCCAGGGTGTGATTCATCCAATTTTTGGGCTCCTGAAGCCAACCCCAGTGTCTCTTTAAAGTAATGTTTGGGCTCCTGTTGCTGCTGCTGCCAACTTCTGCCAACTCCAGGGTGTGATTCATCCAATTTTTGGGCTCCTGAAGCCAACTCCAGTGTATATTTGGGCTTCTGCTGCTGCCAACTCCAGGGTGTGATTCATCCAATTTTTGGGCTCCTGAAGCCAACTCCAGTGTATATTTGGGCTCCTGCTGCTGCTGCTGCCAACTCCAGGGTGTGATTCATCCAATTTTTGGGCTCCTGGAGCCAACCCCAGGGTCTCTTTAAAGTAATGTTTGGGCTCCTGTTGCTGCTGCTGCCAACTTCTGCCAACTCCAGGGTGTGATTCATCCAATTTTTGGGCTCCTGAAGCCAACTCCAGTGTATATTTGGGCTCCTGCTGCTGCTGCTATCACCTACAGGGTGTGATTCATCCAATTTTTGGGCTCCTGAAGCCAACCCCAGTGTCTCTTTAAAGTAATATTTGGGCTCCTGCTGCTGCTGCCAACTTCTGCCAACTCCAGGGTGTGATTCATCCAATTTTTGGGCTCCTGAAGCCAACTCCAGTGTCTCTTTAAAGTAATGTTTGGGCTCCTGTTGCTGCTGCTGCCAACTCCTGCCAACTCCAGGGTGTGATTCATCCAATTTTTGGGCTCCTGAAGCCAACCCCAGGGTCTCTTTAAAGTAATATTTGGGCTCCTGCTGCTGCTGCCAACTCCTGACAACTCCATGGTGTGATTCATCCAATTTTTGGGCTCCTGAAGCCAACTCCAGTGTCTCTTTAAAGTAATGTTTGGGCTCCTGTTGCTGCTGCTGCTGCTGCCAACTCCTGCCAACTCCAGGGTGTGATTCATCCAATTTTTGGGCTCCTGAAGCCAACCCCAGGGTCTCTTTAAAGTAATGTTTGGGCTCCTGTTGCTGCTGCTGCCAACTTCTGCCAACTCCAGGGTTTGATTCATCCACTTTTTGGGCTCCTGAAGCCAACTCTAGTGTATATTTGGGCTCCTGCTGCTGCTGCTGCCAACTCCAGGGTGTGATTCATCCAATTTTTGGGCTCCTGAAGCCAACCCCAGTGTCTCTTTAAAGTAATGTTTGGGCTCCTGTTACTGCTGCTGCCAACTTCTGCCAACTCCAGGGTGTGATTCATCCAATTTTTGGGCTCCTGAAGCCAACTCCAGTGTCTCTTTAAAGTAATGTTTGGGCTCCTGTTGCTGCTGCTGCTGCTGCTGCCAACTCCTGCCAACTCAAGGGTGTGATTCATCCAATTTTTGGGCTCCTGAAGCCAACCCCAGGGTCTCTTTAAAGTAATGTTTGGGCTCCTGTTGCTGCTGCTGCCAACTTCTGCCACCTCCAGGGTGTGATTCATCCAATTTTTGGGCTCCTGAAGCCAACTCCAGTGTCTCTTTAAAGTAATGTTTGGGCTCCTGTTGCTGCTGCTGCTGTTGCCAACTCCAGGGTGTGATTCATCCAATTTTTGGGCTTCTGAAGCCAACCCCAGGGTCTCTTTAAAGTAATATTTGGGCTCCTGCTGCTGCTGCCGCCAACTTCTGCCAACTCCAGGGTGTAATTCATCCAATTTTTGGGCTCCTGAAGCCAACCTCAGGGTCTCTTTAAAGTAATATTTTGGCTCCTGCTGCTGCTGCTGCCAACTTCTGCCAACTCCAGGGTGTGATTCATCCAATTTTTGGGCTCCTGAAGCCAACTCCAGTGTCTCTTTAAAGTAATGTTTGGGCTCCTGTTGCTGCTGCTGCCAACTCCAGGGTGTGATTCATCCAATTTTTGGGCTCCTAAAGCCAACCCAGGGTCTCTTTAAAGTCATATTTGGGCTCCTGCTGCTGCTGCTGCTGCCAACTCCAGGGTGTGATTCATCCAATTTTTGGGCTCCTGAAGCCAACTCCAGTGTCTCTTTAAAGTAATGTTTGGGCTCCTGTTGCTGCTGCTGCCAACTCCAGGGTGTGATTCATCCAATTTTTGGGCTCCTGAAGCCAACCTCAGGGTCTCTTTAAAGTAATATTTGGGCTCCTGCTGCTGCTGCCAACTTCTGCCAACTCCAGGATGTGATTCATCCAATTTTTGGGCTCCTGAAGCCAACACCAGTGTCTCTTTAAAGTAATGTTTTGGGCTCCTGTTGCTGCTGCTGCCAACTCCAGGGTGTGATTCTTCCAATTTTTGGGCTCCTGAAGCCAACCCCAGGGTCTCTTTAAAGTAATGGTTGGGCTCCTGTTGCTGCTGCTGCCAACTTCTGCCACCTCCAGGGTGTGATTCATCCAATTTTTGGGCTCCTGAAGCCAACTCCAGTGTCTCTTTAAAGTAATGTTTGGGCTCCTGTTGCTGCTGCTGCTGTTGCCAACTCCAGGGTGTGATTCATCCAATTTTTGGGCTTCTGAAGCCAACCCCAGGGTCTCTTTAAAGTAATATTTGGGCTCCTGCTGCTGCTGCCGCCAACTTCTGCCAACTCCAGGGTGTGATTCATCCAATTTTTGGGCTCCTGAAGCCAACCTTAGGGTCTCTTTAAAGTAATATTTGGGCTCCTGCTGCTGCTGCTGCCAACTTCTGCCAACTCCAGGGTGTGATTCATCCAATTTTTGGGCTCCTGAAGCCAACTCCAGTGTATATTTGGGCTCCTGCTGCTGCCAAATCCAGGGTGTGATTCATCCAATTTTTGGGCTCCTGAAGCCAACCCCAGTGTCTCTTTAAAGTAATGTTTGGGCTCCTGTTGCTGCTGCTGCCAACTTCTGCCAACTCCAGGGTTTGATTCATCCAATTTTTGGGCTCCTGAAGCCAACTCCAGTGTCTCTTTAAAGTAATGTTTGGGCTCCTGTTGCTGCTGCTGCCAACTCCTGCCAACTACAGGGTGTGATTCATCCAATTTTTGGGCTCCTGAAGCCAATCCCAGGGTCTCTTTAAAGTAATGTTTGGGCTCCTGTTGCTGCTGCTGCCAACTTCTGCCAACTCCAGGGTGTGATTCATCCAATTTTTGGGCTCCTGAAGCCAACTCCAGTGTATATTTGGGCTCCTGCTGCTGCCAACTCCAGGGTGTGATTCATCCAATTTTTGGGCTCCTGAAGCCAACCCCAGTGTCTCTTTAAAGTAATGTTTGGGCTCCTGCTGCTGCGGCCAACTCCAGGGTGTGATTCATCCAATTTTTGGGCTCCTGAAGCCAACCCCAGTGTCTCTTTAAAGTAATATTTGGGCTCCTGCTGCTGCTGCTGCCAACTCCAGGGTGTGATTCATCCAATTTTTGGGCTACTGAAGCCAACTCCAGTGTCTCTTTAAAGTAATGTTTGGGCTCCTGTTGCTGCTGCCAACTCCAGGGTGTGAATCATCCAATTTTTGGGCTCCTGTAGCCAACCCCAGTGTCTCTTTAAAGTAATGTTTGGGCTCCTGCTGCTGCTGCCAACTCCAGGGTGTGATTCATCCAATTTTTGGGCTCCTGAAGCCAACCCCAGGGTCTCTTTAAAGTAATATTTGGGCTCCTGCTGCTGCTGCTGCTGCCAACTCCAGGGTGTGATTCATCCAATTTTTGGGCTCCTGAAGCCAACCTCAGGGTCTCTTTAAAGTAATATTTGGGCTCCTGCTGCTGCCAACTTCTGCCAACTCCAGGGTGTGATTCATCCAATTTTTGTGCTCCTGAAGCCAACTCCAGTGTCTCTTTAAAGTAATGTTTGGGCTCCTGTTGCTGCTGCTGCCAACTCCAGGGTGTGATTCATCCAATTTTTGGGCTCCTGAAGCCAACCCCAGGGTCTCTTTAAAGTAATGTTTGGGCTCCTGTTGCTGTTGCTGTCAACTCCTGCCAACTCCAGGGTGTGATTCATCCAATTTTTGGGATCCTGAAGCCAACTCCAGTGTATATTTGGGCTTCTGCTGCTGCCAACTCCAGGGTGTGATTCATCCAATTTTTGGGCTCCTGAAGCCAACTCCAGTGTCTCTTTAAAGTAATGTTTGGGCTCCTGTTGCTGCTGCTGCCAACTTCTGCCAACTCCAGGGTGTGATTCATCCAATTTTTGGGCTCCTGAAGCCAACTCCAGTGTCTCTTTAAAGTAATGTTTGGGCTCCTGTTACTGCTGCTGCCAACTTCTGCCAACTCCAGGGTGTGATTCATCCATTTTTTGGCTCCTGAAGCCAACTCCAGTGTCTCTTTAAAGTAATGTTTGGGCTCCTGTTGCTGCTGCTGTCAACTCCTGCCAACTCAAGGGTGTGATTCATCCAATTTTTGGGCTCCTGAAGCCAACCCCAGGGTCTCTTTAAAGTAATGTTTGGGCTCCTGTTGCTGCTGCTGCCAACTTCTGCCAACTCCAGGGTGTGATTCATCCAATTTTTGGGCTCCTGAAGCCAACTCCAGTGTATATTTGGGATCCTGCTGCTGCTGCTGCCAACTCCAGGGTGTGATTCATCCAATTTTTGGGCTCCTGAAGCCAACCCCAGTGTCTCTTTAAAGTAATGTTTGGGCTCCTGTTGCTGCTGCTGCCAACTTCTGCCACCTCCAGGGTGTGATTCATCCAATTTTTGGGCTCCTGAAGCCAACCCCAGGGTCTCTTTAAAGTAATATTTGGGCTCCTGCTGCTGCTGCTGCCAACTCCTGCCAACTCCAGGGTGTGATTCATCCAATTGTTGGGCTCCTGAAGCCAACTCCAGTGTCTCTTTAAAGTAATATTTGGGCTCCTGCTGCTGCTGCCAACTCCTGCCAACTCCAGGGTGTGATTCATCCAATTTTTGGGCTCCTGAAGCCAACCCAGGGTCTCTTTAAAGTAATATTTGGGCTCCTGCTGCTGCTGCCAACTCCTGCCAACTCCAGGGTGTGATTCATCCAATTTTTGGGCTCCTGAAGCCAACTCTAGTGTCTCTTTAAAGTAATGTTTGGGCTCCTGTTGCTGCTGCTGCCAACTCCAGGGTGTGATTCATCCAATTTTTGGGCTCCTGAAGCCAACCTCAGGGTCTCTTTAAAGTAATATTTGGGCTCCTGCTGCTGCTGCTGCCAACTTCTGCCAACTCCAGGGTGTGATTCATCCAATTTTTGGGCTCCAGAAGCCAACTCCAGTGTCTCTTTAATGTAATGTTTTGGGCTCCTGTTGTTGCTGCTGCTGCTGCTGCCAACTCCAGGGTGTGATTCATCCAATTTTTGGGCTCCTGAAGCCAACCCCAGGGTCTCTTTAAAGTAATGTTTGGGCTCCTGTTGCTGTTGCTGTCAACTCCTGCCAACTCCAGGGTGTGATTCATCCAATTTTTGGGATCCTGAAGCCAACTCCAGTGTATATTTGGGCTTCTGCTGCTGCCAACTCCAGGGTGTGATTCATCCAATTTTTGGGCTCCTGAAGCCAACTCCAGTGTCTCTTTAAAGTAATGTTTGGGCTCCTGTTGCTGCTGCTGCCAACTTCTGCCAACTCCAGGGTGTGATTCATCCAATTTTTGGGCTCCTGAAGCCAACTCCAGTGTCTCTTTAAAGTAATGTTTGGGCTCCTGTTACTGCTGCTGCCAACTTCTGCCAACTCCAGGGTGTGATTCATCCATTTTTTGGCTCCTGAAGCCAACTCCAGTGTCTCTTTAAAGTAATGTTTGGGCTCCTGTTGCTGCTGCTGTCAACTCCTGCCAACTCAAGGGTGTGATTCATCCAATTTTTGGGCTCCTGAAGCCAACCCCAGGGTCTCTTTAAAGTAATGTTTGGGCTCCTGTTGCTGCTGCTGCCAACTTCTGCCAACTCCAGGGTGTGATTCATCCAATTTTTGGGCTCCTGAAGCCAACTCCAGTGTATATTTGGGCTCCTGCTGCTGCTGCTGCCAACTCCAGGGTGTGATTCATCCAATTTTTGGGCTCCTGAAGCCAACCCCAGTGTCTCTTTAAAGTAATGTTTGGGCTCCTGTTGCTGCTGCTGCCAACTTCTGCCACCTCCAGGGTGTGATTCATCCAATTTTTGGGCTCCTGAAGCCAACCCCAGGGTCTCTTTAAAGTAATATTTGGGCTCCTGCTGCTGCTGCTGCCAACTCCTGCCAACTCCAGGGTGTGATTCATCCAATTGTTGGGCTCCTGAAGCCAACTCCAGTGTCTCTTTAAAGTAATGTTTGGGCTCCTGTTGCTGCTGCTGCCAACTCCTGGGTGTGATTCATCCAATTTTTGGGCTCCTGAAGCCAACCTCAGGGTCTCTTTAAAGTAATATTTGGGCTCCTGCTGCTGCTGCCAACTCCTGCCAACTCCAGGGTGTGATTCATCCAATTTTTGGGCTCTTAAAGCCAACCCAGGGTCTCTTTAAAGTAATATTTGGGCTCCTGCTGCTGCTGCCAACTCCTGCCAACTCCAGGGTGTGATTCATCCAATTTTTGGGCTCCTGAAGCCAACTCCAGTGTCTCTTTAAAGTAATGTTTGGGCTCCTGTTGCTGCTGCTGCCAACTCCTGGGTGTGATTCATCCAATTTTTGGGCTCCTGAAGCCAACCTCAGGGTCTCTTTAAAGTAATATTTGGGCTCCTGCTGCTGCTGCTGCCAACTTCTGCCAACTCCAGGGTGTGATTCATCCAATTTTTGGGCTCCAGAAGCCAACTCCAGTGTCTCTTTAATGTAATGTTTTGGGCTCCTGTTGCTGCTGCTGCTGCTGCCAACTCCAGGGTGTGATTCATCCAATTTTTGGGCTCCTGAAGCCAACCCCAGGGTCTCTTTAAAGTAATGGTTGGGCTCCTGTTGCTGCTGCTGCCAACTTCTGCCAACTCCAGGGTGTGATTCATCCAATTTTTGGGCTCCTGAAGCCAACTCCAGTGTCTCTTTAAAGTAATGTTTGGGCTCCTGTTGCTGCTGCTGCCAACTCCTGCCAACTACAGGGTGTAATTCATCCAATTTTTGGGCTCCTGAAGCCAATCCCAGGGTCTCTTTAAAGTAATGTTTGGGCTCCTGTCGCTGCTGCTGCCAACTTCTGCCAACTCCAGGGTGTGATTCATCCAATTTTTGGCCTCCTGAAGCCAACTCCAGTGTATATTTGGGCTCCTGCTGCTGCTGCTGCCAACTCCAGGGTGTGATTCATCCAATTTTTGGGCTCCTGAAGCCAACCCCAGTGTCTCTTTAAAGTAATATTTGGGCTCCTGCTGCTGCCAACTCCAGGGTGTGATTCATCCAATATTTGGACTCCTGAAGCCAACTCCAGTGTCTCTTTAAAGTAAATTTTGGGCTCCTGTTGCTGCTGCTGCTGCCAACTCCAGGGTGTGATTCATCCAATTTTTGGGCTCCTGAAGCCAACCTCAGGGTCTCTTTAAAGTAATATTTGGGCTCCTGCTGCTGCTGCCAACTTCTGCCAACTCCAGGGTGTGATTCATCCAATTTTTGGGCTCCTGAAGCCAACTCCAGTGTCTCTTTAAAGTAATGTTTGGGCTCCTGTTGCTGCTGCTGCCAACTCCAGGGTGTGATTCATCCAATTTTTGGGCTCCTGAAGCCAACCCCAGGGTCTCTTTAAAGTAATGTTTGGGCTCCTGTTGCTGCTGCTGCCAACTTCTGCCAACTCCAGGGTGTGATTCATCCAATTTTTGGGCTCCTGAAGCCAACTCCAGTGTATATTTGGGCTCCTGCTGCTGCCAACTCCAGGGTGTGATTCATCCAATTTTTGGGCTCCTGAAGCCAACCCCAGTGTCTCTTTAAAGTAATGTTTGGGCTCCTGTTGCTGCTGCTGCCAACTTCTGCCAACTCCAGGGTGTGATTCATCCAATTTTTGGGCTCCTGAAGCCAACTCCAGTGTCTCTTTAAAGTAATGTTTGGGCTCCTGTTGCTGCTGCTGCCAACTCCTGCCAACTCCAGGGTGTGATTCATCCAATTTTTTGGCTCCTGAAGCCAATCCCAGGGTCTCTTTAAAGTAATGTTTGGGCTCCTGTTGCTGCTGCTGCCAACTTCTGCCAACTCCAGGGTGTGATTCATCCAATTTTTGGGCTCCTGAAGCCAACTCCAGTGTATATTCGGGCTCCTGCTGCTGCTGCTGCCAACTCCAGGGTGTGATTCATCCAATTTTTGGGCTCCTGAAGCCAACCCCAGTGTCTCTTTAAAGTAATGTTTGGGCTCCTGCTGCTGCCAACTCCAGGGTGTGATTCATCCAATTTTTGTACTCCTAAAGCCAACCCCAGTGTCTCTTTAAAGTAATATTTGGGCTGCTGCCAACTCCAGGGTGTGATTCATCCAATTTTTGGGCTCCTGAAGCCAACTCCAGTGTCTCTTTAAAGTAATGTTTGGGCTCCTGCTGCTGCTGCCAACTCCAGGGTGTGAATCATCCAATTTTTGGGCTCCTGTAGCCAACCCCAGTGTCTCTTTAAAGTAATGTTTGGGCTCCTGCTGCTGCTGCCAACTCCAGGGTGTGATTCATCCAATTTCTGGGCTTCTGAAGCCAACTCCAGTGTCTCTTTAAAGTAATGTTTGGGCTCCCGCTGCTGCTGCCAACTCCAGGGTGTGATTCATCCAATTTTTGAGCTCCTGAAGCCAACTCCAGTGTCTCTTTAAAGTAATGTTTGGGCTCCTGCTGCTGCTGCCAACTCCAGGGTGTGAATCATCCAATTTCTGGGCTCCTGTAGCCAACCCCAGTGTCTCTTTAAAGTAATATTTGGGCTCCTGCTGCTGCCAACTCCAGGGTGTGATTCATGCAATTTTAGGGCTCCTGAAGCCAACTCCAGTGTATCTTTAAAGTAATGTTTGGGCTCCCGCTGCTGCTGCCAACTCCAGGGTGTGAATCATCCAATTTTTGGGCTCCTGTAGCCAACCCCAGTGTCTCTTTAAAGTAATGTTTGGGCTCCTGCTGCTGCTGCCAACTCCAGGGTGTGATTCATCCAATTTTTGGGCTCCTGAAGCCAACCTCAGGGTCTCTTTAAAGTAATATTTGGGCTGCTGCTGCCAACTTCTGCCAACTCCAGGGTGTGATTCATCCAATTTTTGGGCTCCTGAAGCCAACTCCAGTGTCTCTTTAAAGTAATGTTTGGGCTCCTGTTGCTGCTGCTGCCAACTCCTGCCAACTCCAGGGTGTGATTCATCCAATTTTTGGGCTCCTGAAGCCATACCCAGGTTCTTTTTAAAGTAATGTTTGGGCTCCTGTTGCTGCTGCTGCCAACTTCTGCCAACTCCAGGGTGTGATTCATCTAATTTTTGGGCTCCTGAAGCCAACTCCAGTGTATATTTGGGCTCCTGCTGCTGCTGCTGCCAACTCCAGGGTGTGATTCATCCAATTTTTGGGCTCCTGAAGCCAACCCCAGTGTCTCTTTAAAGTAATGTTTGGGCTCCTGCTGCCAACTCCAGGGTGTGATTCATCCAATTTTTGGGCTCCTGAAGCCAACCCCAGTGTCTCTTTAAAGTAATATTTGAGCTCCTGCTGCTGCTGCTGCCAACTCCAGGGTGTGATTCATCCAATTTTTGGGCTCCTGAAGCCAACCCCAGTGTCTCTTTAAAGTAATGTTTGGGATCCTGTTGCTGCTGCCAACTCCAGGGTGTGATTCATCCAATTTTTGGGCTCCTGAAGCCAACTCCAGTGTCTCTTTAAAGTAAATTTTGGGCTCCTGTTGCTGCTGCTGCTGCTGCCAACTCCAGGGTGTGATTCATCCAATTTTTGGGCTCCTGAAGCCAACCTCAGGGTCTCTTTAAAGTAATATTTGGGCTGCTGCTGCTGCCAACTTCTGCCAACTCCAGGGTGTGATTCATCCAATTTTTGGGCTCCTGAAGCCAACTCCAGTGTCTCTTTAAAGTAATGTTTGGGCTCCTGTTGCTGCTGCTGCCAACTCCAGGGTGTGATTCATCCAATTTTTGGGCTCCTGAAGCCAACCCCAGGGTCTCTTTAAAGTAATGTTTGGGCTCCTGTTGCTGCTGCTGCCAACTTCTGCCAACTCCAGGGTGTGATTCATCCAATTTTTGGGCCCCTGAAGCCAACTCCAGTGTATATTTGGGCTCCTGCTGCTGCCAACTCCAGGGTGTGATTCATCCAATTTTTGGGCTCCTGAAGCCAACCCCAGTGTCTCTTTAAAGTAATGTTTGGGCTCCTGTTGCTGCTGCTGCCAACTTCTGCCAACTCCAGGGTGTGATTCATCCAATTTTTGGGCTCCTGAAGCCAATCCCAGGGTCTCTTTAAAGTAATGTTTGGGCTCCTGTTGCTGCTGCTGCCAACTTCTGCCAGCTCCAGGGTGTGATTCATCCAATTTTTGGGCTCCTGAAGCCAACTCCAGTGTATATTTGGGCTCCTGCTGCTGCTGCTGCCAACTCCAGGGTGTGATTCATCCAATTTTTGGGCTCCTGAAACCAACCGCAGTGTCTCTTTAAAGTAATGTTTGGGCTCCTGTTGCTGCTGCTGCCAACTCCAGGGTGTGATTCATCCAATTTTTGGGCTCCTGAAGCCAACTCCAGTGTCTCTTTAAAGTAATGTTTGGGCTCCTGTTGCTGCTGCTGCCAACTCCTGCCAACTCCAGGGTGTGATTCATCCAATTTTTGGACTCCTGAAGCCAACCCCAGTGTCTCTTTAAAGTAATGTTTGGGCTCCTGCTGCTGCTGCCAACTCCAGGGTGTGATTCATCCATTTTTTGGGCTCCTGAAGCCAACCCCAGGGTCTCTTTAAAATAATATTTGGGCTCCTGCTGCCGAATCCAGGGTGTGATTCATCCAATTTTCGGGCTCCTGAAGCCAACTCCAGTGTCTCTTTAAAGTAATGTTTGGGCTCCTGTTGCTGCTGCTGCTGCTGCTGCTGCTGGTAACTCCAGGGTGTGATTCATCCAATTTTTGGGCTCCTGAAGCCAACCTCAGGGTCTCTTTAAAGTAATATTTGGGCTCCTGCTGCTGCTGCTGCCAACTTCTGCCAACTCCAGGGTGTGATTCATCCAATTTTTGGGCTCCTGAAGCCAACTCCAGTGTCTCTTTAAAGTAATGTTTGGGCTCCTGCTGCTGCTGCCAACCCCAGGGTGTGAATCATCCAATTTTTGGGCTCCTGAAGCCAACCCCAGTGTCTCTTTAAAGTAATATTTGGGCTCCTGCTGCTGCTGCTGCTGCTCCTGCTGCTGCTGCTTGCAACTCCAGGGTGTGAATCATCCAATTTTTGGGCTCCTGAAGCCAACTACAGTGTGTCTTTCAAGCTATGTTTGGGCTCCTGCTGCTTGCAACTCCAGGGTGTGATTCATCCAATTTTTGGGCTCCTGAAGCCAACTACAGTGTGTCTTTCAAGCTATGTTTGGGCTCCTGCTGCTTGCAACTCCAGGGTGTGATTCATCCAATTTTTGGGCTCCTGAAGCCAACTCCAGCGTCTCTTTCAGCCAATGTTTGGGCTCCTGCTGCTGCTTGCAACTCCAGGGTGTGAATCATCCAATTTTTGGGCTCCTGAAGCCAACTACAGTGTGTCTTTCAAGCTATGTTTGGGCTCCTGCTGCTTGCAACTCCAGGGTGTGATTCATCCAATTTTTGGGCTCCTGAAGCCAACTCCAGCGTCTCTTTCAGCCAATATTTGGGCTCCTGCTGCTGCTGCTGCCAACTCCAGGGTGTGATTCATCCAATTTTTGGGCTCCTGAAGCCAACTCCAGTGTCACTTTAAAGTAATGTTTGGGCTCCTGCTGCTGCTGCCAACTCCAGGGTGTGAATCATCCAATTTTTGGGCTCCTGTAGCCAACCCCAGTGTCTCTTTAAAGTAATGTTTGGGCTCTTGCTGCTGCTGCCAACTCCAGGGTGTGATTCATCCAATTTTTGGGCTCCTGAAGCCAACCCCAGGGTCTCTTTAAAGTAATATTTGGGCTCCTGCTGCTGCTGCCAACTCCAGGGAGTGATTTACCCAATTTTTGGGCTCCTGAAGCCAACTCCAGTGTATATTTGGGCTCCTGTTGCTGCTTCCAACTCCAGGGTGTGATTCATCCAATTTTTGGGCTCCTGAAGCCAACCCCAGGGTCTCTTTAAAGTAATATTTGGGCTCCTGCTGCTCCTGCTGCCAACTCCAGGGTGTGATTCATCCAATTTTTGGGCTCCTGAAGCCAACCCCAGTGTCTCTTTAAAGTAATGTTTGGGCTGCTGCTGCTCCTGCTGCTGCTGCTTGCAACTCCAGGGTGTGATTCATCCAATTTTTGGGCTCCTGTAGCCAACTACAGTGTGTCTTTCAAGCTATGTTTGGGCTCCTGCTGCTTGCAACTCCAGGGTGTGATTCATCCAATTTTTGGGCTCCTGAAGCCAACTCCAGTGTCTCTTTCAGCCAATGTTTGGGCTCCTGCTGCTGCTTGCAACTCCAGGGTGTGATTCATCCAATTTTTGGGCTCCTGCTGCAGCCAACTCCAGTGTCTCTTTAAAGCAATGTTTGGGCTCCTGCCCCTCATAGTGATGCCACTTCAACTCTCTGCAATTGTGCCGCTCTGCGATTCTATTAGCGATGCCTCTGATCTGCATGTGATATTTATTCAAAGTATTATTTAACTAACCCAGCACGCATCCTGTGTGTGTTACAGCAAGGCAGAATGGTTTACAACCCTATTGAGGCTCTAGGAGGCTCAGAAATAGCCGTTTTTAATAGCGATTCGTTGCGAATAAATTCGGGTCGAAGCGATTTTTGTCGGAAAATTCGGCGAATCAGTCGAATCGAATTTTTCAAAAGTTCGCTCATCTCTAATTATTACCTTAGTAGATGTCGAACTCAAGTTGACCTTTCCACTGTTACACGGGAGGACGGCAGGATAACTGGATCTGACATTAGAGTACTCCTGATAGGATCAAGAAACTCATCAGGAGCATCAGCATAAATCTTTCTTCTCGTTGCTGCCGGTCTGAAGACTGAAACCACGACCAACTTATTAACTTAACAGATTGTTGCTACTGTAGGCACAGTCCAATGCATGGGGGCAAGCATGTCGCTTCTGTCTGTACAGGCGCAGCCGATATAAAACATAATCACCAAATGGTCACACATTATATTTTGATCAAATATTCCACCTGCCCCATAGCCCCCATCCATATTCACAGAGTTACAGGTAACTTATACAACAGGGGTCCATCATAGCACATGAAGATGGGTCACCTGCTCCATGACTAAACAGCGATTGTGATTTATGTGAGGGGCACTGGGAGCGACGTTCTGGGAAGATCATGTTTCATGGGAAAGAAGGTGAGAACTGTGGCGCCGAGACACGGCAAGGGCTACAGGAACAGGTGAGTGGAACGTGTGATCTGGGGGGTTTCACAAAGGCAATCCCAATTTGAGATACCCCAGGGAGTGGGACCCAGATGATGTTCCTCTTTAAGGGTGTCCATGGTATGGAGCAGATTTTATATGGAGTCTACCCCTGTCAACATTACATCATCCACCACACACTCTTCACTACTGGGATGCCAAAAATGGTTGGATAAACAAGGAACGTATATCAAGAAGATCCAATTGGAAGTTTACAATACCAACCAACAGATTAGGATTAAACAGTATTCATGTGTGACTAAACGACATGGGTTGTATAGCTCCAGGGGTTTTAAAGTGGACCAAAACCATTCAAAAAGATTTTGACTATCCTGGCTTTAGGTCCCTGCCCCCCGACTGGGGGTGCCCCGCTGTGTGAAACTCCCCAGGTTGCCCAAACAAACTCACCTCTTCCCGATCCTACGGCCGCTCTTCCAATCAGTGCGAGGATGCGGCTACCACTTGCCATGTGCCGTTGGACCGGGAAAGCAGGTGAGTTTATGGGCGACCTGGGGGATTTCTCAATCTGGAAAACTTTAATTTTGCTGAGATCCTGGGTGGCAAATAAAAAAAAATCATAAAAACAATGTAACATTTATTGCACAGTCTCTATAGCAGGGGCGCTCAAACTTTTGATGAGCACCGACCACTAGACGATTTGGAAAGTGGGGGGGGGGGGGGGGGGTGCAGAGGAGGTTACTATATTAGATTCATTATTTAGATACGCAAACACCTCTGGGATGGAGGCTATTGAATTTACACCTTTTTTGGGTTGATGTGAATAGGTTGGCTATTACACATATCTATAGTTCCTTTTTTTTCTCATGTACTTGTTTTTTTTTCTGTCACTGGGTCATATTGTGGGCACAATACGTAAGTATCTATGAGAGTTGGTTGGCACATTGAAATTGGAATGGTCTATATGCATTGGGCACCAGATGTTGATGGATAAAGAATGGGTCAGCATGAAATTGGAATCCATTGTTTTAAGAGAACGTTCACATCCTTGGCTATTAGCACTATGGTTTATCATTATATTTACACTGTCACAATGTACTTTTGTAAGAAGAGATGTGTTTATTTGTACTGTTGATAGTTTTAGTTTTTGTATGGTTGATATTTATTGCCATTTACTTTCTCTCATCTTTTCTTTTCTGTGTTGCCTCTTACTATCTCTTCTACTATCTGTTCTCCCCAGTGTCGCTGTCTGCTATTAGGGATCTTCCTCTGAGCATTTGTTAGAGCAGATGAACACGCAGGGGGGAACGCCTGGCCCCCAGTATTGTTGTGCCCACCTTTCTTGGTCCTATGACCTTTTTGCCTGGTGCCTTAAAGTGGAACACACAGGAATTTTACCTTCCTGTGTGTTGTTCCTTCATGCGGTGGCATCCCAAATTGTGATGCCCCGCTGTGTGTATCTCCCCATGTCGCCCCATACACTTACCTTCCTTTTGCTCCCACGATGCAGGCTCAGGCAAGGGCGCTGATTGACAGAGCGGTGCTCTCAGCCAATCAGCGCACTTGCTATCACTCGGCTCCCATCGACCCTGTGGGCGGCTAAGCCCCCGAGTGGCGCCAAAGGGAGCCGAGTGTGCCACCAGCTACATGCCCCGCTCCAAAAAGAGAAAAAATCCCACCCCAATAAAAACGTACACTGTTGTTGTGTCCCACAGGGGCGCCGCACACTTGCACACGCTGCACTCACACACCACACTCCCGGCTCATAGATAGACCTCAAGCTATACTGTATAGCGATTGGCGAGTGATGATGGACCGAGTTTAAAAAAGGAGAAGGGGCTTTCAGATCCTAAACCGCATTTGCTAGCACACTATTCCTTATGTGGAAAGTAAGTTTAGGGTTAATGTGCAAATTCCTGCATGGATAGCAACAGCCAGACCCATGAATGTTAAATAGCAGCCTGACAATTATATTGCGCAATCTTTGCAATTAAGCAGAAGGAGCCATGACGCAAGGTGTAAAGGAGCCAGAACGTGCGTCCTAGTGTCCATACAGAGACACCTCTGCAAAGAAACATCCGGCTAGATCGATGTCGGTGGGAGCCGGGAGTCAGCCCGCAGGGCGAATCAGGGAATGGCCGAAACAGTGTCACCTCTCGCCAATACTGTGGTGACATCTCTGCTCAGACTCAACCTTGCATCCCGCCCGGCTGCTGTACAGTTCACCGGTTCTGCCATCTTCACTTCTGTCGACCTCAATCGTCTTCTCACTGGCGATGTTTCCCCAATTCAGTCGCTGATTTCGCAGTGGTGGGGAGGGGACCTCCAGTGACACCGATGCATTTTGCTCCATTTGCCTCTGCAAATGCATAAAGATAATACACATAAATACCTATAGAATCAAAGCCCTCAGTAAGCAGCATATAGTGTTTACAGATAATCACATGGCAAAATCACAAGGTCATCATAGCAGCATAATGGCGAGCTTACAGAGTGTAATAACCTTATGGCTGTTTCAGGTCCTAACGGACCCTTTCTCGGGGCTGTGCCAACCTCTGCTTGCCACGTTGCTGCTATGATATGTGATTGCACTTTGTAATAGTGTGGGGCACGGGGCACTTATAATCACCCCACCTGCAAACTCAAAGCAAAGCTGAAAGAGGTGAATCAGCTGCATCGCTCCAAGGTACCCAACAGATAGCCGTGTGCCTTCAGGCTCCAATTAGGATGGACCAAACTCTCTCAATTCTCTACCCCTGGGGCATCCTAATTTAGGGTGTCCCACTGAATGAAATCCTCTTGGATCGGCAGTGTACTCACATCGACGGCAACCCCATGGTGCAGCACGGGCCGCATCCCCTGCATCTTACGGCTGATGCGGGCTCTGGCACCCAGCCATGCAGATAAGTTGGCATCGGAGCAGGCGCATCATCCGGAGGGAGTCCAGGTATGCGGCCATTCTTTCCGCTCTCTATGCGGGGAATTCAGTGCTGATTGTGCCGTGGGCTAACAATTTGTCACATTGCATGTGAGTGGCAGGGGTATCTGCAACCATATCCCCATTTATTTAAATCCAGAAAAGAAACACAAGTGGCCAGAGCTTCTGCTGGATCCAATCCAGACACCAGTTGGCTGTCCCATGTGAACACCTGCATGGAGCAGCAAGCTGACACCCAAGTAATGAGAGAATATGGAAGCAGTTGAGTATCATTGGCCAGTATCATGCTTAAAGAGGACCAAAAATCTCAAAATCCCAAGAGAGGGTGAGTTTCTTGGCCATATTTTGGCACAGCAGCCTATAAATGGTTTAGGTCCACTTAAATGTTTGTTCACACGTCGATAGAATTTACTACTGTAATGCCAATGAGAACAAAAGTCTAAACAGACTCCTGGATCACTGCCTAAGGTCCCTATGGAGTATCCCTAACCGTGTATAATGGTACTGAAAGCCTGAGATCAGGCCACCTACTCACCTTCTTGTGGCTTCCTCTGCTCTGTGCCTCCAAAAACCTGATGATCTTCTGCCGGTGGCGTGCAGAGCGGAGAGCGCCGGGATGCTGCTTCTCTGCTCTGTGCTGCATTTAATTACAGACTACGGGATCCCAGGAAAAGGTGAGTAGGTAGGCCAATCTCTGGCTCGGTTTAGACTTTTGCAACACTTTAAAGATGAACAAAACTCAAAACTTTCACTTTATTGGGTTTTGTTCCTTCTGATGGGGGCATCTTAATTTGTGATGCCCCCACTGTGTGTATTGCCCTTCCCTGAGCCCTCACCCCACTGTGTGTACAGCCAATCAGTAGCGCTCGTTCCAATCAAATTTCCTGTGCTCAGAGCGGCAAGAAAATCTGATTAGAGCGAGTGACGCCGGCCGCATCCCCGCTCACCTCCTGCTGTGATGGCCTGATGAGAGCCTAGCTAGAGGTATTCCGGGGATGTTGCCATGGCAACAAGATGTGGGGAGGGCTCAGGGAAGAGGTGACTAATTCGGGTGACTCCAGGCTTTCACAAAGCGAGGCAATCCAATTAGGGATGCTCCATAAAGAGGAATCAAGGGGGTGTTGTTCCTCTTTAAATGAGCAACACTTTAACATTATGAATAATTAAATATCAAAAAATGACAACGGAATGAAAATAATTTTCTCTTCCCATTTTTCAAAAAAGCAACATTAAAGGGTTTGTCTGGGGCATATTAAGAAACAACTATACTTACCTGACCCCCTACTGGCTCTATTCTGCATGTGATGTGCCTCTGCCTCCAATCAGCAGGGGGAGCCCTTGTCCACACAGGAGCTGACTGCAAAACGCGCTCGCTCCATTTCGTTTGTGGGACGCTCAGACATCAGAGTGACTAGCACAGGGGTGGGCAATTATTTTTTCCATGGGGCCACATGAGAAACTAAAAATATTGTGGAGGGCCGCTGAGCTATGGGCGTCTAAGCGACGTCTAAGCTCAGCGGCTCTGAGTGCGCTGGCGGCTGCATCTCGCGCTTCCCTCTAACATGGAGCGCGCCCGCGCTGGCCATTCTCAAATGGCTGACACAGGCACGCGCCCTGCTAGAGGGATAGCGGGCATGCGGCCGCGGCTCGTGCATGCGCCGTTGAACTGGGAAAGAAGGTGAGTTTATGGGCGACCTGGGGGTTTCACACAGCGGGGCATCCCGATTTTGGATGCCCCGCGGGGAGGGGGATCTATAAGATTCCCGGGCTGATAAAGCAGGGTTTTGGTCCATTCCAAACGTTCTGGTGTGATAATTTCAGATCAGCTGGGGGCAAAGTGTAAGCATGGTGGGCAGCAGGAAGGGGGCATGGTGAGAGCATGGTGGACAGCAGGAAGGGGGCATGGTGGGCAGCAGGAAGGGGGCATGGTGGGCAGCAGGAAGGGGGCATGGTGAGAGCATGGTGGGCAGCAGGAAGGGGGCATGGTGAGAGCATGGTGGGCAGCAGGAAGGGGGCATGGTGGGCAGCAGGAAGGGGGCATGGTGGGCAGCAAGAAGGGGGCATGGTGAGAGCATGGTGGACAGCAGGAAGGGAGCATGGTGGGCAGCAGGAAGGGGGCATGGTGAGAGCATGGTGGGCAGCAGGAAGGGGGCATGGTGAGAGCATGGTGGGCAGCAGGAAGGGGGCATGGTGAGACCATGGTGGACAGCAGGAAGGGGGCATGGTGAGAGCATGGTGGACAGCAGAAAGGGGGCATGGTGAGAGCATGTGGACAGCAGGAAGGGGGCATGGTGGACAGCAGGAAGGGAGCATGGTGAGAGCATGGTGGGCAGGTACATGGTGAAAAAGAGACAGCAGGCAGGAAGGGAAAACACAAGCAAACTACATAATTTTTCTGAGCAGACTTACTGATGCTCTGGAGCTCCTACTCTGTCCTTCCCAAGTCCCCAGGTCTCTATCACCTGCTCATCGTGTCTGGCTTCCTCAGAGGAAGGGAGAATGCGCCAGACCCGACGAGCCGAGCGGCCGATCGGCTGCTGCTTAACCTAAGCCTCTCTCACTGTACATAGTCGATCACCAAAGTTAGGCAGCAGCCGATCGGCCACACGGCTCGTCGGGTCTGGCATGTTCTCCCTTCCTCTGCGTCTCTTACTGGCCAGCTCAGCCCAGGCCGGTAAGAGCCTAGCAAAGGGCCGTATACGGGCCGCGGGCCGTACATTGCCCAGGTCTGGACTAGCAGAAGGTGAATAGAGAGGAGCATGCTGATTGGCTGCCTGTCTGTGCATGTGACACGGGATTGCCGGAAAGGTGAGTAAACGCATCGATCTCCAGGATTACACACTGAGAGCAATAATATATTTAATATTAGTTGCCTGATATTCTTACCTATCCAACATGTGCAGCCAGTGGTGGCATCTCTCCCGGGCTCTGCCATAACTGAATAGCTGCCATAACTGTGCACAGCCTGGGGATCCCGAGTGCAGCCAGGATTCCATTCAGAATACCCAATTCGGGATGCCCCCCATTCATACCTCATCGGAGTTCACACGGCACAGGCGCGGCTCCAATCAGCTTCTTTGGCCATGCATGCGCAGCTAATAAAACTGAATGGAAGTGTAGTCGCACTGGAGATGGGTGCGCGGCCTCCCCTGCATCCCTTTATGGAGGCAATTCATTTATGGAGAGTGCGGCTGCACACAGACCTAGTAAGATGCAAGAAATGGTGCCGCTGGCGAGGTGAGAATATCCAGCGAGGTGTCACACAGCAGAGCAGGACAAATCTGGATGCCCCAGGGCTGGGTATCTAACCGCACCTAGCGTCTTATAGGTTTGGTTTTGGTAGACTTTAAAGCAGACCTACACGCCTCCTGGCTACTCTGTTGCTCCACGGGGACACTAAACCAACCCAATCTACCCCCTCACACCGCCAGTGCATTAGAGACATACTCACCATTTCCGTCCATCTGATGGGGACAGGAAGCAGCTGGTGCACACATGCAGCAGCCACCCTTCCTCCACCAGGAGACATGCTTCATCCTGGTGTGCAGCTGTTTCTGCTCCACCATCAGAGCTTCATGATGCAATTTGGCTTCCTAGGGCTCATACAAGTGGACCAATCACCATTATTGTCACTATCCTGGTGATTGGTCCTTGTCCCTGGGGCATCCCGATTTAGGATGTGTGATCACCCACTCAACTCACCATCCCGCCATTCCCATGGCGCATTCGCGGGATCTCGTCCAATCAGGGCTTTATGTGGTGCATCCTAATGCTTGGAATAAAGCCAGCATTTTAGGATAATTTGGTGGCATAGAAATCGGGGGCAGCCACATCCCTGGTTTCCCGGTGGAGTGTACGCACTCCCGCAGCCTGAATGGCTAGACATTAGGATGGGTCCGTGACCTATGATGATGGGGTGGGTCAGTGGAGAGGTAAGGGGAGTTTGTTGGCCAGTGATTGGCCCACTTTAAGGAGGAACAACCACCTCCCTAAGACTCTAAGAACCCCCGGGGATCACCCGGTACTCTCTCCTCGTTGTGGATCCCATGCCACATCCCTAATATACCTTTAGCTGGAGTGTGTACCCACGCCTGGCATTTCAGGATGGTCAGCCCCACAGCTAGAGGTGAGTAGGGATGCGGATGGGGGTGCTCACCCCATTCAGCTTCCTTTGCCACTGTGAGCTCAGGAGGAAAATCTGAATGGAGCCGTGGATTGGCCGGGTGCCTGCACGTTCAGGAGAAAATGTTCATTTCTGAGTAATCTGTGGGATACACACAGTGGGGCATCCTTCATAGAAACAGTGGGGGTTTCCCAAGGCCGCACCCCTTTATCTGTGGGCGGGAATTCAGAAATGCTTGGCACGGGTACGTGCCCCAGTTACAGGCAATGCGGGGCATGGAGGAAAGTGCGCTAGTGATTTGGGATGCCCCAAGAGTATCAGGGAGCGGCTGCTTCTCTGTAAAATAAGTCTTTTAGTCCAGTTTCAAAAGTTATTACATGAGATATTAGGAAAAAATCACTAAGTGCAAATCACTCCCTCCTTTATTATCCTATTTGTATTTAGGGATTTTTATTTTCTTAAATTAAATAAAACTTTTACTACTGCTACATAAACTCCTGCTATAATCAGACCTCAGGGCCCCTTTGTGTAAATGTTCTCTGAATGGCAGAGGATGATGGCGGCGGCGAGACTCCAGGAGAAGCTGTCACACGGCACTGCACCGATCTGCCCTGTCTCTGCTCCTGCAACTAGTGCTGCCTGATGCTGCTGCAACTAGTGCTGCCTGAGCGCTGATCAGCGAGCCCATCACTCTCAGCAGCAACACACTGCACTGGCGTCTCCTGGCGAGCTGACATCACCCCCCTGTGCATCTCGGCCACGCCCACCCACTGGCCCTGTGGCGCAGTAAGCTAATGTCCTGTGCGGCTGGCTTACTCGGAAGTAGCCGAGACCACGGGATCGAATCCCACTCAAGGCCCATTCATAGGCGGCAAATAAGAGAAGTGGACAATGCCCGGCCGCCTGTTTTTTCTTTCTTAAAGTGGACCAACACCCAGGATTTTGACTATCCTGGGTGTTGGTCCACTTAGGTGGGGCACCCCGATCGGGGGTGCCCCGCTGTCTGAAACCCCCCCGATCGCCGCAAAAACTCACCTCTCCCCGCTCCCACGTGACCTCGTCCGGCCAATGACAGCGCTCAGAGCAGCTCTGGTATGCGCGTCCAAAGCTGCTTGGACGCGCATACCAGAGCGCTGTCATTGGCCGCGTCTCTCGCTACCCTCTAACAGGGAGCGCTCCTGCGCCGGCCATTCACAAAACGGCCGGCGCGGGAGCGCGCCCTGCTAGAGGGAAGCGAGAGACGCGGCCGCGTCTCGCGCATGCGCCGTTGGATCGCCGGTAAGGTGAGGATTGTGGGCCTCCTGGGGGGTTCCTCCCCGCGGGACATCCCGATTTCGGATGCCCCGCGGGGAGGGATCTGATCGGTCCGGGAATCTTATAGATTTCCGGGCCGATCCCCCCTGGGTGTTGGTCCACTTTAATTACTAGTGAAACCTTTATTTTGCTAATTATTAAAATATATATATTTTAAATTAAAAGATTTTAAAAAGACCTTAATGGCCACAGGATGGGGCTAGATAATGAAACAGATAGCAATAGCTTATGTCCCAAAATACAGGCATTCAGCACCAGAAAATAAGAAAAATATGAGAAAATATATTTTTCCTTTTAATAAAAAAATAGCGAACCTGTGACGGTCATGGCTAACACAGCATTTCCTGCACATCAAGGACACCAGGTCCACCCACGATACAACATCGGGATACGAACCCGTAACAAGGTGACCATGATAGGTATATGCACTAACTGCTCGCGCCACAACGGACCAAAACTTCTTTATAAGGTGTTTGCGCAACACTCGCACATGCGCAGTGGAGTTCTCCCATGTGCCGCAGTCCTCTGCGCACATTACTGGGGAATGAGGCGGAGCCCTATATAGCTATGGGTGGGTGAGTGGTGTGAGGAAGTGGGGGGCGGAGCTATGCAAATCTCTGATGCCGGGGCAGCATCGCATCAGCAGACGCCGACCATTCCCGCTTCTGTTACAATGGGAGCGCTCTGTATTACGCGCATGCCCACTCACAGGCTGGTTACGCTGAGGCTGACATTCCACTGCGCATGTGCGAGTGTTGCGCAACACCTTATAAAGCAGTTGAGCTCTGTCATCCAAAGTGCACTTTCTCCAACATTATATTTTTATTATTTTATTATGACTTTTTTATTATACTTTTGATGCCAATTATTAAAGTGTCATTTTCTTTGTGATAAAATGATGTCCATTTTATTTTTATTTTCTTTTCTTATATTTATTTCATTTATTCTTTTATGCTAAAAAAAAAAATCAAAAGCGCACTTTCCCCAACGTTATATTTTTCTTATCATATTAATATTAATAAACTATAATTATTTTATTTAAAAAAATAAGCCTGTGTGGCGATCTTCACTGATGCAGCAAATTCCTTAGTGACCAAGGCCAAATTCCTTAGAGACCAAGCGGCCATTGCTCCCACCTGCTGAGGCCCAGTCACACCTGACAAGTGGCGCCAGACGCGGCTCGCACATGCGCAGTGCCGCTACGGAAACGGGTCGGGGGGGGCAATCCTCAGGAGGCCAAGAGAATATTTATTTTTCAATAATTTATTTTTTACATTGTGGGCGGCAGACTAAACTTCCCTGATGTGCAGCGTCAGTGTCTGCCCCCCCCTCCCTTGGCGTGCTGCGTTCCACTGTGGAGCGCAGCCTCATCATAGCGCTGTCCTATGTGTGTGTAGGCCCGGGGGGGCGTGGCTTGCGGTGGTGCGGCTGTGCTCCACTTCAGCGTGGCCAGGCCTCACAGTGTAATGGCCGCGTCCGCCAGCCACGCCCAGGCCTCAGTGCTCCCAGCCATTGTCTCCCCTCCCTCCCCATGCTGCAGCTGCCCAGTATGGCCACCAGCCACGCCCCCCAGCCTAGCCCACTGCTCCTGTGACTCCCCTTCCTTCTATGTTAATGCTGTATTTTTTTTTATTTTTAACTTTTTTTCCTATCAAACAGGTTTAAGTGGAGTATGGACATCCACTTCCAGACATTTGTAAATGGGCGGAGCAAGAATGCGTCCTGTAGCGAGGATGCGTCCGCCGGCACGCTCGCCTGCTTTGGGTTATAATCGTCCCGTACATGTGCCGTAGGACCGGGGGAAGGTGAGTTACGTTGGGCGACCTGGAGGGATTCCAAAACGGGGGCATGGATTAAAACCCGGGATAGTCCAAACACTGGGTTTTGGTCCACTTTAAAGATTTCATAAAAAATAAAATGAATAATCCTTTTTTCTCGTCCAATCAGGGCTTTATGTGGTGCATCCTAATGCTTGGAATAAAGCCGGCATTTTAGGATAATTTGGTGGCATAGAAATCGGGGGCAGCCACATCCCTGGTTTCCCGGTGGAGTGTACGCACTCCCGCAGCCTGAATGGCTAGACATTAGGATGGGTCCGTGACCTATGATGATGGGGTGGGTCAGTGGAGAGGTAAGGGGAGTTTGTTGGCCAGTGATTGGCCCACTTTAAGGAGGAACAACCACCTCCCTAAGACTCTAAGAACCCCCGGGGATCACCCGGTACTCTCTCCTCGTTGTGGATCCCATGCCGCATCCCTAATATACCTTTATCTGGAGTGTGTACCCACGCCTGGCATTTCAGGATGGTCAGCCCCACAGCTAGAGGTGAGTAGGGATGCGGATGGGGGTGCTCACCCCATTCAGCTTCCTTTGCCATTCTGAGCTCAGAAAAATCTGAATGGAGCCGTGGATTGGCCGGGTGCCTGCACGTTCAGGAGAAAAAGGTTCATTTCTGAGTAATCTGTGGGATACACACAGTGGGGCATCCTTCATAGAAACAGTGGGGGTTTCCCAAGGCCGCACCCCTTTATCTGTGGGCGGGAATTCAGAAATGCTTGGCACGGGTACGTGCCCCAGTTACAGGCAATGCGGGGCATGGAGGAAAGTGCGCTAGTGATTTGGGATGCCCCAAGAGTATCAGGGAGCGGCTGCTTCTCTGTAAAATAAGTCTTTTAGTCCAGTTTCAAAAGTTATTACATGAGATATTAGGAAAAAATCACTAAGTGCAAATCACTCCCTCCTTTATTATCCTATTTGTATTTAGGGATTTTTATTTTCTTAAATTAAATAAAACTTTTACTACTGCTACATAAACTCCTGCTATAATCAGACCTCAGATGAGATGGGAAAAGGCCCCTTTGTGTAAATGTTCTCTGAATGGCAGAGGATGATGGCGGCGGCGAGACTCCAGGAGAAGCTGTCACACGGCACTGCACCGATCTGCCCTGTCTCTGCTCCTGCAACTAGTGCTGCCTGATGCTGCTGCAACTAGTGCTGCCTGAGCGCTGATCAGCGAGCCCATCACTCTCAGCAGCAACACACTGCACTGGCGTCTCCTGGCGAGCTGACATCACCCCCCTGTGCATCTCGGCCACGCCCACCCACTGGCCCTGTGGCGCAGTAAGCTAATGTCCTGTGCGGCTGGCTTACTCGGAAGTAGCCGAGACCACGGGATCGAATCCCACTCAAGGCCCATTCATAGGCGGCAAATAAGAGAAGTGGACAATGCCCGGCCGCCTGTTTTTTCTTTCTTAATTACTAGTGAAACCTTTATTTTGCTAATTATTAAAATATATATATTTTAAATTAAAAGATTTTAAAAAGACCTTAATGGCCACAGGATGGGGCTAGATAATGATACAGATAGCAATAGCTTATGTCCCAAAATACAGGCATTCAGCACCAGAAAATAAGAAAAATATGAGAAAATATATTTTTCCTTTTAATAAAAAAATAGCGAACCTGTGACGGTCATGGCTAACACAGCATTTCCTACACATCAAGGACACCAGGTCCACCCACGATACAACATCGGGATACGAACCCGTAACAAGGTGACCATGATAGGTATATACACTAACTGCTCGCGCCACAACGGACCAAAACTTCTTTATAAGGTGTTTGCGCAACACTCGCACATGCGCAGTGGAGTTCTCCCATGTGCCGCAGTCCTTCTCTGCGCACATTACTGGGGAATGAGGCGGAGCCCTATATAGCTATGGGTGGGTGAGTGGTGTGAGGAAGTGGGGGGCGGAGCTATGCAAATCTCTGATGCTGGGGCAGCATCGCATCAGCAGACGCCGACCATTCCCGCTTCTGTTACAATGGGAGCGCTCTGTATTACGCGCATGCCCACTCACAGGCTGGTTACGCTGAGGCTGACATTCCACTGCGCATGTGCGAGTGTTGCGCAACACCTTATAAAGCAGTTGAGCTCTGTCATCCAAAGTGCACTTTCTCCAACATTATATTTTTATTATTTTATTATGACTTTTTTATTATACTTTTGATGCCAATTATTAAAGTGTCATTTTCTTTGTGATAAAATGATGTCCATTTTATTTTTATTTTATTTTCTTATATTTATTTCATTTATTCTTTTATGCTAAAAAAAAAATCAAAAGCGCACTTTCCCCAACGTTATATTTTTCTTATCATATTAATATTAATAAACTATAATTATTTTATTTAAAAAAATAAGCCTGTGTGGCGATCTTCACTGATGCAGCAAATTCCTTAGTGACCAAGGCCAAATTCCTTAGAGACCAAGCGGCCATTGCTCCCACCTGCTGAGGCCCAGTCACACCTGACAAGTGGCGCCAGACGCGGCTCGCACATGCGCAGTGCCGCTACGGAAACGGGTCGGGGGGGGGCAATCCTCAGGAGGCCAAGAGAATATTTATTTTTCAATAATTTATTTTTTACATTGTGGGCGGCAGACTAAACTTCCCTGATGTGCAGCGTCAGTGTCTGCCCCCCCCTCCCTTGGCATGCTGCGTTCCACTGTGGAGCGCAGCCTCATCATAGCGCTGTCCTATGTGTGTGTAGGCCCGGGGGGGCGTGGCTTGCGGTGGTGCGGCTGTGCTCCACTTCAGCGTGGCCAGGCCTCACAGTGTAATGGCCGCGTCCGCCAGCCACGCCCAGGCCTCAGTGCTCCCAGCCATTGTCTCCCCTCCCTCCCCATGCTGCAGCTGCCCAGTATGGCCACCAGCCACGCCCCCCAGCCTAGCCCACTGCTCCTGTGACTCCCCTTCCTTCTATGTTAACGCTGTATTTTTTTTTATTTTTAACTTTTTTTCCTATCAAACAGGTTTAAGTGGAGTATGGACATCCACTTCCAGACATTTGTAAATGGGCGGAGCAAGAATGCGTCCTGTAGCGAGGATGCGTCCGCCGGCACGCTCGCCTGCTTTGGGTTATAATCGTCCCGTACATGTGCCGTAGGACCGGGGGAAGGTGACTTACGTTGGGCGACCTGGAGGGATTCCAAAACGGGGGCATGGATTAAAACCCGGGATAGTCCAAACACTGGGTTTTGGTCCACTTTAAAGATTTCATAAAAAATAAAATGAATAATCCTTTTTTTATCCGCCATGGAAGATTACTCTTATTTCAGCGCTTGTAAACCCAACGGTGCATGCGCCGCCTCTCGTCCAATCAGTTTCTCTAGCTGTGCCTATTAATGTACACCTGGAGAAGCTGAATGGAATCCCCACCTGCACTCAATAGCGGCGCGCGCCATCACTCGCATCCTCTGGCTGTGTGCGCCCAATCACAGCCATTCACTTGTGGTGGGCGTAGCCACGCACAGCCAGGATAGGATGCGAGTGATGCAGGCGCCGGCCCAAAAGGTAAGAATTGCAGATAAACTGGGGGGTTTCACACACCGGGGCATCTGAGACCGGGATACCCTGGGGAGAGGGAATTAGCCGGCCCTGGAGACTCTCAGACTTCAGTGTTTGTCTTAGCCCACTTTAAAAAGGAACAAAACATGAGAATTTAACTTTTTTGAGGTCTGTTCCTCCCAATTAAAATTCCCCACTATGTGAAACCCCCAGATCCCCAGTAAGAACTAATTTTCCCCTATGCATGGAAATACAGTGTGATGGTTGGAGGTTGGAATCACTAAAATGAATGTATATCTGAACATTCTCTCTCTCTCTCTCTCTCTTTTTTTTATAAATAGAGAAATAGATTCCTCTTTGCATTGTATGCTATACAGTGGCTAAATAAAGTTGAAATAGACCCCCAGCCACTTCTCTTTGCGCTGAGTCTTTCCTTAGCTTATAAAGTTAATTAAGCTGCTATTACTGAAACTGCTTATGTAAGGCTTATCAAAGGCTTACATAAGCTGCTTCACATGAGATACTATGAAGTATACACTCCCTGTTCTATACTCCCCAAGAACACTGTGCCCTGTTTAACCTTGAACATAGGAAGAAATGTTCTCTTTTCATCTTTGATTAAACTTAGGTAATTTTATGTTCTGCGCATGCTCTAACTATGAAAGTTTTCAATAAAATCAGGGGTCAGAAGCGCCCCCTGCTCGGTTTCTCTGAGGTTTTGCTACACACCTTGGCGCGTGTATTGATTTCTCTTAGAATATAGTAATTGGGAATCGGACAAACAGAAGCCAGACCGCGTCCAGTGATGCGGGCCTAACATTACGTGGCGCACGAACAGGGACTCTCTAGTTTGTCGCAAGAGGTATCACACCCGCCGAACGGAACATCAACTGATGCCACCTCGGAACAGCAGACTTCAAAACCTGGCCAGGTAAGAGACAGCTTTTATGTACTCTTATACTCTGCTCTTCCCTGTGAGGCATCAGCGGGTCCGTTCTAAGGTAAGATAGGCATAGCCAGCCTCTGCGAAAGAGAGTCATTTTAAGAATCCTAAGGCGCTTCTGTTGTCTGCATTTGTTTTGTATGTCTGTATTTGTTTGTACTGTCTGTTCCTCTTTTAGATAGTTAAATATACTGAGATAGGTATAATGGTGATATCATGAGCCTGGCATTAATTTGACAATAAGGACTTTGGAGGATCATTGATCGACCCACCCCTCTGGCGAGCTAAAAGGCGTTATAACCCAGAGAAGGTGATGGTTTGGGCGGTCTGAAGAAGTTCAGAGATAGGAAGTTATTTCTGTGACTTTATGATTCATTCAGTTGCCGCGTTGATCGGATTGTCGAACTATTTCAGTTCAGTACAGCCGTTCCCGGTCACGTTGAATCATTTGGCCATAGACTCTCCCAGCCGATAGTCTAGAAGACCAGGACTAGTCGATAGGTGATTTCAGAAAATTAAAGCCAATATTACTGGGATGGGAATAAGATACAATTAGTGTATCTAGGACTGTCACTTACCCATATGATAGGTGATGTGTTGTTTGTGATCCTAATTGTTTGTCTTGGATTATGTGTTGCTATTTGGTTAGCGTGTAGGATCACTAGACATTACCAGGAGAGACCCACAGAGAGGTACTCCAGTTCCTAGTTCCTTAGGAGGAAGCCAAAGAAGGCTAGCCCACAGAGAGGTTAGACCCCAACAAGGTACCTAAAGGCCGGTTGCTAGGAAGATGGGAAAAGAACAGTCCAAAGAGATACCCCAGGAAGAGAAGTTGCAGACATTAGAAGAAATCACCAGGGAAAGGTGTGGCTTAGATGCCGCTAGGAATTTGAAAAAGATTTGGAAGGAATTTAAGCTAGTTCATAAATGGCAGTTAGACATAGGAAAATGGGAACAGATAGCGAAAGAAAAACATGGCATTATTTTGACAAAGGATGGGAACATCAGGTAGAATGTGCCCTTAAGCTTTCTAATTTAGCAGAAGAAGAAGGGTGGACATACTGCCCACATAAGAAACAATGGAATACTACACCATTGTTACACCCACAAGGGGAATTAAATCCAGAAGCCCCTGCTGAATACATACCTCCTCCATCATATGATAGGACAATGATGAAAGTACCCAGTAAGTTGTATCCTCAGCTCCCTTTAGAAAGTAACAATATGTATGGTCCGGAGCCAGATGTAAGTCTCTGGCAATGTTATTGTGGATATATTAATGAGGGTTGGAACAGAATGTGTTTGCAATGTGAAATTAAGGAGCTGGATAAGATAGTGAAAGCCCCAGACACATGGAAGTGTAAGCACTGTGGATGTGGAGGTATGCATTTAAGTCAACCAGAATGTAGAGTTTGTGGAGCTGATCAACGGGGAGGAGATCCAGATGAAAGGGTAAATGTAGTTAAGGCTACATGGACATGTGCCCATTGTATGACATATGGTATTAAGACCAATGTCACCCATTGTCCAAGATGTAAGACTTATAGGAACGCAGGACCCCCTCCCAGGAACAACACATATAAATTAGTTGCGCCTGTGTTTACCCATACCAGGCAGAGTCCAGATGCTCAAAATGCAGGACAGTTTGTCAATTTATTAACCAAGAAACCCCTTATTATAAGCCATGGACTCCAGCTAAATGTATGGCTTTGTTGCAGAATGCACCTGATCCCCATACTAGCCCATCTAGGTTTGGCAGGTATGTAGTACAAATGATGGAGTCACATAATGCCACCTGGTTGGATGGAGAAGATCTTTGTAGGATGAAAATGTCCCCTACTATGTTTCATCAATTTACTGATTATATGAGAGCACATGTACCACAGAATGTTAGACTTGGGGACAGTAGAACTGATTTTTTATTTAACACTTAAACAAACATATATTGATGAAGGCTTAGATGATGGAAATATTGAGTTCAAAGGTTGCTTGTTAGAGCCTATATTGATGGTTTAAAACCAACCATTAAGGAAAAGTTAAAGGCTTCTACCCCAGATTGGAGAACTAATCATACTATGGCACAATTGTTAGCTAAAGCACAGGGTATTGAAATGGATATGCATGACAAGCCCAAGGTGCGTATGGTTGCCCAGGTTAACACTGATGTTAAACCTAAATCTCAAGGTAATTTTCAGAGTAAAATTTTAAAATGTTACTACTGTGACAAACCTGGTCACATTAAGAGGAATTGTAGAAAGTTTGCTGCCGATCAAGGAACAGCCCCCAATAAGTCAGCATCTAAAAGTAAAGAACAAGACTGACTATCGGCAGTAACATTCTCTGTACCAGCCAAAACACCCATAATACCGATTGAAATTGATGGCAAAACAGTTGAATTTTTGATTGCTATAGGAGCGACTAAATCTGTCATTAGTAATAAAGTTTTAAGTAAGAAACAACAGTCAGAAGCCCAAACTATAGCTTCAGGTTTTGATGGACTACCCAGAGTCATGCCCATTTTTAAGCCACTAGAGGGCAGACTTGGTCCACACATGTTTATCTCTAAATTTTTAGTTTGTGAGTCAGCTCCTTACAACTTATTGGGTGTGGATAATTTAACTAAGTTACAAGCAAAAATTGATTTTCAAGAAGATGGTCAAGTTGTTTTAACCTTACCTGATCATCCTGATGATTTAGAATATTGTATGCAAATACAAGCTCTTGAAGATTTTGAACTCACTAATGTACTTACAGAGAATGATCAAGACCTACTAAGAACTGTACCTGACCATTTATGGTCTAAGTCAGGGTCTGATATAGGACTTCTCCCTGTCTCACCAGTAGAGGTCCATATCAAACCAGGATCTACCCTACCACAGCTTAAGCAGTACCCTTTGAGTGCTGCACAAGAACAAGCTATAGGAGAACAAATTGACGAGCTTTTGGCCAAGGGTGCTTTGATTCAGATGCAATCAGGGGCTAATACTCCTTTGTATCCAGTCAGGAAAAAGGTTTTGGAACCAGGACAACCTGTGAAATACAGGATGGTACAAGATCTTAGAGCCATTAATAGTATTTTGGCTCCAATGACACCAGTGGTTCCAAACCCTCATACATTGCTTTCTCAAATACCGAGTACAAGCATGTATTTTTCTTGCGTGGATCTAACGGGAGCTTTTTCGGTTCCTTTAGCACCTGAATGTTACCACCTCTTCGCTTTTCAGTCTTGGCAGGATGGAAACCACCAACAGATTGTGTACTTCTCCAATATGTAGACGATTTGCTTCTTTGCTGCCCAGACAAAACCACATGTGAGGAGGGTACTTTGTCTCTTCTTACATTTCTGGCTGCAAGGCTAGCAAAGAAAAGCTACAATTCTGCCAAACACAAGTTACCTTTCTAGGTCACTGCATTTCACAAGGCACTAGACACCTTACTAAAGACAGAGTGGAAATAGTCAGGAACATGTCACCTCCTAAGACACATAAACAGTTAAGAGCGTTTCTAGGACTCATCTCTCACTGTAGACAGTGGATTATGCATGCCAGTTCACTTATGCAACCACTGTATGATTGTGTCAAAGTCACACTTTTTTTTTGCCTAACGCCAGAAGCAAGAGATGCTTTTGAATTACTTAAACTTGCAGTCACACAAGCACCAGCTTTAGGTCTTCCTGATTATTCTAAGCCATTTACACTCATGGCTACTGAAATACAAGGACACGCTACAGGAGTTTTAATGCAGGCACATGGCACAAAACAAAGACCTATTGCTTATTATTCAGCTTGCTTAGACCCCGTAGCAAGAGGTTCCCCCTCTTGTGTTAAAGAAGCAGTTTCTTTATTGGTGCATAAAGCTTCTGAAATTGTACTTGACAATGAATTAACTGTATCTACCAATCATGACATTCATGGGATATTAACACAGGTAAATCCCAAACACCTGTCAATGGCTAGACAGCTTAGGCTGCAGTGTACCCTTTTACTGCCCCCAACTATTAAGTTTCAAAGATGTACTTCTCTGAATCTAGCAACTTTGTTACCAATTAGCATAGATTCAGAAGGGGGGAGTAGTGAGGAGATATCAGATACCTTTTTAGAGTTTGAACATAATGAAGACACACATGATTGCATTGAGTTGATGCAACAAGAGACAATGGGTTTACCACACGTACATGATACACCTTTAGAAAATCCAGAATTTGAATTTTTTATAGATGGCAGCAGATATGCTGATGAAAAAGGACAGTTTCATACAGGTTATGCAATAGTAACTGAACATGAAGTTGTAGAAGCACAACCATTACTACCTCACATGTCTGCTCAAGAAGCAGAACTTACAGCCCTCTCTAGGGCATTAATGCTGCTAAAAGACACTACAGGCACGATCTGGACAGACTCCACCTATTCTTGGGGTATTGCCCACGATTACGCCCACTTGTGGAAAGCAAGGGGCTTCTTAACAGCTGCAGGAACCCCCATTAGACATGCTGATTTAGTTAAAGAAATTCTGACCAACCTGAACAATGTCAAAAGGGTGGCTATTGTAAAAGTAGCAGCCCACACAAAACAAACAACCAAAGAGGCTAAAGGTAATGAAAAAGATGACTTAGCAGCTAAACAAGCAGCTTTGAAGAAGATAGAGAGTGTAAATGTAAATCTTACCCAGGAATCAGCGGTAAGTATGGGACTAATGAAAAATCTTCAGGACAAGGTAATGCCTGAGGAAAAGGAAAAATGGCTGAGAGCAGGAGCCCAGCAAAATGATGGATTATGGGTCAAAGGAAGCCGATTGTGCTTGCCTAGCTTCCTATACCCCGAACAGGCACAGGTATCACACCTGCCTACACATCAGAGTGCAAACTCTATGGTAAGGAGTACCAATCAGACTTGGTATGCTCCAGGCTTTAGTAGCATGGCACGACAATACTGTGCAGCATGCTCTATCTGTTTGACGCAGAACCCAGAACAGGTTGTTAAGACACCGGTAAGACATCAACCTAGGTCTCTCTATCCATTTCAAAGGCTTCAAATTGATTACATTCAACTCCCTAAGAGTGGACCCTTTGAGTATGTACTTGTGTGTATTGACTTGTTTTCAGGATGGCCAGAAGCTTACCCAGTAAAATCAGCAATAGCTAAAACCACGGCTAAGAAATTAACCACAAAATTAATACCACGTTTTGGTCTCTTGTGACCGTGGCTCGCACTTTACAGGTGAAATAATGCAAAATGTGATGCAAATGCTAGATGTCCAGCAGTCCTTCCATACACCCTATCACCCACAGAGTTCGGGGAGTGTGGAGAGACTGAATGGAACCATTAAACTAAAGTTACAGAAAACTATGAAGGAATTAGGTAAACCATGGATAGATTGTTTACCAATTGTGTCATTTTCAATAAGATGCACCCCTACAAAGAAACCAGGGTTGTCACCTTATGAAATTTTGTTTGGAAGTGCTCCCAGAACTGGGTTGTACTTTCCACAACATCTTGCCCTAAAATGTGATGAATTGACTGATTATGTGATACAGTTGCAGAAACATCTCACTAAACTGCACAAAAGTGTTTTTGATTCTTTCCCAGACCCTGACCAGATAACAGGAACTCATATTCTCCAACCAGGAGACTTTGTCTATGTAAAGAAACATTCTAGAAAATCTTTGGAATCAAGGTTTGAAGGACTCTTTCAAGTTCTTTTGACAACGCCCACTTCAGTGAAGCTTGAAGGAAAATCCACTAGGATACACGCAAGTCATTGTAAAAAGGTTACAGGTCCATAGGGAAAATGAAATATTTCCTCTTATTCCAAGACTAAGAGGCAACACTCGCCGGCCTGGGATAGTACCTGATGAAATTTTAAGGGATGAAAAGCCAGAAGAAAATTATACAACCTCATTGTGATCAGTCCACTCTTTGAACAATTAGAAGTAACATCTGACAGCTATATGAGAGCCAAAGACTGAGAGCTAACCGCTAGGGTTAGGGTTCAGTCAGGCTTACAAAAGAGTTCCTGAACTCATTTGGCCAGATGATAGTGACAGGAGTCTACACGTGACTAGGGAGATAGGGAATGTTCAAAGGGGGGACTGTGATGGTTGGAGGTTGGAATCACTAAAATGAATGTATATCTGAACATTCTCTCTCTCTCTCTCTCTCTCTCTCTCTCTCTCTCTCTCTTTTATAAATAGAGAAATAGATTCCTCTTTGCATTGTATGCTATACAGTGGCTAAATAAAGTTGAAATAGACCCCCAGCCACTTCTCTTTGCGCTGAGTCTTTCCTTAGCTTATAAAGTTAATTAAGCTGCTATTACTGAAACTGCTTATGTAAGGCTTATCAAAGGAATACGCTGCTTCACATGAGATACTATGAAGTATACACTCCCTGTTCTATACTCCCCAAGAACACTGTGCCCTGTTTAACCTTGAACATAGGAAGAAATGAGTAGAATGAGCAGTGATACGAAAAGGGGGAACCTTCCCCTTGGCAGAATAGACCCCAACAACAGCCTGACAAATCCATTTGCTAATGGAAGACTTAGCCGGGGCCAAACCCTTCCTAGGCCCACAGGGCACCACGAAAAGGGCATCAGTCTTACGAAAAGAAAAGCAAATAGTACCTCACACAGCATACCACGTCCAAACAATGCAAAAGCCTCTCCTTGTCATTCCTAGGCTTAGGACACAAGGAAGGAAGAACAAAGTCCTGGTTAAGATGAAAGGCAGAAACCACCTTAGGAAGAAAGGCCGGTTTGAAGCGAAAAACCACCTTGTCCTGATGCCTCTCAAAGTAAGGAGCCTGAATCGACAAGGCCGCCAACTCCGAAACACGCCGAACAGAGGTGATGGCCACCAAAAAGGCAACCTTCTGAGTCAAGGCAGAAAGAGCGATATCCTGCAAGGGCTCAAAAGGAGGAGCCTGAAGAGCAGAGAGAACAAAATTCAAATCCCAAACAGGAAGCAAAGGCTTCCTAGGAGGCCGCACATGCGAAACCCCCTGGAAAAAAAGTTTTAACCAAAGGATGAAGCGCAAAAGCCTTTTGAAAAAAAAACAGACAAGGCAGAAACCTGCCCTTTCAAGGAACTCAGCCGGAGACCAGAGTCCAGCCCCGATTGTAGAAAATCCAAAATTCTGGAAACAGAAAAGACCCTACAGGGCAAAGATCTAGCCTCACACCAATCAATATAAGATCTCCGAGTCCTATAGTAGATGGAAGAAGAAGACCTCTTCCTAGCGCTAATAAGAGTCTGAATAACAGAATCAGAAAGACCTTCCTCCTTTAAGATGGAGGTTTAAGCAGCCAGGCCGTCAAAGCCAGCGTTGGTAAATTGGGTTAACACAGTTGACCCTGTGTGAGAAGATCCGGCCGAAGAGGCAGATCGAACTGATCCACGATGTCTGCGAACCACACCCGCCTTGGCCACCTTAGAGCCATGAGAATGGCGGGAACCCCTTCCAGGGCCAGCTTTTGCAACACCTTGCCTAGCATGGGAATCGGAGGAAACAGATAAAGGAACCCCAGGTCCCCCCAGCTCAGAGACATGGCATCCACCGCCAGAGCCAGAGGATCCTGAGAGAGCGACACGACTGTCGGAAGCTTGTAATTGTGACGAGAGGCAAACAAGTCTACCTCCGGTGCCCCCCACCGGAGACAAAGAGACCGAAACACCTTGGGATCGAAAGACCATTCCCCCAACGGGAAGAGCACCTGCTCAGAAAGTCCGCCTCCGTGGTTTCCACTCCTGGAATGTACACTGCCGAGATGCAAGGGACATGGATCTCCGCCCAGGCTAGGATCAGAGACACCTCTCTGAGGGCACTCTGACTGCGAGTCCCTCCCTGGTGATTGATGTAAGCAACCGCCGTCCGATTGTCTGACCGAACCTGAACCGGCAAACCCTGTAAATGCTGTGTCAAGTGAGACAGAACCAAGCAAATCTTAGTTCAGGGATAGGCAGCCCTGGAAGAATGATCGGGGCTCGGAACCGTAACCACACCTTAACTGTTAAGAATTTCAATTTATTAATTACATTTAAAAACAATTTTGTCTTCTGTGAATTTTTTCATAATGCAATATAGATCTCTATCACATACTCCTTGTGTTTTTCAAAGCTCATAAAGAGTTACCAGTACAATATTTCATCAATTTTTTGAAGAATAAAAATTAGAAGGGCAGACATGTATCATGTTTCGCCTTATGCGGCTTCCTCAGTGCCCTATACACGTGACAGACAAACATTGCATATGATTAGTATTGTTAGTATTGTTATGAATAGATAAGTACATATTTTATATTAATAGTGCTATTATTTTGTTAATCCATTAATTACATACATTAGTTACATACATACAATTTAGATTCCACACAGATAAACATTAAGAAGGAGATGTATAAATACCTGGTACTGATGATGTTAGCAACACATGTGTAGTTTAGATGTTCCACAGGACGAACCGGACGAACCAGACAGAACCAACCTGATGGCTCTCAGCTCCAGAACGTTGATGAGCAAGTGGGCCTCCTGAGGGCCCCACCGCCCCCGGAACTGAAGATCCTTCCAGAAACCTGCCCATCCCAAAAAACTGGCATCTGTGGTGACAGTCTCCCAAAGAGGCGTCAGAAAAGACCTGCCCCTCAAGAGATTGGCCGAGACCATCCACCACTGAAGAGACTGCCGAACCTGGGAGGACATCAGGAAGGGCCGATCCAACGACCTCGATCGCCAGTCCCAAGAGGCCAACAGATGAAGCTGAAGCGTCCTCGTGTGAAACTGAGCAAAGGTAACTGCCTCGAAAGAGGCTACCATCAACCCCACCAATCTCATCCCTAGCCGGATGGACGGACAAGGATTGGAAAGAAGAAGCTGCGCCAATTCCTGAATCAAGAGAACCTTGGGCTGAGGCAGAAACACTCTGTGTTGACAAGAATCCAATGACATTCCCAGGAAGGACACCACCCTGGCTGGAGCGAGGCAGGACTTGGGATAGTTGACTACCCAGCCGAATCTCTCCAGAGTGGACACCACCGTCCTGGTATCCGTCTCCGATTGACTGAAGGAAGGAGCCATGATGAGAAGGTCGTCCAGATAAGGCACGATGCGAATCCCCTGAGCCCTGAGAAGGGCCATCACTTCCGCCAGCACCTTGTTGAACACCCTTGGAGCCGAGGTAAGGCCAAATCCTTGATGTCTATGGACGTCATGAAGTCCCCCTGCCGAAGAAAATTGATTGCAGAGCGAAGAGTTTCCATGCGAAATTTCCGGGGACGGATAAACCTGTTGAGGAACTTCAGATCCAGGATGGGACGGACCGAACCGTCTTTCTTGGACACTGTGAAGAGATTGGAATAATACCCGAGGCCAACATCCGAGGAAGGAACCGGGCAGATGACTGCCATGTCCAGAAGATTCCTTACCGGCGCCAGGAGCCCCGGCGCGGCCAAGGGATCCGAGGGCACACGAGACCTGAAAAACCTTGGGAGGAGGTCGGGACTCGAACTCCAGCTTGTAACCGTACAACACCACCTCCCGAATCCATCTGTCTGAGACCGCCCGGTCCCAAACCTGGGAGAAGTGACGTAACCGTCCCCCCACCCGCACGGGTGAGGGCGCCCCCTCATTGCTGAGCGGACTTGACAGCGGGTTTGGGTTTGGCACCCCAGGAAACCAGAGTCAAGTCCCGATTGTAGAAAGTTCCGGCCACAGCCTCTACCCCGGTTCCAACCTGCCCCTCTAACAGCAGGAAAGGAGGCCCCCCTGCCCGCTCTGGCTCCCCGAAAGGAAAGTAAGCGATTTCTTAGAGTTACATTCCGCCGTCCATAGACGTAGCCACACAGACCGTCGAATAGCAACCAACAGGACCGTGGTTCTGCTACACATCGCGACTGCATCATCCTGGGCGGCCATAACAAAGGAAACAAATGACTCACACTGCTGAAGAGAAGCAAACTCATCACAGGTGGGATCAAGATCTCTAACAATGGACCTGACAGCCATCAACAAAAGCGCCGAAGCACAAACCGGCCGCAGGGCTGAACCAGCACTGATGAAAACATGGCGAGCCAACTGATCGATCCGACGATCCTCACCATCCTTAATGGTAGTAGTGTCAGGAGAATGCAACACAGCCGTGTTAGAAAGCCCCAAAACTGGGGCATCAACCTCAGGGGGAAAAAAGCAAAGTTTCACCAAATCCTCCGGAAAGGGATACCGCTTATCCCAACTAGGAGGAACACCAACAAGGCGCGTAGACTTTTCCCATTCCTTGAGGACAACACTCTCAAAATGTTGTTGCCTAGGAAAAACCAAACGCGGCTTAGGCACATCAAACAGCTCGCCCATCGGTGGGGGGGGGGGCGCGGCAGGCAGATCCAAAGCCTAAATCTCAAACATTTGGGCTAAACTAGAGGGAGTGTCAAGGGGCACCCCCGCAGCCTGATCACCAGCAGTACCAAACAATTGCTGGAAGTCAGGCTAGTCCAACTCCTCGACGAGCTCCCCCTCCTCAGCCGGGGGACAATCGGACCAATCCAAAACTTCCAACACCTCATCCTCCGGAACCAGCGACGCCAGAGAAAGGTGCTTCCGCTTAGCCGTAGCCTTCTGAGCTACCGCAGCGGAAAGCATCTTCTCGAGGCTGGCCAAACGTGCGCACACCTCGGATTGAGAATCCCCGCCTATGACCACGTCACACGGGGTCCGGAATAGGCGTGGGGGGGTAGGAGATGACTGAGGTTGCGAAGAGCCAGAAGCCGAATAGCCGGACTGACGCACAATGTTCTGCTGAGCGCTCAGAATGCACAATATGACATCATCCCATGGGAGGGGAGCCCCACAACCCCCGCACAGCCTGGATTGCCCCGAAGAGCCATTTCCTGTATTGGTGGAAGCCTCCATATGGTGAAAGTGTGGTATTCGCAATAACCCAGGGATTTACGCAGTATGCAACCCGGGATGCCCCTTTTTTTTTTGTTTCAATCTTTTTATTAGAATTTTTCTGAGTTTTTTTTTAACTTGTTACAAAGATATCAAATGACAATGGCACACAGATATTGTACAACAGATAGACATTCAAGTCTTGAACAGGTAAATAGTAAAGCAAGACAGAAAATCAGTTAGTATGTCCGACATGATATATGCATCTGCACAGCTTAACCGTCCATTCGCAGCCAACGCATCAGCCCAAAGGTTTAGCTCAATTAGCGGTCGCTGCGCTGGATCCTGACCCCCCGCCAGAACCCCAGCGCGTGCAGAGGTCCAAGACCAAATGTTGCTAAGCGCTAAGCCGGGCGGGGAGAAGGATGAGGGATAAGGGGGGGGTACGGGGGGGGAGAGGACGACTGAGGTAGGGTGGCCTAAGACAATAAGGGATGAGGAAGGTAAAGGAGATAAAGGAAAGAAAGAGGAAGAGAAAAGAGAGAAAAAAGAGGAGCCAGATCGTTGCTTATTGCAGCAGAGCATTACACACTTCCGGGTAGGCGTAGTCCACCCAAGGCTTCCATACCTTGATAAATTTAGCGTGCGAATCCCTCAGGATGCTAGTCAATTTCTCATTAATCAAGATGCCATTAAGCCGGTCCTTTACTGCCTGGAAAGGGATTCCCGGCTTCTTCCAGGAACTGGCAATCGTTAACTTAGCTGCTAGCATAAGTTGGGTAAGCAGGGCATGCTGGGCTCTATTGACACCCTCCGGTTTCACCTGCAACAATGCCACCCAGGGGTCCTGGCGTATGTGGGTTTGTAGAAGAGTACTCAGGAGACCAAAAACTTGTGACCAAAATCTTTTAACCTTCGGGCATTCCCACCATATATGTAGGACAGAACCTTCCACAGAACAACCTCTAAAACAGTGAGCGGGATAGCCCGGGACCGCCTTGGCTATACGCGTGGGCACCAGGTACCACCTGGTGAGCATTTTATATGCTGCCTCTAGAGTCGTGACATTGATAGAGCATCTATTTATTCCAGCCCATATCTCCTCCCAGTCCCTCCTATCTCTGACCAGACCCAGATCAGCCTCCCATCTGGCCATGTACCCATGTCTTGAGTTGGTGGGTAATGTCACAAGGCTCGAGTAAATGGTGGACACCAGGCCCATTGTGGGGGTCTCTCGCGTGCACAATTTCTCGAAAGGGGTCATGTCCGAGGTTTCCGTCTTATTTTTTAGCAGGGGCGCAACCCAGTGGCGGAGTTGCATGTACCGAAATTGCTCTGACGGCGGAGCATTCTCCCTTTCCTGCAGCGCGGGCCAGGGGATAATCTCGCCTCTGAGCAGGAGGTGGTAAAGTTTGCTGATCCCTACATGCTCCCACCAGCTAAACACTCTGGGATCCAACCCCGGAGGGAACATCGGGTTCTTGGTTATTCGCATTAGTGGGAGGTGAGGGGAGATCAAGTTCCCGGAGTATTTCGTCCCATCCCAGATCCGAAGAGAATGGTTCAGAATGGGGCACAGGATTTGCGGTCTGTGCTGCGGTGGCAGCCACATCAAACTGTCAACCGGGGCTGGGTCGCACGATGAGGCCACTAGCGCCACCCACAGAGGCGTCTCTGTTTGGACATGTAGCTGCTGAAGCTGCCCTATCTGGGCTGCTTGATAATATTTGCTAATACATGGGACCCCCAGGCCTCCCTCTTTCCTATGTCTAGTCATGGTAGCTCTAGCAACTCTCGGTCTAGTCCTCCCCCATATAAATTTCATTACGCTATTTTGCATGCTTTTAAGCTGAAATTGAGGTATATACACCGGGAGAGTTCTAAAGTGATACAGGAGCTTCGGAAGCAAGGTCATTTTTATGGCATTGACCCTCCCGATCCAGGAGATTTCATGACCACGCCAAGTATCTAGCATCGCCTTCAATCTACCAAAAAGGGGGGGATAATTTGCCTGATACAGAGACTGATAATGTGGCGTAATCTTGACGCCTAGGTACGACAAGGCTCCCGAAGCCCAGCGGAATGGGAAGTTGGACTGGAGAGCGTTCAAAGCCGGGGTGGGAATGTTTAAATTGAGCCCCACCGATTTCTCCCTATTGACCCGAAATCCTTGAAAAGGTTTCCAGAAGCTGGAGCAAATTAGGTAACGAAGTGTGGGGCTGCGAAAGGGTCAACAAGACGTCATCGGCGAACAAACACATTTTATGGTGATAGCCCGCCATTTCAATGCCTTTTATATTCGGGTTTGCCCGAATAGCAAGGGCTAGGGGCTCCAATGCTAGCACGAACAGCACCGGGGAGAGCGGGCATCCCTGCCGGGTGCCTCTACCTATTGAGATTGGCTCAGAAAGGTAACCATTGTATTGCACTCTAGCTGAGGGGGAGGAATAAATAGAGTTAATCCAAGACAGAAAATTGTTGCCGAAGCCCCATTTCTGGAGAGCACAGTGCATGTAATCCCATGAGAGGGAGTCAAAAGCCTTTTGTATGTCCAGAGACAACAAAAGGCTGTGGATATCTCTTTGTTGAGCCAGCTCAATCAGGTGGACCAGTCTACGGATATTGTCTGGTGCCTGTCTGCATGGGACAAAACCCACCTGATCCTTCCCAATCAAGGTGCCCAGGAACCCATTAATTCTGGTGACCAGGACCTTCCCCAAGATTTTCACATCCACATTAAGTAGAGAGATTGGCCTGTAATTCTGCGCATCTGAGTGGTCTTTATCGGGTTTCGGAATCATACTGATGTAGGCCTCCAATGATGACTGATGTAGAGAACCCTGGTCTGTAAGGGAATTGAACATGGCCATCAGGTGTGGAGCTAGTTCTGTGGCATATTTTTTGAAGTACAGGGCTGAGAATCCGTCTGGTCCGGGCACTTTGGATGTCTTAAGGCTCTTAATGGCCCCAAGCACCTCCAAGACTGTAATGTCTGCGTCAAGACTCGCCTTATGGGCATCCTGCAGCTTGGGGAGCGAGACGGAGTTTAGAAATTCCGCTGCTTCCTCTTGGGGGAACACATGGGGAGGTTTATAAAGTTTACCTAGCAGATTTCTGAATATTTGTATGATCTTGAGAGGGTTAGCTGTAAGGTTCCCCTCAGGGGTCCTAAGCGAGATCAAAGACTGCCGCGGCCATGAGCATCGCAGCTTATTAGCCAGGGGGGTGTCAGGCTTGTTGGCTCTCGCGTAGTACCTCTGTTTGCCCCACCTAAGTCTCTTCTCTGCCATCTCGTCCAATGCCATATTAAGCTGGATGCTGAGCGCATCCACCTTCTTCTTGAGCTCTCTCGTCGGTTTCGCGACCCAATCCCTTCGCAGCTGTTCTAGCTGTACAGTGAGTCGGGCCACATTATCGTTTCTGCGTTTTTTGATGGCCGAGGCCATTGCGATAAGATTGCCCCTCATTACTGCCTTGTGAGCTTCCCAAATGCTCACCGCCGAGGCTGTGCCCTTATTAGTTACAAAATAGGCTTTTATAGATTGAAGGACCTGCTCTTGAGTGTCTTTATGTGAAAGAAATGAATCGTTGATCCTCCACTTAAATGGTCTAGGGGTCGGGGTGTAGTACTAAAACCCATCAGGACCGGTGTGTGGTCCGACCAGGGAGCTGATAATATTTGGCATTTTTGAACCAAGGGGATTAGAGCCTGTGTCACCAGGATATGATCTATTCTGCCAGTTTTGGATCCAGAGTGATATTGGAGTCGCCAGCCATGATTATCACTCCTTTACCATGCTCCCTGACCTTTTGCATCAGGTGGGAGAAGAAATTAGTCTGGTGGGTGTTGGGCGCGTAATAAGACACAATTGTTACCAGAGTGTCATCCAAAAATCCCACTAATATGAGGTAGCGGCCCGTTGGGTCTGCAATCTGGGACTCGCATCTAAACAGGAGATTCCGCCTAAATGCTATTAACACCCCTCGGGTCTTTTCCTTGAAGCATGCTGTGAAAAAAGTTGGGTAATGCGAGTGCAGGTATCGCGGGGAGCTCGCGGACGAGAATCTGGTCTCCTGAAGACATAAAATATCTGCTTGCATTTGCTTATAACTATGGAATGCTTTTGTTCTCTTCGATTGCGAGTTGAAACCTTGGACATTATGTGTTAGGAGTTTGAGATTAAAGTTGGTTCCAGCCAATGAGTTCTGCGGCTGGCTCATCTTGTTAGAGAAAAAAGGGGTAGTATCCCGAGAAAGGAAGAGCTAGTGAGAGAAATAGAAAAAGGGAGAAAAGAAGAGAAGGAAAGGAAGGGAGGGGAATGGAGGGGGGGGGGGCGTGAGGGTACGCTAAGGGTAAGGGCGGTGATGGGCTGAAGGGGTGGGCGTGTGGGAATCAGGAAGTAGCGAAAGAACCTCACAGCCGGAAGTCTCTGGGGTATAAGGGGGTCACCTCTGCACGGGGTAGTGCCTGCGCTAATGTAAATTCAACATTTTAAGACATGCAAAGTATAGCTGAATAACATATTATAACATAGCCGACGGTCTCATGAAGGAGGGGAGATTGTACCGTCATCGCCCCTCATTAGGTCGTTTGTGCCCTACGGACCAGCGCCCAAATCGAGGCGCGTGTTCCCGCAGGGCCAATAGTGACCATAGTGCTGACACAGCCGTAAGGAAGATTTGTAAGTTAGAACATTTAACAAGCTTAACCAAACATTGCGTCCCAAGTGTAGCCATCACCAGAAATGCACCAGGTTTTCGGGTCGGGCGGCCTCAGCAACAACCCACAGTCGCTCCGGTCGGCCCGAATTTCCACCCAGGGTGACAATAGGGGCCGCCCCCCCCCCGGACCACCCCCCACAGACGCACGCAGAATAGTCGCATCCGCAGAGGGAGACCCAGACAAAAGAAGAGGGGGGGCACCCCCCAACGATTTAGATCAGCCCTCGACCGTCCCACGGCGGCCCCCCTAACACCAGGTCGACCACGGCCCCATAGGGACCCGGTCTCCCAGTCGGGTCATCGCCGCGGGGGGGAAAAGGCCCGATCATTTAAAACAGCGCTGTGTAAACCTGCAAGTAAATAACACTGAAAAATATTTATAAACCAGCAACGCAGCAATATAACTTATCTAACGATGACCCTGGGTAACGTGGAAGGGGGGGAGAATGGGTGCCATCTCTCAGAACTGTGGGGAGAGAGAAACAAACGAACAAAGTGTCCCAGAGTGTCCGATCAACGCCAAATCACACCTGTATCAGGTAGAAAAAAGGAGGAAAAGAGCATGGCGGAAGGGTGGCTCTCACCCCGGCTCCAGCTGACGGGTTCTAGACGCTCGGGAAACATAGAAGGTTGACGGCAGAAGGAGACCATACGGTCCATCTAGTCTGCCCTTATGTGTATACTGTATGTACTCTTTATCTTAGGATAGATGTGTGCTTATCCCAGGCATGTTTAAATTCAGTGACTGTTGATGTTTCAACTACCATTGCTGGAAGTTTGTTCCAAGCACCTACTACTCTTTCTGTAAAATAATATTTTCTAACATTGCTCCTGATCTTCCCCCCGACTAGCTTCAGGTTGTGCCCCCTTGTTCTATCGTTAAGTTTCTTCTTAAAAACACTTCCCTCCTGAAAGGGAAGGCGTAGACGTGGGGTAGGGTCATTGGTCGTTAGCTCTCTTGTCCCTTCGGCTAGGTTTGGGGCGCTGCTCCCTGGGCTGATCCATTGGAGGTGGGCGGTCAGTGGGTCCTGACAGATTAAGGTGATCTAGCGTCTCCATAGCTTCCTCCAGGCTTGTTACTATGTGGGTGCGGCCCCCATAAGCAAAGAGCAATTTAAATAGCCCCACCTATAAGCGATTCGATGTGACTGCAGGATTGAGAGACACGGTCTCAGCTGGCGACGCCGCTGCAGGGTAGCTGGGGCCAGGTCAGAGTAGACCTGATACTTGTGGGTTTGAAAGGTCAAATTAGGGTGCGTTCTGGCTGCCCGAGCGATTTCCTCTTTGGTGTTGTAGTATGTGAACTTGACTACAATGTCTCTGGGCTGGCCATCTGCCCGGGGTGGACCTAGGGCTCTATGGATCCTATCCATCTCCAGCCTTTCAATAGGGATGGACGGCGTCAGCTCTTGCAATAAAGCTGTCACGGTGGTCTTTAGATCAATAATGGATTCTGGCAACCCTCTGAATCTCCGATTGCAGCGCTGAGAGCGGTTTTCAAGGTCCTCTATTTTTTGGTGGGCCAGAGAGAGGTCTGATTTAAAATTTGGGATTTCAGATTCATGTTCCTCAAGCACAGTGGTGGTGCAACTCGCTTGCTGCTCCAGTTTAGAAGTGCGGGCTCTCAGATCTCTTAATTCAGCTTTAAATGTGGCTGAGATCTTGTTAGTGGCTGTTTCCAGCTCTTGGTGTAATACAGCTTGGAATTTTGCTAGGAGCTCTGCATCTCTGATGCCTGGGTCTGGCTGTTGGGCCGGGGAGGGGTCCGGGGTCACCTGCTGGGGCTCTGGCTGTGAATCTGGCTGCGAGTCCAGTAGGTCTGGGGAAGGTATGGGTGAGGATGAGAGATGGGAGTGCAGCTCGCGCTGCTGCCCAGATGAGGCTGCCATCTTAGAGTTAGCTGATTGTGCTGAGCGCCTAGGGGTGGTAGGTGGCTTCCCCCTTTCCCTGCGCCCCATCCGTTTTAGCAATGGCCTCCCTGATTAAGGAAGTCTCTCCCCAGGGCCCCTGCTTACTTTGTAAAGGGCGACCTCCGTCTTCCTCTCCCCGCGGCGAGTGGCCCGGCTTGCTGATGGTTCTCTCCCTTCAGCCCCCGACCCCTCACCAGGGCCGCACGTGGGGCGAGCAGGCTGCAAGCTTTCCTCCCTCAGGCTGCAAGTGTCTGAGGTGCGCAGGTCGCGGCCGCCATCTTGGATCCTGGAAGTGCTGTGAGGGCGGGCTGCGCTCCCGCAGGATCAGCTTCTTTCTCCCTTCTTGGTGCCCAGCGGGTCTTCCCTGAGTCCTCGGGGACCCAACCAGCCCGGAACCGCCGTTTGCAAGTGCTTCTGGGCAGGTGAAAAGCCCTGTGCAGCGAGGAGCCGGTCTAGGCTGCTGCCATCTTCCTCGGCTGCTCACTAGCGCCCCCCCCCCCCGGGATGCCCCTTTAAAATTAAAGTCCCGGGAGTGGGAGGATTTTTGCCTAGGGAAAACCCAAAATTTTGAAATAAGACTAGCCAGGTATATCAGACCGGGAGACCCACTGAAGCGAGGGTATCCCAGGATCTGTAAGGGGAAGAGACAAAAATCAGTCCCCAGAGAGAGCATCCAACCGGACTACAAAAAGGTTGGCAATCATGCGCACACACACACTCACAATAAATAAAGCACTATGAATATATATCCACAAATAATATACATATAAATGCACGATAACATCCCCAAGAAGGCAATCATGCAACCTTAGGGAAGGTCCAGCTCCAAGGCCAGCAGAGATAGGATTTTGGTCCACTTTAAAGAAGTCACAAAATTAATGGTTTTGGTCGGCACTCCACAAAAAAGTAATGGATTTATATCTGTGTATATGTATAGGGTGCTACCTCCCCTGGATTAAATCCTCCTTTAATCCATAACACTAAACCTAAAATATACAAAACAGGTAGGTGCACACCAATTGATGATGATTTGCAAAGTTTATATTTGAAAAATAGAAATATACACACAATTAATTTATATACATCTATATACACTAAAAAATGAGTATGCAGGGTATCTCTTATCTCTGAGGAGAATAATACATCAATATATACATAAGTTGCAATTATGATTCATCCGAAGGACTGTGTTGTAATATAACATCATATAGAAATCACTAGATGTCTGAATAACCATGTGTAAACAAAGTAGCTAGTCTGTATACAATGTTAAAATAGAAAAAAGCTCCATATATGATCATTACATTACAGTATTGCCACAGTCCTGGATCAATCAAACAGTGGGTTAATATACAACAAGTATTCCAGATCTAAGGAATGTATTCATATGGGTATAATCACAGTTACAAATGTATCCGCTTCAATGAACCTCACACAATATATGCCGTATGTTAAGTTAGCACAAAGTTAAACCAATGCACTGTGTTTTCATATGAATATAATCAAAACATCCCGTATCATGTTTAAATGAGATACAGTCCCACTGTGTGACTGCTGATTCTAATGTCAGAATGCAGTTAAAGCTCTGAAGATCCCATACATACAAAGACAATTATGCGATTATGCCACAGCAGACTTATAATAACATAGCAGTTACAACATGAATATATAGTACATGATCGCTCAAACAGATTTTGTTTACCAACGTTTCACGACCGCAGGTCGTTTCATCAGGGTAGCGATAATCAGACAAAAGAACGCGCGCGCTTTTATTACCCTAGCCTCCCCCCTGGCCGGCCAGTGTGTGCTCGGCGTGAGCGGCGCTTCCTGTAGCCGCTCACGGCGTCACATCCGGTGGAGACGTCCCGACCCGAGACGTCAGCGTTGGAGGGCGGAAGTGAGGCCTCCCCCGCCCGCCCAGTTGCATACTGGTTGGCAGAGAGAGCACTCACATCCGCGCATGCGTGCCGCGTCAGCGGGCGCACGGGGCGCCACACACCGGACATCGCCTGAGTAGATTATGTCCAGTTACAGCATCAATTAAAGGACAATAAAATACAGTACTTAATGCACATAAGGCGAAATCTTGTGGAGGAGACTTCATTTGAAAAGGGATGGCTGGTTGCGCTTGCATCTCGCATATCTATAATAAACCAATACAGACAAATTAAAATTATATTAAAAACAAGCTATGTGAGCGATCTGATTGAATGATTTATATATCCAATTTCCACATTCTATATCTCTAGTACCAATACTTGATTTATGTTCAATTAATTCTCACTTATCTAGACCTATTGGACAGATGTATCCATATGTTATGCTGTAAAGGCCACACAAATTTATTAGTCTGTCCGTGTCCTTATGACATACAGCCCCAGCAGCAGCTAGATGTCCTATATTTTCTTTGTAGTAGCCGATAGACTTTTTAATTCCAATAATTGGAGGACATATATTGAATACTCCATTTTCAAAATGAAGTGCCACCATCTAAGTCCATATAAGGGATCTTTTATGGGATGCCCTCTTGGTGTGACCCTCCTCCTTTATATATGATTTAATCTTCACATAAACAGATTCTATTGTACAAAGTATTTAATTCCCTATTGATCCCAACAGGGATTCTGGCATAGCCAGAAATATCGTGAATAGACGGGGTGGAGATAGGGATAAAGCCCTGCTACGACGAGAGTTGGATTGGATCTTTACTTTAGATACCATGGCCCCTAAGGGACTTAATGAAGAATTAGACTACACACCCTTTATATAGGATTTATATTCTTTAAATTGTCTTACAATCAGCTTCAGGATACATTATATTTTTGTCTATTCACGATATTTCTGGCTATTTTTCGGGTTGGGCCTATTGTGGGATGTTTGTTCAGGGCGGGAACCCGTCAAGCGGAATCCATGGGAGCCCCGGCAGGGGAATCTCCGAGGCCTCCTGCTCAACACGCGTCCATTGTTTCAGAGAGGAGTGTCTACACCAGTCAATGACCCGTGATAAATGGGCCGCCGCATGGTACGCCCTCCAATCTGGAAGGCCCAGTCCTCCCCTCTCCTTGGGGAGAGCAAGGAGGGGGCCGCCAGTCGGTGCGGTCTACCCGCCCAAACAAACCTGGAGCAGATCCCTGTCAGGCGTTTGAAGAAGGTATGTGGGACCGTGATGGGGAGGGCCTGGAAGAGATAGAGAACCCTTGGCAGGATGTTCACCTTAATGATATTAGACCTACCAAACCAAGAGAAGGCGTTCTTGTTCCATCTCTGCAGGTCCTCCTCTACTTTCTTCAACAGCGGCGGGAAGTTCATGTTATACAATTTTTGTGGAATAGCCGGTACCTGGGTCCCTAAATATGTTATAGCTTCTTTTTCCCACTTAAATGGGAAATTTTCTGCGATCTGTTTTAATCTCCCATGGGGCAGGCTGATGTTGAGGGCCGAGGACTTTTGGTAGTTAATCTTGTAATTGGAAACTGTTTGGAAGGCTTTGAGTTCTGCTAGAAGGATGGGGAGGGAAGTCTCAGGTCTAGAGATAAAGAATATCAGGTCGTCGGCATAAGCCGCAACCTTGTGTTCCCCCCGACCTACTTTGATACCTGCAATGTCGTAGTTTTTCCTTACATTTCGCAGGAAGGGCTCGAGAGTCAGAATGAATATCAGGGGGGAGAGGGGGCATCCCTGACGGGTCCCGTTTGACAGTTTAAATGGCTCTGAGGCCATTCCGTTAACCACGACGGACGCCGAGGGGCATGAGTAGGAAGCCATGATCCAACGGGTCATGTTCTCTCCTAGACCGATCTGACGAAGGGTTGCGGAGATAAAGGCCCAACTCACCCTGTCAAAAGCCTTCTCGGCGTCCGTCGAGAGAAGCATGGCCGCCGGCCCCCCGGCACGGGCCCGATGGATCAGATTGATCACCCTAGTGGTGTTATCTCTTCCCTCTCTCGAGGGAACGAAGCCAACCTGATCCCAGTGAATGAGGGAGGGGATATATGGTGCTAACCTGTCTGCAATTATCTTGTTAAACAGCTTCATATCGCTGTTCAACAGGGAGATAGGCCTGTAACTCCCACACTGCGCCGGGTCTTTCCCTGGTTTGGGGACTACGGTAATGTTTGCTTTCAGGGTATCTCTAGGAGGTGGGTTCCCGTCCCTCAAGGAACCGAACGATGTGATAAAGTGTGGGCCCAGAACACCAGCAAACTCCTTGTAATAATCTAAACTGAATCCATCAGGGCCCGGGGCTCTGCCTGGCTTGGTGTTTTTTATGGCTCCCGTGAATTCCCCCAGCTCTATCTCTCCCTCAAGAGCCTCCACCACCCCACGTCCTAGTCGAGGGAGTCCAGACTCTCGGATGTATCTCTCTATGTTGGTCATTTCGGGAGCTTGGTGATTCGATGGTAAGTTGTATAGGTTTTCATAAAACTCCCTAAATGCCCTCGCTATGTCCTTTGTCAAATGAAGGCCTCTACCTCCCCTGTCCCAGATGTGGGGAATGAAATTTCTCGCTCGCTGCACTTTCAAAGCCCTAGCCAAAGCCTTGCCGCATTTGTTGCTGTATTCGTAGAAAAAACGCCGACACTTGGCCGCCATACTTTTGGCTTCAGTGAGGCAGATGTCCCTGAGGGACTCCCGGAGGCGCGTCAACTTGGCGCCTAGCGCCGCATCCAGGGTCTTCTTGTGCAAGGTCTCAGTCTCAAAAATCTCTCTGGACAGAAGCTCAATTTGTTTGTTCCTTTCCCTCTTGAGACGCGCACCGTGCTTAATCAGCACGCCCCGGACTACGCACTTGTGGGCCTCCCACAGGGACATCCGCGAAACCTCTCCTGTGTCGTTGGTTGCGAAGTAATCTGTGATGACCTTGTGGATGTCTGCTTTTACCTCTGGGTCTTGCAAGAGAGAGCTATTCAACCTCCATTGACCTCTCAAGGGGGCCGTATCAGGAATGGCGATGGTCAGGGAGACAGGGGCGTGATCTGAGATAGTTATCTGCCCAATATCTATATCAGTGATAAGGTGTAGGAACCTGTGCGGGATCAAGAACAAGTCGATGCGCGAGTAGGAGTTATGTGGAGCGGAGAAAAACGTATAGTCCCTCCCTCGGGGATTAAAGATCCGCCACGCATCCATCAACTGGTGTTTGAAGAGCACTGATCTGAGCTCCCTCAGGGAGGAAGAGGGGGTATGCGAGGAGCCACGGGAAGTGTCCCAGGTCGGATCAAGGACTGTGTTGAAGTCGCCCCCAAGCAGGAGAACCCCCTCCACAAACCCGTCAAGTTTGTTCAGGGTGGAGCATAGGAATTTAGATTGGTTGGTATTGGGGCAGTAGCATGTTGCCAGCGTCACCTTCAGGGAGAAGAGGGTACCCCGTACAAATAGGAATCTACCCTCGGGGTCCCGAAGCGTCGCCAAATGTGTCCACGGCAGGGCCCCATCAAGCAGGATGGCTACACCCCTAGATTTAGAGTCTGGAGAAAAGGAGTGATATTGGGTCTTATAGTAGCGGTTGGAAACATTGTGTGTTCTCCCTACCTTGAGGTGAGTCTCCTGCAGGAAGGCGACCTGGGCCCGTAAGCGCCTCAATTCCCTAAGGAACACCGCTCTCTTCAAAGGGGAGTTGAGTCCCTTTACATTGAGGGAAGTGAGCTTTACCCGCGACATCACACGACCACCGCACCCTCCCTCTCCGTTTCACCAGGGGAGCACGCTGGTCTCAAGGGGAGATACAGGGAGGGGGCTGGGTAGGTTAAATAGGAGGGAGTGGAGGGATACAGAAGGACTACACGGGGAGCGACAAGACGTAGGAGGAGGGGGGGGGAAACACTTAAAACAGCAAGAACTAGAAAAAAAAGGAAAGGAAAGAGAAAGAGAAAAAAAAAAAAAAAAGAACAACTAACCAACTAAACCGGGTCGGGAGCAACCTGTGAACGCCACCGCCCGGTTGGGGAACTAATTATTGTTTCCCAAGAAAGTCACCCCCGCCCCGCTTTGCTATGGTGCGGGGAGGGGGGTAACAGCCTAATGTGGGAACGCAACGGGTCAGAGAGGCACGTAGAGCCCCCCCGGCCGACCCATGTGGTATACTGAGCTCCCCGGAGTCCCTTTCGCGGGCCCCAAGGAGTTGCCCCGCGGCAACATCCACCCGTAAGACCTGGGAGATATAGATAAGGGGGCGTACTCCCAAGTGCCCCCAGCGCCGCCCGGCCGCCCCGCAACCCGCCTAAAGCGGCAGGACTGGGACCGCCCGGCCGCGCAGGGGAGCGCCCAAGGAGCGCCTCATATATGAAATTCAACATAAAGAAATGTAGCTAATCAAATGATCATTAGGCAATGAAACAGTAGCAACTAATGCGTCAGACATAAAAACACAAATGTGAGGAAAAGGATATCAGGGGTTCCGAACAGTCCCGTATCACAGCCCATGACGGTCACTCTCGTCAGGGTTCGTTCGGCAGCGGAGCTGGCCCCTCGGGAGGTCCTCTGGGCCGTCTTGAACGCGTAGCAGATGGAGCTCTCCTTGAACGTGGCCCCCGAGGGCGATCGCCGCCCAGGAAGGCCTGGGGGGGCAGAGGGGAAGGGTCCAACCAGTCCCGAACTTCCATTGGGGGGGAGCCCAAAAAGGCAAATAGGTCCGGGAGGTCGGCGCGGGATCTTAGGGCGAAGACCCTCTGGTTTTTTCGGACGAGCAGGTGGAAGGGATACCCCCATCGGTATGTGGCTCCGCACTCCTGGATTCTAAGAAGAAGTGGCTTCAGGCAGCGGCGCATCTGGAGTGTTCTTCTAGAGACATCCGGGAACACCTGGATTGGTGCCCCATCAAATATGATTCTCTCTCTGTCCCAGGCACGTCTGAGGATCTCCTCCTTAACCGAATAATAGTGTAGGCGGTTGGGGTCTGTTGTTCTTGGCCCCAGGGCCCTGTGGAGGCGGTCGATCACGATTTCTGTGTTTGGCAGGCGGCTGAGAATTCCGTTGAAGATGCCCACGACTGTAGGTAGAAGCTGATCCTGGCCGGTCGCCTCTGGCAGGCCTCTCACCCTGATATTGTTGCGTCTGCTCCTATTTTCAAGGTCGTCCAGGTGAAGGACCGTAGCTTGAGAAATAGCTTGTTGGAGCGATAGGTTCTTTTCCAGGGCTTCAATTCTTTGTATGGACGCAAGGTGGAAATGCTCTAGACCGGCGACTGAAGAGCTCAAGCCCTCGACAGAGGTTTGCAGGTCGGATATATCTTTCTTAAATGAGCTCTCTACTCTTGAAATAAAGGATTCAAGGTCCGCCTTGGTCGGGAGGGCTTTGAGTTCCGCCCTAATATCTGCCAGGATTGGGTCGTGAGAGGGCGGTGTAAGCGGGAGAGACCCCGACCCCACGGACCGCCGGCCACCCCCTACCGCAGGTGTATTGCAAAAGCGTGGGCCCCCCTCCTCCGCATGGGGCTCGGGCTGGTCGCTGGTGTTATAATCTCTTCTGGCTTCACCAGCGGGGTTCGGCCACTTTTTGGGAAGTACGCCGGAAGTAGAGGGCAAAGCTGTAGGCGCCGCGTCCATTGCCAAGCCCTCCCTACTCCTGCACCATGTGGCCCCGACGGAGTTGCTGCGTGAGAGCCACAGGGGGGATCTCTGTGCCTCCTCTCGGGCTCCGGGGGTGAACCAGACACTCTGGGGGCTTTGCGGCGGCCCATCCATAGCCATGGACTCTGGGCTCGGGGGGGAAATCCTGGGTTCAGGGGGCGCTGCGCTGACCTCCGTTGGTTTGGGGGATGTGCCTCCCCACTGCCTGCCAGGGCTTCTCCCACGGTGGGGGGATGGGGCCACTGCGTGCGACCACATGTCTGCCTCCCACAGACCCGAGCAGCCTGCCGGTATGTTGGGTCCCTTCCCGGGCGGTTGTTGTGGCTGGGCATTGGGGGATCTTGTGGGTGCACCCCCCCACTTTAAGGGGTCTGCGGAGTGGTCTCCAGTGGCTGGGCTCTTCCGCCCCCCCCCTCTCTGTGCTCGCAGGTGGTGCAGGGGTTAATATTTGGCCTGATTCCCCCTTGCCTGTGTAGCTCTCCATGCACTCTCCACTCACCAGTCCTCGGGGGAGCGCCGATCTCCGGGAGGCTCGCAGGTTCCGAGCCACTGCTCCTGTCTGTGGAGCGCTGGTTGATGCGGCGTTCTTCGCCGCTCGCAGCCGCCGCCAGTGTCAGGCTGCCCGCGCTCCCCGCCAGCTGCGGGGGCTCGCATCTCCCAGCCGCATCCATTCCTCCGTCCACGTCAGCGCCGCCGGGGGGACCCGACCCCCTCGACGGAGGCCAGGCCGCTCCGTCCACACCGCCCGTAGTCCCCAGCGTAGAAGTCCTCTCTCCTGCTTCCCGATCGGGGGGATCTCCGCACGGGCCAAAGGTCGCGGTCCCGCCATCGCCCATCGCCGCCATCTTGGAGAGCCCCTCACCTCCGCCCCTCGTGCGGTCAGGGGCCAGGTAGGCACTGATTTTCTTGCGCTGTGGGGGTGTTTTCGGCTTAGCCCCCTTCTTGCCCTTTGCCATAGTGTTTAGCAGTAGGTCTGGGTGGGGGAAGACCCCGGGAATCGTTATATAATAAGTCGGCCGGAGGGAGCTCAAGGGATGTGCGTCCTCACTCTCTCATCGCCGGCCACGCCCCCTATGGGGAATCCCATTTAAGGATGCCCCCGTCTCATCCTGGGCGGCCTACACAGGAGGATGCCATCCACGCAAGACCATTCCTAAACTACACAGCGCATGACAAAATCAAAGAACCTGAAATGGCAGCGAGCCAGGACCGCAACAAGTCTCAGCTCCAGAGCGAGGAAGAAGGAGGGCGGGCTGTGCACAGCGCGCAAAGCGCTCCGGCCCCGCCTGAGACAGTACAGCGTGGGCCGCGAAGGAGCGCGGTCCCGCCCACCTAGACAACGAGCACCGCGGGCCGCAAAATGGCGGCGCCGCAAGTGACCAACGGGAGCCAAACAGGCACCCCTAAACACACCATGACTGAACATCTTACCACATACAAAACCGAGCCCCAACAGCCCGGGCCACGCGCCCGCAGCAGCCGCAGCGCCAGCCCCCGCAGCTGCCAGCACTCACCACAGACAATCAGTCAGCAAAAAAGTAAAAACACACCACACATGCCATCCCCCCCCCCCCCACGTGAAGGGAGAAGGGACCAAGCGGGAGAAAGGGAGGCTAAGGGGAATGCCGGGACGGGGCATCCCAAATCCGGATCAACATGCCGGATAACCGCGTTGGGGTCGAGCGGAGGAGATAAGCTCCTAGGCACCAGGAGGTGCCATCTACCATTGCCCAGCCAGCAGCCAGGGCTGGGAGGCTTCCAATATTTAACTAGGCATACAAACAAAAAGGCTGGGTAGAAATAGACCATGGGGGGGTGCCTGGGTGTTACCCCGGCTACCTGCAAGCAGGAGACTTGCTCGCCATCTTGCAGAGAAGAACACTGGGAGATAAGTGGGAGGTCCCAGGTATTATAGATCAGGAGGGGCTCGTTTTTCAAGACTTCTCTGCAACGTCGCCACCTGCTGGTGGAGTAACCCAATCGTAATTATTAAAGTGGAAGCGGGGTGTGTGACATACTTAGAATAAAAAGTTTGTTTAACCAGGAAGTTTTATGCAGACCATGTGACTGAATGCAGTGTATAGTGTGTTTAGCCTGATAACAGAAAGGAGCTTTGCTCCATGTTCAGATGTGTTGCTGATGTATCTTTTTAATATTTAGGCTCCTGACTGTTGCTGAATAAACAGCTATTGTTCCTGTGCGCCGGAAGAGTGTCGTGTACAATCCTCTGCCAACATCATGCCTCTACAAACATTGGTTTGATGTATTTTCACAGCACAGCTTGCGTTCGGACAGCCACTCTGAGATTCTTTCATAATTAATTCAGGATTTGGCTTGACCTGATCTATTGTAAGAGGACTTTGGTTGAGAAATGTCAGTCTGATCACTGTAGGTTAAAAGCAGATATAGAACATATATGAGTTACGGGTATGCAATTTAATACAGAAAACTATACTTTTGGGTAGATTTTCCAACAGATTTCACATCAGAGTCTTCTGCAGCCCTCTATATTCAGCATTATTTAACCACCATTGCTCCACTCCAAGGTCACTCCTGGTGGCTGCTGCCCAAAGGCAGTGATTAAGACACCATCACCAAATCCCATTCAAATGAAAAGTAAGAGAAAAGAAACAAAAGTTGCAGCTAAAATAAATGTCCTTTGCCAATACAATGAATGTGGACCTAGGTTTCATTTGAACTGTTGCATATTATAAAGGTAAAAAGGTAACTGGGTTAGAAATGATAAATTAAAGCAGAACAAAACCCAGAAATTTGACTTTTTGTGCCATCCCGAATTGGGTGCATGCGTATATGAATGGCTGGAGCGAGAACATGTGCACGCCGCCGGTGATGCGATTCTTGATGACCTGGGGGAAAGCCAGCAGCCACTCCTGAAATCTTTTTTGATTCCAGGTCAGTGGCTGGTGGAATTTTGTTCTGCTTTAACAACCATTATGTGACAGTTTAGTTGTAGCTGAATTAATAAGCATAGGACAGCCATTCGGACATCATACTGCATCCTGTTCGTTTTTTTTGTGAATATTGGGAAAAGGCTTTAGTTTAAAAGAAACACATGCTGTTTGGGGGGACTGGGCTAGGGATAGGAGGTGACCACATAAACTTCCTTTCTGGGTGTAGCATCACTTTAAGAAGAAACACTATACCTGCTAATCATTTTTTTATTACCTTAGTAGATGTCGAACACAAGTTGACCTTTCCACTGTTACACGGGAGGACGGCAGGATAACTGGATCTGACATTAGAGTACTGATAGGATCAAGAAAATCATCAGGAGCATCAGCATAAATCTCTTCTTCTCATTGCTGCCGGTCTGAAGACTGAAACCACGACCAACTTATTAACTGAACAGATTGTTGCTAATGTAGGCACAGTCCAATGCATGGGGACAAGCATGTCGCTTCTGTCTGTACAGGCGTAGCCGATATAAAATATAATCACCAAATGGTCACACATTATATTTTGATCAATTATTCCACCTGCCCCATAGTCCCCCATCCATCAGATTCACAGAGTTACAGGTAGCTTATACAACAGGGGGTCCATCATAGCACATAAAGATGGGTCACCTGCTCTATGACTAAACAGCGATTGAGGGGCACTGGGAGCGACGTTCTGGGAAGATCATGTTTTATGAAAAAGAAGCTGAGAACTGTGGTTTAGAGACATGGCAAGGGCTACAGGAACAGGTAAGTGGAACGTGTGATCTGGGGGGTTTCACAAAGGCAATCCCAATTTGAGATACCCCAGGGAGTGGAACCCAGATGATGTTCCTCTTTAAGGGTGTCCATGGTATGGAGCAGATTTTATATGGAGTCTACCCCTGTCAACATTACATCATCCACCATCATGCCAAAAATGGTTGGATAAACAAGGAACGTATATCAAGAAGATCCAATTGGAAGTTTACAATACCAACCAACAGATTAGGATTAAACAGTATTCCTGTGTGACTAAACTACATTGGTTGTATAGCTCCAGGGGTTTTAAAGTGGACCAAAACCATTCAAAAAGATTTTGACTATCCTGGCTTTAGGTCCCTGCCCCCGGACAGGGGGTGCCCCGCTGTGTGAAATTCCCCAAGTTGCCCAAACAAACTCCCTGATCCCGATCCTACAGCACATACGCGGCCGCTCTTCCAATCAGTGCGAGAATGCGGCTACCACTCGCCATGTGCTGTTGGACCGGGAAAGCAGGTAAGTTTACCTGGGGGATTTCTCAATCTGGAAAAATACAATTCTGTGAAATACTCTGTGAAATATTCTACCTGTAGAATGGGTATTATACGCATACAGTATGTCCTGCTCCCTCTATAATACTTACACATGGGTAATCCTCCGCCTGAGGGCGCTGTTCACTGCAGACATGCAAAAACAGGCTCCTCCCGGCCCTACATATACCGAGGGACCTCACACAAATCCCCAGCATTGAAAAGCAGTGAGAAGGAGAAGCCGGGAGAAACCAACCACCCAGAAACTGGCAATAATAACAATGATAACAATCACTATACAGGGGATCCAGAACAAAGTGAAACCATGGTGAGTTGGAGAAGGACGTGCTGTATGCGCATAATACCAATTCTACAGGTGAGTATTTCACAGAATTGTATTATTCTAAGCATACAGCACGTCCTACTCCATCTATAATACTTACACATGGGACATCCAATAGCAGTGTCCATAAAGTAGGGTGGGATCCCCAACATAAAAGGCAACAGCAAGCAGTTTAAACTACTGCCACCTGCAAAACACAGCATCAGCTGAGGCCCTAACATCAACCTTGTAAAACTTTGTAAAGGTATGAACAGAAGACCAAGTAGCGGCCTTGCAAACTTGTTCAACAGAAGCCTGGTGCTGGAAAGCCCAAGAAGCCCCAACAGCCCGAGTAGAATGAGCAGTAAGGCGGAAAGGGGGGAGTCTTCCCCTTAGTAGAATAGGCCTGAACCACAGCCTGACGAATCCATTTACTGATGGTAGACTTGGCAGGAGTCAAACCCTTCCTAGGCCCGTGAGGCACAACGAAGAGAGCATCAGTCTTCTTGAAAGCCTTAGTGATAACTAGGTAATACTTGATGCACCTAAACACATCCAAGGATTGCAAAACCCCCTCCTTGGGGTTACTAGGATTAGGGCACAAAGAAGGAAGGACAATATCTTGATTCAAATGAAATGCAGACACCACTTTAGGCAGAAAGCCTGGCTTGAAGCGGAACACCACCTTATCCTGGTGTCTCTCATAGTAGGGAGGCTAAATAGATAAAGCAGCCAACTCAGACACACGCCTAACAGAAGTGATAGCTACCAGAAAAACGACCGTGAGAACAGCGAGAGCAGCCTCCTGAAAGAAGGTCTTGATCAGGGGATGCTGGGCAAAGGTCTTCTGAAAGAAGATAGACAGGGCCGAAACCTGACCCTTCAGAGTACTAAGCTTGAGACCTAAGTCTAGACCATGTTGTAAAAACTCCAGCACCCTAGAGACTAAGAATTCCTAGCAGGAAAGAGACCTGGACTCACACCAGTCAATGTAAGAACGCCATACTCTATAATAGATAGCAGAAGTCTTTTTCCTGGCTTGCACCATAGTAGCCACTACAGATGCAGACAAACCCTTCTCCATCAGGATGGAGGTTTCAACAGCCAAGCCGTCAAAGCCAGAGTTAGTAAATTGGGATGGCATAGAGACCCTTGAGTTAGAAGATCTGGCAACCTTGGCAGATCGTACTGATCTACTGCCATTTGAACCACGTCTGCGAACCACACTCTTCTTGGCCACCTTGGGGCCACCAGATTCGCGGGTACCCCTTCCAGAGCTATCTTGCGCAGAACTCTGCCCAGAAGGGAAATTGGTGGAAACACATACAGGAGCCGAAACTCCCTCCAAGACATGGACAGGGCATCCGTGGCCAGAGCAAGAGGATCCTGAGACAGGGATACAAAGCTCGGGAGCTTGTGATTGTGACGGGACGCAAACAGATCCACATCTGGCACACCCCAACGGTGACACAGGGACTGGAATACCCTGTTGCAGAGGGACCACTCCCCCTGACGGGACGACCCCCTGCTCAGAGCATCTGCCAGCAGGTTCTCCGCCCCCGGAATGTAGACAGCCGAGATGCATTGGACATTGGCCTCCGCCCATGTTAATATCAGAGATACTTCCTGGAGAGCCCTCTTGCTCCGGGTCCCTCCCTGATGGTTGATGTAGGCAACCGCCGTTCTGTTGTCCGAGCGTACCTGAACCGCCAGACCCCTCAGGTGATGGGTCAATTGTTCCAGCACCAATCTGACTGCCCTAAATTCTAAGACATTGATGGGTAGATGGGCCTCCTGAGGGCCCCACCTCCCCTGGAAACGCAGGGACTTCAACAATCCCCCCCAACCCAACAGACTGTTGTGACCGTCTCCCAGGAGGGGACCAGAAAGGATCTGTCCCTTGTCAAGTTCCTGTGGTCCAGCCACCACGCAAGGGATTGTCTGACCGAGGGGGGGAGCACCCAGATCTCGTCCAAGGACTCTGGGTTCTTGTTCCAAACTGACAGAAGGTGAAGCTGCAGAGTTCTCAAATGGAACTGGGCAAAGGGCACCGCCTCGAAGCTTGCTGCATTCCCTGCCAGATGGAGGGACGAGGGCTCGAAAGCAGGGACCTTGCCTGCGTTGTCAGAGCTTCCACCTTCTGCTGAGGAAGGAATATCCTTGACTGAACTGTGTCCAGAATCATCCCCAGGAACGGGGTCACCGAGGAGGGGGACAGAGAGGACTTGGGGTAATTGATCACCCAGCCGAAGGACTCCAGGGTGGACACTACCAACCGAGTGTCCAGCTCTGCCTGCCGCAGAGACCGAGAAGTGATGAGTATATCGTCCAGGTAGGGCAACACACCTATGCCCCTTAGTCTTAACAGGGACATCACCCCTGCCAGCACCTTGGTGCCGACGTGAGGCCGAATGGCAAGGCCACGAATTGGCTGATCCAGCAGCGAAATCTGAGAAACCTTTGGTGTCCTGGAAACACCAGAACGTGAAGGTAAGCATCCTTGATGTCCACGGATGTCATAAAGTCCCCTGGACACAGCGAGGCGATGGCCGAGCGCAAAGTTACCATACGAAAATGTTTGTTTCTGACAAATCTGTTGAGGATTTTTAAGTCCAGAATGGGCCTGACTGACCCGTCCTTCTTGGGCACTGTGAAAACGTTGGAATAGAGCCCTATGCCCCTGTCTCTTAAGGGGACCTTGCAAATGACCCCTAGATCCAGAAGGTCCTGCACAGCCAGCAAAAAGACCTGAGCTGAGGCAGGATCCAGTGGGATCCGGGACCCAACGAACCTGGTAGGGGGCCGTACAGCAAATTCTATCTTGTTATCGGAGGACACTACCTCCTGAATCCACCGGTCTGAGACATGGCGTCTCCAAACATGCTCGAAGTGCTGTAGACGTCCCCCCACCCTGACGGGCGAGGGTGCCCCCTTCATTCCTGGGGGGTCTTGGTAGGGGCTTTGGGCTTGAGCCCCCAGGAGGAACCGTGACAGCGTCCTCTATTCTTGTTCCAAGAATCTGTGCGAGACCCAGCGAAGGACACTCCTCTGCCTTGCTTAGCCCCACGGTAGGGGGTCGATTGGGAGCTTGGACCACGAAAGGGCCGAGTCTGACGCCTGCGCTGGGGCAGGCCACCCTTGGCGAAGATGTCTAACCTTTCCCCAAACAGGCGCAGTCCTTAAATAGAAGCCCCGTAAGGGCCTTCTTGGCTGCGTTATCAGCGGCCCACTGGCGCAACCAGACCGCCCGGCGTATGGCTACCACCAGAGCAGAAGATCTAGCGCTCAGCTTAATAGCATCGTCCGATGCAGATAGGATAAAGTTAACAAAAGTCTCACAGGTGGACAGAGCATTGGCAGCATCAGACGGCAACTCATCCGCGCCTTCAAGAGAATTCCTAACCACAGTCCTGAGCGCCACTGCCGTAATGGCTAAGGTGCAAACCGGGCGGAGCGTCGCTCCCCCAAATGCAAAGGCATGACATGCGAATTGGTCAACATGCCGGTCCTCAGAATCTCGCAGCGTAGTAGTGTCGGGGGAGTGCATAATAGAGGGGTTGGACAAACTTAAAATTGGGGCATCGACCTCGGGTGGCGATGTCCAGCACTTGACCAGGTCAGCAGGGAATGGATATTTCTTATCCACACTTTTAGGAACCCCATGAAGTTTGCTGGGGTGTTCCCATTCTTTCAGCACGAGACTATCGAAATGGGTTTGTTCAGGAAATTCCAAACGAGCCCTAGCGGTGTGAAACAGATCACCCCTTTGCCGGGGAGCCGCGGCAGGGGGAGAGAGGGACAAGACATCAAAGATCTGGGCCAACAGTCTATCAATGTCATCCAAGGACCAATGTTCAGAACCAGACTCCTCCTGTCCCCTGGACTCGCCGTCGTATGACCCTAAGTCAGAGAACAGCTCCCCTTCTGCCCTAAGGGGCAGTTGTGGCCTAGAGGTAAGGGGAGCGGACTTGTGGCTGGAGGGTTGCAGGTTCGAATCCCGGTCCTGGGACATGACTGAAGTGCACCTAACCCCCCAACTGCTCCCCGGGCGCCGTAATTAGGGCAGCCCACCGCTGGGGGATTAGGTGAAGTGAGGCGAGGTGCAGGCCCAGCCTCAGAAGAGGCGGGAAGACAGGCTAGCGCCTGCTGTGCACAAGGAATGCAGACCGTGCATTGTCACCGCTGCTAGGTAAAACCCCACAAGCCACACACAGACGGGCTTGTCCTGAAGGAACCCTGTTCACAATATCCTGAGATGCCTCCATATGGTGATTATTAATCACAATAAGCCAGTAGGACACTATGAAGCAACCCTGGATGCCCCAATGACCCGCGGGGAAGTGGGAGTAATTTTTCAATGGTCAGGACCGGGAGAAGCCACCGAAGTTCACGGTCTGAAAGACACAATGGGAACAAGGATGTCAGAGCCAAGCAAGAAGGAGCAAAAGCTAAAGAAAGGGTCGCCCATGAGGACACTTACAGAACAGCAAGGGGAGGACGGTCTTCACCACGCGCACGTAAGAAATGGCGCCAAGCGAACCTCGAAGGGCGGGCCAGAGCTGAAGGTGACGCGGAACGCGCCAAACCAAAACCACTCCCCCCCACCCCCTCGAAGGCGTGTAGCCAATCAGAAACATTAGGTAGTAACGCCTGAAGCCAGACCGAGTGAATTACCTCAGAGACTAAAATATGACAGAATAGAATACAGGAAGGAATAAACGTCGTAGCGTCCACAAACAGAGCCGCCGTACGTGCCAAGTAAAATACAGTGAAGGCGCTGCGGCTAACATTACAACCAAATACAAGGCACAGCTCTGACACCCGGTAACTGTTAAGGTCTATTAGGCTTACTAGTGTAATAGGGCAAGGTTAGGCCATCATACACACCCCCCCTCTTTTTTCCCCCCAATAAAGGGGGGAACTATGGAGGAAGGTGACCCAATACATGGGAGGGGCATCCTCTGAAGGCTCACCATTAGCCTTGACCGCCTACCCTATGGTGGGGGATTGCGGTGGAGCATAGCTCCATTACTTCACAAGGAGGATGGGTGGAAATAGTCCCGCAGGGCCTCGGGCTGTAAAGCCCCAGCTCGCCTGTGAGAGCGTGATACTTCATGTCTTCGCAGTTCCAGCACTGCAGAGAAATCTGGGAATTTGTGGGAGGTCCCTCGGTATTTGTAGGGCCAGGAGGAGCCTGTTTTTGCATGTCTGCAGTGAACAGCGCACTCAGGCGGAGGATTACCCATGTGTAAGTATTATAGATGGAGCAGGACGTGCTGTATGCTTAGAGTACTTTAATTTAGCTGAAATAAAAACAATGTAACATTTATTGCACAGTCTCTATAGCAGGGGCGCTCAACCTTTTGATGAGCACTGACCACTAGACGATTTGGAAAGTGGGGGGGGGGGGGGGTGCAGAGGAGGTTACTATATTAGATGAATTGTTTAGATACTCAAACACCTCTGGGGTGGAGGATATTGAATTTACACCTTTGTTGGGTTGATGTGAATAGGTTGGCTATTACACATATTTATAGTTCCTTTTTTTTCTCATGTACTTATGGTGTTTTTTTCTGTCACTGGGTCATATTGTGGGCACAATACATAAGTATCTATGAGAGTTGGTTGGCACATTGAAATTGGAATGGTCTATATGCATTGGGCAACAGATGTTGATGGATAAAGAATGGGTCAGCATGAAATTGGAATCCATTGTTTTAAGAGAACGTTCACATCCTTGGCTATTACTGTCACAATGTACTTTTGTAAGAAGAGATGTGTTTATTTGTACTGTGGATAGTTTTAGTTTTTGTATGGTTGATATTTATTGCCATTTACTTTCTCTCATATTTTCTTTTCTGTTTTGCCTCTTACTATCTCTTCTACTATCTGTTCTCCCCAGTGTCGCTGTCTGCTATTAGGGATCTTCCTCTGAGCATTTGTTAGAGCAGATGAACACGCAGGGGGGGAACGCCTGGCCCCCAGTATTGTTGTGCCCACCTTTCTTGGTCCTATGACCTTTTTGCCTGGTGCATTAAAGTGGAACACACAGGAATTTCACCGTCCTGTGTGCTGTTCCTCCATGCAGTGGCATCCCAAATTGTAATGCCCCGCTGTGTGTATCCCCCAGGTCGCCCCTTACACTTACCTTCCTTCTGCTCCCGCGATGCAGGCTCAGGCAAGTGCGCTGATTGACAGAGCGGTGCTCTCAGCCAATCAGCGCACTTGCTATCACTCGGCTCCCATCGACCCTGTGGGCGGCTAAGCCCCCGAGCGGCGCCGAAGGGCCGAGTGTGCCACCAGCTACATGCCCCGCTCCAAAAAGAGAAAAACCCATGAATGTTAAATATCAGCCTGACAATTATATTGCGCAATCTTTGCAATTAAGCAGGAGGAGCCATGACGCAAGGTGTAAAGGAGCAGCACGTGCGTCCCAGTGTCCATACAGAGACACCTCTGCAGAGAAACATCCGGCTAGATGGATGTCGGTGGGAGACGGGAGTCAGCCCGCAGGGGGAATCAGGGAATGGCCGAAACAGTGTCACCTCTCTCCAATACTGTGGTGACATCTCTGCTCAGACTCAACCTCACATCCCGCCCGGCTGCTGTACAGTTTACCGGTTCTGCCATCTTCACTTCTGTCGACCTCAATCGTCTTCTCACTGGCGATATTTCCCCAATTCAGTGGCTGATTTTGCAGTGGTGGGGAGGGGACCTCCAGTGACACCGATGCATTTTGCTCCATTTGCCTGTGCAAATGCATAAAGATAATACACATAAATACCTATAGAATCAAAGCTCTCAGTAAGCAGCGATAATGGCGAGCTTACAGAGTGTAATAACCTTATGGCTGTTTCAGGTCCTAACGGACCCTTTCTCGGGGCTGTGCCAACCTCTGCTTGCCACGTTGCTGCTATGATATGTGATTGCACTTTGTAATAGTGTGGGGCACGGGGCACTTATAATCACCCCACCTGCAAACTCAAAGCAAAGCTGAAAGAGGTGAATGGCTCCAAGGTACCCAACAGATAGCCGTGTGCCTTCAGGCTTCAATTAGGATGGACCAAACTCTCTCAATTCTCTACCCCTGGGGCATCCTAATTTAGGGTGTCCCACTGAATGAAATCCTCCTGGATCGGCAGTGTACTCACATCGACGGCAACCCCATGGTGCAGCACGGGCCGCATCCCCTGCATCTTATGGCTGATGCGGGCTCTGGCACCCAGCCATGCAGATAAGCTGGCATCGGAGCAGGGCGCAGCATCCAGAGGGCCTATAAATGGTTTAGGTCCACTTAAATGTTTATTCACACGTCGATAGAATTTACTACTGTAATGCCAATGAGAACAAACGTCTAAACAGACTCCTGGATCACTGCCTAAGGTCCCTATGGAGCATCCCTAACCGTGTATAATGGTACTGAAAGCCTGAGATCAGGCCACCTACTCACCTTCTTGTGGCTTCCTCTGCTCTGTGCCTCCAAAAACCTGATGATCTTCTGCCGGTGGCGTGCAGAGCGGAGAGCGCCGGGATGCTGCTTCTCTGCTCTGTGCTGCATTTAATTACAGACTGCGGGATCCCAGGAAAAGGTGAGTAGGTAGGCCAATCTCTGGCTTGGTTTAGACTTTTTCAACACTTTAAAGGTGAACAAAACTCAAAACTTTCACTTTATTGGGTTTTGTTCCTTCTGATGGGGGCATCTTAATTTGGGATGCCCCCACTGTGTGTATTGCCCTTCCCTGAGCCCTCACCCCACTGTGTGTACAGCCAATCAGTAGCGCTCGTTCCAATCAAATTTCCTGTGCTCAGAGTGGCAAGAAAATCTGATTAGAGCGAGTGACGCCGGCCGCATCCCCGCTCACCTCCTGCTGTGATGGCCTGATGAGAGCCTAGCTAGAGGTATTCCGGGGATGCAGCCATGGCAACAAGATGTGGTGAGGGCTCAGGGAAGAGGTGACTAATTTGGTTGACTCCAGGGTTTCACAAACCAAGGCATCCCAATTAGGGATGCCCCATAAAGAGGAATCAAGGAGGTGTTGTTCCTCTTTAAATGAGCAACACTTTAACATTATGAATAATTAAATATCAAAAAATGACAATGGAATGAAAATAATTTTCTCTCTTCCCATTTTTCACAAAGCAACATTAAAGGGTTTGTCTGGGGCATATTAAGAAACAACTATACTTACCTGACCCCCTACTGGCTCTATTCTGCATGTGATGTGCCTCTGCCTCCAATCAGCAGGGGGAGCCCTTGTCCACACAGGAGCTGACTGCAAAACGCGCTCGCTCCATTTCGTTTGTGGGACGCTCAGACATCAGAGTGACTAGCAGAAGGTGAATAGAGAGGAGCATGCTGATTGGCTGCCTGTCTGTGCATGTGACACGGGATTGCCGGAAAGGTGAGTAAACGCAGTGATCTCCAGCAATTATATATTTAATATTAAAGTGGACCATATATCATGGGGTAGTTGTCTAACCGGACCTAGAGTCTTATAGGCACTAGTTAAACAACCACCCCCTGTGGTATCCCCATTTGGGATGCCCCATTATATGAAACCCCTCCAGTTGCCTGATATTCTTACCTATCCAACATGTGCAGCCAGTGGCGGCATCTCTCCCGGGCTCTGCCATAACTGAATAGCTGCCATAACTGTGCACAGCCTGGGGATCCTGAGTGCAGCCAGGATTTCATTCAGAATACCCGATTCGGGATGCCCCCCATTTATACCCTATATACCTCATCTGAGTTCCCACGGCACAGGCGCGGCTCCGATCAGCTTCTTTGGCCATGCATGTGCAGCTAATAAAACTGAATGGAAGTGTAGTCGCACTGGAGATGGGTGCGCGGCCTCCCCTGCATCCCTTTATGGCGGCAATTCATTTATGGAGAGTGCGGCTGCACACAGACCTAGTAAGATGCAAGAAATGGTGCCGCTGGCGAGGTGAGAATATCCAGCGAGGTGTCACACAGCAGAGCAGGACAAATCTGGATGCCCCAGGGCTGGGTATCCAACCGCACCTAGCGTCTTATAGGTCTGGTTTTGTTAGACTTTAAAGCAGACCTACACGCCTCCTGGCTACTCTGTTGCTCCACAGGGACACTAAACCATCCCAATCTACCCCCTCACACCACCAGTGCATTAGAGGCATACCATTTCCATCCATCCGATGGGGGACAGGAAGCAGCTGGTGCACACATGCAGCAGCCACCCCTCCTCCACCAGGAGACATGCTTCATCCTGGTGTGCTGCTGTTTCCGCTCCGCCATCAGAGCTTCATGTAGCAATTTGGCTTCCTAGGGCTCATACAAGTGGACCAATCACCATTATTTTCACTATCCTGGTGAATAGTCATTGTCCCTGGGGCATCCCGATTTAGGATGTGTGATCACCCACTCAACTCACCATCCCGCCATTCCCATGGCACATGCGTGGGATCTTGTCCAATCAGGGCTTTATGTGGTGCATCTTAATGCATGGAATAAAGCCGTCATTTGGTGGCATAGAAAGTGGGGGCAGCCACATCCCTGGGTTCCCTGTAAAATAAGTCTTTTAGTCCAGTTTTAAATTAGGAAAAAATCCCTAAGTGCAAATCACTCCCTCCTTTATTATCCTATTTGTATTTAGGGATTTTTATTTTCTTAAATTAAATAAAACTTTTACTACTGCTACATAAACTCCTCCTATAATCAGACATCAGATGAGATGGGAAAAGGCCCCTTTGTGTAAATGTTCTGTGAATGGCAGAGGATGATGGCGGCGGCGAGACTCCAGGAGAAGCTGTCACACGGCTCTGCACCGATCTGCCCTGTCTCTGCTCCTGCAACTAGTGCTGCCTGATGCTGCTGCAACTAGTGCTGCCTGAGCGCTGATCAGCGAGCCCATCACTCTCAGCAGCAACACACTGCACTGGCGTCTCCTGGCGAGCTGACGTCACCCACCGCATCTCGGCCACGCCCACCCACTGGCCCTGTGGCGCAGTAAGCTAATGTCCTGTGCTTACTCGGAAGTAGCCGAGTCCACCGGATCGAATCCCACTCGAGGCTCATTAATAGGCGGCAAATATATAGGGATTCAGCACATTTTATTAATAAGAAAAATATAATGTTGGAGAAAGTGCAATTAGGATGACAATTGTTTTTTGCACAAAAAATAAATAAAATAAATAAAGTGGACATCATCGTTTTGGCACAAAGAAAATGACACTTGGCATAAAAAGTGCCTTTTCCCCAACGTTTTATTTTTCCTATCAATAAAAAGGAGCCAACCTGTGACAATCATCACGAGGCGCTACCGAAACATTACTTCGGGATTCGAACCTGTGCCACCTTGGAACAAGGTAAGCATGACGCTAGTCGCTCGCGCCACAGGTTGCTCAAGTACCTGAGGACTAAAACTGCTTTATAAGGTGTATGCGCAACACTCGCACATGCGCAGTAGAGTTCTCCCACCTGTCGTAGTCCTTCTCTGCGCACATCACTGGGGAATGAGGCGAAGCCCTATATAGATAGCTATGGGTGGGTGAGTGGTGTGAGGAAGTGGGGGCGGGGCTATGCAAATCTCTGATGCCGGGGCAGCATCGCATCAGCAGACGCCGACCATTCCCGCTTCTGTTACAATGGGAGCGCTCTGTATTACGCGCATGCCCACTCACAGGCTGGTTACGCTGAGGCCACATTTCCACTGCGCATGTGCGAGTGCTGTGCAACACCTTATAAAGCAGTTGAGCTCTGTATTTTTTTTAATTTATTATGACTTTTTTTTATTATACTTTTGATAACAATTATTAAAATGTCATTTTCTTTGTGCTAGAATGATGTCCATTTTATTTTTATTTTTCATTTCTTATATTTATTTCATTATTTTCTTTTATGCAAAAAAAAAAAAAAATCAAAAGCGCACTTTCCCCAACGTTATATTTTTCTTATCATATTATCATTAATACATTATAATTATTTTATTTAAAAAATAAGCCTGTGTTGCGGTCTTCACTGATGCAGCAAATTCCTTAGTGACCAAGGCTCTGCTAGGTCTGCGGAGCAGCGGCCATTGCTCCCACCTGCTGAGGCCCAGTCACATCTTACAAGTGGCGTCAGGCGCGGCTCGCACATGCGCAGTGCCGCTACGGAAACGGGTCGGGGGGGGGGACAACCCTCAGGAGGCCAAGAGAATATTTATTTTTTACACTGTGGGCGGCAGACTAAACTTCCCTGATGTGCAGCGCATGCGTCTGCCCCCCCCCCCCCTTGGCGTGCTGCGTTCCACTGTGGAGCGCAGCCTCATCATAGCGCTGTCCTATGTGTGTGTAGGCCCGGGGGCGTGGTTTGCGGTGGTGCGGCTGCGCTCCACTTCAGCGTGGCCAGGCCTCACAGTGTAATGGCCGCGTCCGCCAGCCACGCCCAGGCCTCAGTGCTCCCAGCCATTGTCTCCCCTCCCTCCCCATACTGTAGCCGCCCAGTATGGCCACCAGCCACGCCCCCGGCCTAGCCCACTGCTCCCGTGACTCCCCTTCCTTCTATGTTACCGCTGTATTTTTTTATTTTTCACTTTTTCTCCAATCAAAACAGGTTTAAAGCAGACCTTCACCCTGAAAAAGAGTCTATCTTATATGTTTCCCACACCCTGTACATACAGATTGCTCACATTAAAAATCATCCTACCTGCATCTACTGCATGTTATGTGCCTTTTAAACATGGCAGCTCATGGAGCATCAGGCAGCCTGCAAACAGGAAGTGTCTTCTGACTGTGTCGCTTTGCATTCTAGGATTGCTGTCCTTTCCCTGACCCCAGCTCGGCTCTGTCTGTGCAAAACACAGCTATAACTCCACCCCCTGTACTTTATCCCTCTCTCCTCGGTAAGTTTGATGCTTCTGAGTCAAAATGGTGGCACCTGTATCCTAAAGTCCTGAACAGAGTTGCAGCCCAGTGGGGGAAAAATAATAAGTAAGTGACTAAAAACTTAAAATATATTAATTTTAGATGCTGGGGAATAGTTTTTTAAGGGTTTGGGCTTTTCATTGAATCAGGCTGAAGGTCTGGTTTAAGTGAAGGGGGAGCTTTGGAGAATGGACATCCACTTCCAGTTGTCTCCAGCCCTCTAGACAAAATGGCGTATGATCATATTGGGATGCCCCAGTAACACAGATGAATCCCAGGTCCGCTTTATAGTCGCTCACGGTTGGCAGCCCTGTGTCGCCTGATTCCCTCCCCCTGGGCATACTGAAACGGGATGCCCTGCTGTGTGACCCCCCCAAACACATACCTTCTTCCTGATCCCATGGTGCATGCGCAAGCCGTGGTCGCGGAGCCAGTGCCAGACATTTGTAAATGGGCGGAGCAAGAATGCGTCCTGTAGCGAGGATGCGTCCGCTGGCACGCTTGCCTGCTTTGGGTTATAATCGTCCCGTACATGTGCCGTAGAACCAGGGGAAGGTGAGTTGGGCGACCTGGAAGGATTCCAAAATGGGGGCAAGGACTAAAACCCGGGATAGTCCAAACCCTGGGTTTTGGTCCACTTTAAAGATTTCATAAAAAATAAAATTAATAATCCTTTGTTTTTCCGCCATGGAGGATTACTCCTATATTCTAAGTATGTCACACACCCCGCTTCAAACATAGTTACACTTGGGTATACCCACCTCTAGGTGGCGACTTTGCAGAGAAGTCCTGAAAAACGAGCCCCTCCCGGTCTATACATACCTGGTACCTCCCACTTATTCCCCAGTGTTCTTCTCTGCAAGATGTCGACAAGACAGAAGAAAGAAGTCTCCTGCTTGCAGGTAGCCGGGGTAACACCCCGCCCCCCCCCATGGTCTATTTCTGCCCGGCCATTTGTTTGTTAGCCCCTTGTTGAATGTGTAGCCTCCCAGCTTAGGCTGTCGGCAGGGGTGCCTAGGAGCCTAGCTCCTCCGCTAGACCCCATATTATGGGCAATGCAGTTATCCGGCCTGGTGATCCGGATTTGGGATGCCCAGCCCTGATGTCCCTATTAGTCTTGCCCTTTTCCCGCTTGGTCCCTTCTCCCTGCGCTAGTTAGGGGGGGGGGGCTTGTCTGTGTGCCTGGGTATATTTGCTACTTGTGGCTGTGTTAGTGTTTTGACTTGTGCGGCCGGTGTGTGGCGGGGCCGGGCGGCGTGTGTGTGTGCCGCCGGCCCGCCCGTCTGCCCAGCTCGTTATTGTTTGGGGGCTCCGTTGAGCACCCCGGACTGTTTGGCCAGTTCTCCGGAGGTGCAGGGCCGGGCGGCGTGTGTGCCGCCGGCCCGCCGGTCTGCGCTTGTCTTCTAGCAGCGCTGGCTTTGATGGCCTGGCTGCTGAAACCTCCATCTTAAGGGAGGAAGGTCTTTCGGATTCTGTTATTCAGACTCTTATTAGTGCCAGGAGGTCCTCTTCTACCATCTACTATAGGACGTGGAGATCTTATATTGATTGGTGTGAGGCTAGATCTTTGCCCTGTCGGGTCTTCTCTGTTTCTAGGATTTTGGAATTTCTTCAATCAGGGCTGGACTCTGGTCTTCAGCTAAGTACTCTGAAGGGGCAGATTTCTGCCTTGTCTGTCTTTTTTCAAAAGTCTTTTGCGCTTCATCCTTTGGTCAAGACTTTTTTCCAGGGGGTTTCGCATCTGCGGCCCCCTAGGAAGCCTTTGCTCCCTGTTTGGGATTTGAATTTGGTTCTATCTGCTCTTCAGGCTCCTCCTTTGGAGCCTTTGCAGGATATTGCTCTTTCTACTCTGACTCAGAAGGTTGCCTTTTTGGTGGCCATTACTTTGGTTCGGCGTGTTTCGGAGTTGGCAGCCTTGTCGATTCAGGCTCCTTATTTTGAGAAACATCAGGACAAGTGGTTTTTCGCTTCAAACCGGACTTTCTTCCTAAAGTGGTCTCTGCCTTTCATCTTAACCAGGACATTGTTCTCCCTTCATTGTGTCCTAATCCTAGGAATGACAAGGAGAGAGCTTTGCATTGTTTGGATGTGGTACGTTGTGTTAAGTGCTATTTGCGTACTACATCTCCTTTTCGTAAGACTGATGCCTTTTTCGTGGTGCCCTGCGGGCCTAGGAAGGGCTTGGCTCCGGCTAAGTCTTCTATTAGCAAGTGGATTCGTCAGGCTGTTGTTGGGGCCTATTCTGCCAAGGGGAAGGCTCCCCCTTTACGTATCACTGCTCACTCTACTCGTGCTGTTGGAGCGTCTTGGGCTTTTCAGCACCAGGCTTCTGTTGAGCAAGTTTGTAAGGCCGCTACTTAGTCTTCTGTTCACACTTTTTCCAAGTTTTACAAAGTTGATGTGCGGGCTTCAGCGGATGCTGTGTTTGGCCGCAAGGTTCTGCAGGCTGCAGTGGTTTGAGTTTTCTGCATTATTGCCTTGTTGGATACCCGCCCTTTCTGGACACTGCTTTTGGATGTCCCAAGTGTAACTATTTATGTTTGAAGCGGGGTATGTGACATACTTAGAATAATACCATTTTGTGAATACTCACCTGTAAAATGGATATTATAAGTATGTCACACACCCCGCTTCACCCGCCCTTTTTTGGTATCCTGGATCTTTTATATAGTGAAGCTTTTGGTTACGGTTTGAGGGTTACCAATGGTTGTTTTTTCTGGTACCTTGTTTTACTGCTGTTTGAATACTGGGGAATAAGTGGGAGGTACCAGGTATGTATAGACCGGGAAGGGCTCGCTTTTCAGGACTTCTCTGCAAAGTCGCCACCTAGAGGTGGGTATACCCAAGTGTAACTATTTATGCTTGAAGCGGGGTGTGTGACATACTTATAATGTCCATTTTACAGGTGAGTATTAACAAAATGGTATTTTCAGCACTTGTAAACCCAACGGTGCATGCGCGGCCTCTCGTCCAATCAGTTTCTCTGGCTGTGCATATTAATGTAGACCTGGAGAAGCTGAATGGAATCCCCAGCTGGACTCAATAGCGGCGCGCGCCATCACTCGCATCCTCCGGCTATGTGCGGCCAATCACTTGTGGTGGGTGTGGCCACGCACAGCCAGGATAGGATGCAAGTGATGCTGGCGCCGGCCCAAAAAGTAAGAATTGCAGATAAACTGGGGGGTTTCACACACCGGGGCATCCGAGATCGGGATACCCTGGGGAGAGGGAATTAGCCGGCCCTGGAGTCTGTTCCTCCCAATTAAAATTCCTCGCTATGTGAAACCCCCAGATCCCCAGTAAGAACTTACCTTTTCCCCTATGCTTGGCAATACAGTCTGTATAGACCAGCGCTCAGCAATCATTACAGAGTGAGCTGCCAAGGGGGGGCGTTTCACACAGCCCCAGGGATAGGCCAGCAGCCGGCCCTTGAATCTTTTAGAAACCTGGGCTGACCACTCTGGGTTTGTTCTGCTTTTCACAGGTTACACCGCTCATCAACAGAGGGGGTGGTTTAGTAAGCTTCAGCCCTAAACTTTCTTTTTTGACTCGAGGTCCACTTTAAAACGGACCAGTCACCAACCGCGCCGGTCCTGGAGTATTAATGACTGCCCGACTAGGTGCCCCTGGGGCTTTCTGATTTGGGATGCCCCACTGTGTGAACCCCCCTATTGCTAGAAAGCCCCTTACCTTTCCACTGCTCCCTGGCCAGATAGCCCACAGGTTAGGCAGTGATACGGCCGCTGGCATTCACTGGGCCGACACACAGTTCAAAACAAAGGCTTTATGCCCTTCATTAGTATACATGGCATAAAGCACTGATTGGATGAGCGCCCGTGCATGCACCGTGGGACCGGTGGAAAGGAGTCGAGTGGGGGGTGTCACACAGCAGGGCATCCCAAAATGGGATACCCCCTGGGGCAGGGACCAATCACCAACATCGTCAAAATCCTGGTGATTGGTCCACTTTTAGGGTAAGGTTTAGAGCACAATATTGAATGTGATTATACATGTAAATGTTGGCTATATGTAGCGTAATACTTTTATTGATATATGAATATCTACCACAGATTAAACATAATTATAAAAATGATGGCGAATTCTTATTGTTTTTTTTCTTATTTATGAGCATATTGGTGGATAATCATAAATCAAATCATTATATGGGGCAATAGTTTTGATTATCTGCTGGCAATAATAGGTGATCCTGATCTATTTGAAAGTGGACCAAAACCCTTTTGATCCTCACCCTTGGGGCAGCCCGATCGGGGATGCCCCGCTGTGTGAAACCCCCAGGTCACCTGAAGTAACTCACCTTTCCCCAGTCCCACGTCACATGCGCTGCCTCCCATCCAATCAACGCGCTTGACTGCACCAACCCGAACTCGGCTAGGCTCATCTAATCTAATAATAATAACATAACAAAATATATCAATGGGGAAAGTGCACTTTTCATGGTAACTATTGCCCCATATAATGATTTGATTTACTATTATCCACCAATATGCTCATAAATAAGAAAAAATAATTCACCATCATTTTTATAATTATGTTTAATATGTGGTATATATATTCATATATCAATAAAAGTATTACACTACATATAACCAACATTTACATGTATAATCACATTCAATATTCTGCTCTAAACCTTACCCTAATAGTGGACTAATCAACAGGATTCTGACAATGCTGGTGATTGGTCTCTGCCCCCGGGGGGTATCCCATTTTGGCTACCCTGTAGAGTGCGCGCTCTGGGGCTATATAGCGATGGAGCAGTGGAAAGGTAAGGGGCTTACTGGCAATCAGTGGGGGAGGGGTGGCAATCAAACAGTCGGGCATCCCGAAGCAGCATGCCCCTAATCCTGCCAGCCTAGAGTCACTATACTCCAGGACCGGCACAGGTGGTAACTGGTCCATTTTAATGTGGACCACGAGTCAAAAAAAAAAGTTTAGGGGAGAAATGTACTAATCCGCCCCCTCTGCTGATGATTGGCGGAACCTGAAACACAGAACAAAAACCAGAGTGGCCGGCCCAGGATTGTAAAATATTCAAGGGCCTGCTTCTGGCCTTTCCTTGGGGCATCGGGATGCCTCACTGTGTGAAACGCCCCCGCCCCACATCGGTAATGTGTGGCATGATGGCAGGTGGGTGGATAGGTGGGCATGATGGCATGCAGGTGGGTAAGTGGCCATGATGGCAGGCAGGTTGATTGGTGGGCATAATGGTGGGCAGGATAGGAAGTCTTTGGATGGGCATAATGGCAGATAGGTGGGTAGGCAGGCGGCTGGTTGGGCAGGCATGATGGCAGGTAGGTGGGCATGGTGGCTGGCAGGTGGTTGGGCAGTTAGATAGTCCAGGGAAGAAAGTGAGTTTCGGGCAACCTGGATGGTTTCACACAGTGGGGCATCCTGATTCTGGATGTCCCGGGGGGGTTATCCAGGGTTGATGGCCATGGGGTTTGGTCCTCTTTAAGTGTATCAGTTTTGCTGCTCTGGAAAAATGTTCAGCGTACCCTGGGGCAAGGAGGGCCGGCACATGCAGCCTTTCATTCTGTGCTGATTGTTTGCTGCTCACCAGGGGCGTAACTATAGGAGTTGCAGGGGATGCGACTGCACTGGGGCCCTAGTGGTCATTGGACCCCATCAATGTTGCTCCTCCATCCTTATTTATCATATTTGCGCTCACTTGGCATCATTTAGAGAAAGGAAGCACCATTCATCTCTGCTGTTTCACTCTCTAGTTGTCCAGCTGCATCCAACTGGGTTAGAAGACAGAAAAACAGTTGACTAAATGAAAAGGCCCCATTTAATGTTTGCACCAGGGCCCAGCTACATTTAGTTATGCCACTGCTGCTCACTAGGAGATGGAACAGGGAGGGGGAGTTATTTCACTCAATGTAATTTCTCTGTTACTAAATACATATGTGGTATTTGTCTTTCTATAGCTTATGGGGGGGATTAGTAATTTATTATTTATTTAATGTACCATACTTTTCGCCCTTTAAGACGCAACTGCCCATAACACGCACATAGGATTTAGAGGAGGAAAATTAGAGAAAAATATTCTAAACTAAATGTTCTAAAACACCCCATTACAGGCAGTGTGGCATTTCCCCATCCCATTCCCCATAGGCAGTGTGGCATTCCCCCATCCCATCCCCCATATAGGCAGTGTGGCATTCCCCCATCCCATTCCCATAGGCAGTGTGGCATTCCCCCATCCCATTCCCCATAGGCAGTGTGGCATTCTCCCATCCCATTCCCCATAGGCAGTGTGGCATTCCCCCATCCCATCCCCCATATAGGCAGTGTGGCATTCCCCCATCCCATTCCCATAGGCAGTGTGGCATTCCCCCATCCCATTCCCATAGGCAGTGTGGCATTCCCCCATCCCATTCCCATAGGCAGTGTGGCATTCCCCCATACCATTCCCATAGGCAGTGTGGTAGAATCACCCCCCAGATGCTGGAGGAGTCGGGAGCAGAGCAAACAGCAGGTTGCCAGAACAGGACCAACAAGTGGGTAAAAGCATTTCACCAGTGGTCTTTCATTTTTTAAGGGGCCAGTCCCAGGAGTATGCAGGTCAGAGCTTTGTAAAAAGTGAGTTTAGAGATCAGAGGTGGAGATGTGAGGAGGAGGTTACAGCAGAGGGAATTATATTAGATTCATTGTTTAGATGCGCAAACACCTCTGGGATTGGAGGAGTGAATTGAAATTGGAATAGTCTACATACATTGGGCACCAGATGTTGATGGATAAAGAATGGGTCAGTATGTAATTGGAATGCATTGTTTTAAGGGGACATTCACATCCTTGGCTATTAGCACTATGGTTTATCATTATATTTACACTGTCACAGTGTAAGAAGGGAGATATTTCATTGCACTGTTGATATGGTTGATATTTATTGCCATTTACTTTCTCTCATCTTTTCTTTTCTGTTCTGCCTCTTACTATCTCTTCTACTACCTGTTCTGCCCAGTGTAACTGTCTGCTATTAGGGATATTTCTTTAGAGCAGATGAACATGCAGGGGTGACCGGCTGGCCCCCCATATTGTTCTTCTTGCCCTTCTTGGTCCTATGACCTTTTTGCCTGGTGCCTTAAAAAGGAACAACACACAGGAATTTCACTTTCCTGTGTGTTGTTCCTCCGTACAGCGGCATCAAAAATTGGGATGCCCCGCTGTGTCTATCCCCCAGGTCGCCCCATACACTTACCTTTCTTCCGTTCCCACGTTGCAGACTCAGGTAAGAGCGCCGATTGGCCGAAAGGCGCGCTCTCCAATACTGTGGTGACATATCTGCTCAGACTCAAGCTCACATCCCGCCCGGCTGCTGTACAGTTTACCGGTGCTGCCATCTTCACTTCTGTCCACCTCAATTGTCTTCTCACTGGCGATGTTTTCCCAATTCAGTGGCTGATTTATCCTTCAGCTTCCAGCTAACCAGGCATGGCGTGCGGAGCGGGAGTGGTGGGCAGGGTGACCTCCAGTGACACCGATGCGTTTCGCTCCTCCCGTGGAGCTTTGTCAGGGTTGGATAAAGTGTCTGTGCAAATGCATAAAGATAATACACATAAATACCTATAGAATCAAAGCCCTCAGTAAGCAGCATATAGTGTTTACAGATAATCACATGGCAAAATCACAAGGACATCATAGCAGCATAATGGCGAGCTTACAGAGTGTAATAACCTTATGGCTGTTTCAGGTCCTAACGGATCCTTTCTCAGGGCTGTGCCAACCTCTGCTTGCCACGTTGCTGCTATGATATGTGATTGCACTTTGTAATAGTGTGGGGCACGGGGCACTTATAATCACCCCACCTGCAAACTCAAAGCAAAGCTGAAAGAGGTGAATGGCTCCAAGGTACCCAACAGATAGCCGTGTGCCTTCAGGCTCCAATTAAGATGGACCAAACTCTCTCAATTCTCTACCCCTGGGGCATCCTAATTTAGGGTGTCCCACTGAATTAAATCCTCTTGGATCGGCAGTAAACTCACATCGCCGGCAACCCCATGGTGCAGCACGGGCCGCATCCCCTGCATCTTACGGCTGATGCGGGCTCTGGCACCCAGCCATGCAGATAAGCTGGCATCGGAGCAGGCGCATCATCCGGAGGGAGTCCATATATACGGCCACACTTTCCACTCTCTATGCGGGGAATTCAGCCCTGATTGTGTCGTGGGATAACAAATAAATTGCTGGGTGCTCCCCTGAAAAACAGTCACATTGCAGGTGCGTGGCAGGGGTATCTGCAACCATATCTCCATTTATTTAAATCCAGAAAGAAACACAAGTGGCCAGAGCTTCTGCTGGATCCAATTATCAGATGCAGTTATTACTGAGTCCATTATTAAAATAGCATGTCAGGGGTTAAAAGTAGAGGTAGTCCTCATATTCCCACCATGCGACATGTTTGAGGAGTTGTTCAACTCTGCATCAAGCCGAGTGCTGAATCAACAAAATCCTAAATAAATTCCTCATGCGTAGGTGGCCCTAACTTTTAATCCAATCATGGTTACATTCTCAGCCGCATACAGATGCGCTTCATCCCGCAATCAGTGAAAAGGGTTAAAGTACCGACCAATGATATCATGCATGCAAATTGACTACATCTGATAAATGGATCCAGCAGAAGCCCTGGTCACTTTTCTTTTTGTGCTCTGTTATAGCTGGAACAGGTGAGTTTTCACAGCTTTTCAGAGGGTTTCCCACTGCAGGGCATTCCAAATAAATGTCCTAGGGACTAAAACACATAATCGCTCAACTGGGTCAGCTTTAATGAGGTCTAGCAGTCAAACGCACATCCTTTAGCAGCAAGCTTATGGGCAAAGGTCCTCCACAGTGTCAGTGTTCCCTTGCTGTCAGACACCAGTTGGCTGTCCCATGTGAACACCTGCATGGAGCAGCAAGCTGACACCCAAGTAATGAGAGAATATGGAAGCAGTTGAGTATCATTGGCCAGTATCATGCTTAAAGAGAACCAAAAATATCACAATCCCAAGTTTTTAGTTCTCCATCCCGGGGGCTTCCCGATATTAGATACCCCACTGTGTAAGAACCTGGTGGTCACTCCACCGGCGACCTCTCAGTGCTTGTAGAGTCAGCAGTGGCATCTCCCGCATCCCTCTAGTCTGTGCATGGCTGTGCCAACTTAATGACTGGTGCAGCCACATAGAACCATAGAGGGGATGTGCTGAGGATCACATGATCGGCTAAGCTTCCATTCAGCTTCTTTAGCCGCTCATTTATATGTGTGAGGAATGTTTTATGGGAGACCAGCAAGATTTCACACAGCGGGGCATCCAAAACTGGAATGATGAATTCCAGTGGTACATTAATTAATATGTATGTTTTTTTTTCTTTCTTAGGAACATTGTTAAACTGAAATACCATCAGGTATACCTAAAGTTATAACAAACAAATCAGGTAATTACTGGCGTTGAAAAAGCCCCCAGGGACGAAACTAGTTCACTTTCACTTATTTGTTTCCACCTGTCTACTTTTCTCTAAAGATTCTTTGTATATATGCAGATCAGTTTTTAATATTTTGTACAGGCAGAATGAATTGATTCAATCATGCTGACCTTGATGTTTGAATATACAGTGATCATGTATGATTAAAAAATGTATGTACATCAACCTGTTGATAGCACTCTAGGTGACTTAACACCTGAACTGCCAAATCAACCGGTTTCCTTCTTATACTTGAACATTTCAATAAAGGTATTTAAAAAAAAAACTTTTTTTGAATTTTGGAGGAATATTCTATCACAGGCGGGGTTGAACTCAAAGGTCTAATCATATTTGTTGGGAGCTAACCTATGCTTAGCTGAGTAGTAACTTTGACTTTAACATACAGACCGTGAGTCCATACCAGCCTACAACTTATGTGATAGCAAAAAGGGTGGGTCACTGGAGAGGGGTAGGTTGGTGTCTCCCTGAGGGACTTATCCAACTTTCCCTTGTCAGCCCCTTCTGTTTTCCTTTTTTCGCAAACTGGAATGACCCAGAGACAAGGTCCAAAACTTTAATTTCCCATAAAACTACACTGGCAGAGCAGATGTGAGAAGGCAAGTGGCCCTCCCTCCTCTCCCCCAGACCCAAATCATGGAGCACCCACAGCCAGCTCCAGTTTAAAAAAGAAACATTGGAAGGAATGAGCCTCAATCCTCCCACCTTCTGGACCTGATCCCACCAATACAAAGACCCAGGCTCAGACTGGGCCACTGGGGAACCAGAGGATCTTAAGTAAGAACTTACCCTCTCCGTTTCCCTGTTGCACATGGATTGGCATCAGCAAATGTTTCGCTGAAGAAGACTGGCAAACCCTACTGGGTACATGGGCAGACTGCCGAGCTGCCTTGGAGAGGGTGAGTTTCTTGGCCATATTTTGGCCTTGGATAGCCATTATAAATCCAGATAACTGGGGGATGGGAAACACAGCAGCCTATAAATGGTTTAGGTCCACTTAAATGTTTGTTCACACATCAATAGAATTCCTCCATTGACTACTGTAATGCCAATGAGAACAAAAGTCTAAACAGACTCCTGGATCACTGCCTAAGCTCCCTATGGAGTATCCCTAACCGTGTATAATGGTACTGAAAGCCTGAGATCAGGCCACCTACTCACCTTCTTGTGGCTTCCTCTGCTCTGTGCCTCCAAAAACCTGATGATCTTCTGCCGGTGGCGTGCAGAGCGGAGAGCGCCGGGATGCTGCTTCTCTGCTCTGTGCTGCATTTAATTACAGACTGCGGGATCCCAGGAAAAGGTGAGTAGGTAGGCCAATCTCTGGCTCGGTTTAGACTTTTGCAACACTTTAAAGATGAACAAAACTCGAATTTGTGATGCCCCCACTGTGTGTATTGCCCTGTGAACTTACTTTTCCCTCGTTCCCTAAGTGCAGGTCTCTCAGCCAATCAGTAGCGCTCGTTCCAATCAGATTCCTTGTGCTCAGAGCGGCAAGAAAATCTGAATAGAGTGAGTGACGCCGGCCGCATCCCCGCTCACCTCCTGCTGTGATGGCCTGATGAGAGCCTAGCTAGAGGTATTCCGGGGATGCAGCCATGGCAACAAGATGTGGTGAGGGCTCAGGGAAGAGGTGAATAATTCGGGTTGACCCCAGAGTTTCACAAAGCGAGGCATCCGAATTAGGGATGCCCCATAAAGAGGAATCAAGGGGGTGTTGTTCCTCTTTAAATGAGCAACACTTTAACATTATGAATAATTAAATATCAAAAAATGACAAAGGAATGAAAATAATTTTCTCTCTTCCCATTTTTCACAAAGCAACATTAAAGGGTTTGTCTGGGGCATAATAAGAAACAACTATACTTACCTGACCCCCTACTGGCTCTATTCTGCATGTGATGTGCCTCTGCCTCCAATCAGCAGGGGGAGCCCTTGTCCACACAGGAGCTGACTGCAAAAGAATATAAAACATTCAGGTAAAGTTTTTTCTTGGCCCAAAAGCAATTATAATAAATTCAATATAAAGAAATATGAATATGTTACTCTAAATTATTATTCCTCTTTCTCTCCTGCCATCCGTTACAGAGGAGCAATGGCCGATTTCCTCATTCCAGGGGCATCCCATATCCGGATCAGAGACAACTAACATGGCCGGTGACCTCACGGTGCATGTGCCGGCAGCGGCTGCATCCCCACTATGTCTTTAGCTGAGGCGGGTTCCCACTCCCCCCATTTCTGAATGGCTGGTGCGGGTACACGGAGGGGTGGGGATGCGGCCTGTGACGCGCTCGCTCCATTTCGTTTGTGGGACACTCAGACATCAGAGTGACTAGCAGAAGGTGAATAGAGAGGAGCATGCTGATTGGCTGCCTGTCTGTGCATGTGACACGTGATTGCCGGAAAGGTGAGTAAGCACGGCGATCTCCAGGATTACACACTGAGAGCAATAATATATTTAATATTAAAGTGGACCATATATCATGGGGTAGTTGTCTAATCAGACCTAGAGTCTTATAGGCACTAGTTAAACAACCACCCCCTGTGGTCTCGCCATTTGGGATGCCCCATTATATGAAACCCCTCCAGTTGCCTGATATTCTTACCTATCCAGCATGTGCAGCCAGTGGCGGCATCTCTCCCGGGCTCGGCCATAACTGAATAGCTGCCATAACTGTGCACAGCCTGGGGATCCCGAGTGCAGCCAGGATTCCATTCAGAATACCCGATTCGGGATGCCCCCCATTCATACCCTATATACCTCATCGGAGTTCCCACGGCACAGGTGCGGCTCCAATCAGCTTCTTTGGCCATGCATGTGCAGCTAATAAAACTGAATGGAAGTGTAGTCGCACTGGAGATGGGTGCGCGGCCTCCCCTGCATCCCTTTATGGCGGCAATTCATTTATGGAGAGTGCGGCTGCACACAGACCTAGTAAGATGCAAGAAATGGTGCCGCTGGCGAGGTGAGAATATCCAGCGAGGTGTCACACAGCAGAGCAGGACAAATCTGGATGCCCCAGGGCTGGGTATCTAACCGCACCTAGCGTCTTATAGGTCTGGTTTTGGTAGACTTTAAAGCAGACCTACACGCCTCCTGGCTACTCTGTTGCTCCATGGGGACACTAAACCAACCCAATCTACCCCCTCACACCACCAGTGCATTAGAGACATACTCACCATTTCCGTTTATCCGATGGGGGACGGGAAGCAGCTGGTGCACAAATGCCGCAGCCACCCCTCCTCCAACAGGAAACATGCTTCATCCTGGTGTGCAGCTGTTTCCGCTCCTCCATCAGAGCTTCATGATGCAATTTGGCTTCCTAGGGATTATACAAGTGGACCAATCCCCATTATTGTCACTATCCTGGTGATTGGTCCTTGTCCCTGGGGCATCCCGATTTAGGATGTGTGATCACCCACTCAACTCACCATCCCGCCATTCCCATGGCGCATGCGCGGGATCTCGTCCAATCAGGGCTTTATGTGGTGCATCCTAATGCATGGAATAAAGCCGGCATTTTAGGATAATTTGGTGGCATAGAAAGTGGGGGCAGCCACATCCCTGGTTTCCCTGTAAAATAAGTCTTTTAGTTTTAAAAGTTATTACATGAGATATTAGGAAAAAATCCCTAAGTGCAAATCACTCCCTCCTTTATTATCCTATTTGTATTTAGGGATTTTTATTTTCTTTAATTAAATAAAACTTTTACTACTGCTACATAAACTCCTCCTATAATCAGACCTCAGATGAGATGGGAAAAGGCCCCTTTCTGTAAATGTTCTGTCAATGGCAGAGGATGATGGCAGTGGCGAGACTCCAAGAGAAGCTGTCACACGGCTCTGCACCGATCTGCCCTGTCTCTGCTCCTGCAACTAGTGCTGCCTGATGCTGCTGCAACTAGTGCTGCCTGAGCGCTGATCAGCGAGCCCATCACTCTCAGCAGCAACACACTGCACTGTGGCACTGTGGCGTCTCCTGGCAAGATGACGTCACCCACCGCATCTCGGCCACGCCCACCCACTGGCCCTGTGGCGCAGTAAGCTAATGTCCTGTGCGGCTGGCTTACTCGGAAGTAGCCGAGTCCACTGGATCGAATCCCACTTAAGGCCCATTAATAGGCGGCAAATAAGAGACGTGGACAATGCCGGCTGCCTGTTTTTTCTTTCTTAATTACTAGTAAAACGTTTATCTTTTTATGTATTAAAAAAATATATTAAAAATCTTTTTTTTTACTATTTAACAAAAATCTGCCATACAATCAGCACAATATATATCACTGACAAATAAACGTGTTTTACATAAAAAAAAAAACCTTAATGGCCACAGGATGGGGCTAGATAATCATACAGATAGCAATAGCTCATGTCCCAAAATATAGGCATTCAGCACCATATTTTATTAATAAGAAAAATATAATATTGGGGAAAGTGCACTTAGGATGACAATTTTTTTTTTTTTGCACAAAAAAATAAAGTGGACATCGTTTTGGCACAAAGAAAATGACACAAAGTGCCTATTCCCCGACGTTCTATTTCCCTAAAAAAAACGAGCCAACCTGTGACGGTCCCGAGAAGCACGGCAACACCTACAGATCAAGGCACAGGGTCGGATTTGAACCCATGACGAAGTGATCATGACAGGCATGTTCACTAGCTGCTCGCGCCACAGGCTGCTCAGGTACTGAATGACTGAAAATGCTTTATAAAGTCTCTAAGCAACACTCGCACATGCGCAGTGGAGTTCTCTGATCTGCCGCAGTCCTTCTCTGTGCACATTACTGGGGAATGAGGCGGAGCCCTATATAGCTATGGGTGGGTGAGTGGTGTGAGGAAGTAGGGGGCGGGGCTATGCAAATCTCTGATGCCGGGGCAGCATCGCATCAGCAGACGCCGACATTCCCGCTGCTGTTACAATGGGAGCGCTCTGTATTACGCGCATGCCCACTCACAGGCTGGTTACGCTGAGGCAGAGGCCGCATGTGCGAGTGTTGCGCAACAACTTATAAAGCAGTTGAGCTCTGTCATCCAAAGTGCACTTTCCCCAACTTTATATTTTTCTTATTTTCTTATGACTTTTTTATTATACTTTTGATGCCAATTATTAAAGTGTCATTTTCTTTGTGATAAAATGATGTCCATTTTATTTTTATTTTTCATTTCTTATATTTATATTATATATATATATATATATTATATATATATATATGGCAAAACAAAAATTTCCCCAAAGTTATATTTTTCTTACCATATTATTATTAAAAATTTATAATTTTATTTAAAAAATAAGCCTGTGTGGCGGTCTTCACTGATGCAGCAAATTCCTTAGTGACCAAGGCTCTGCTAGGTCTGCAGAGCAGCGGCCGTTGCTCCCACCTGCTGAGGCCCAGTCACACCTCACAAGTGGCGTCAGGCGCGGCTCGCACATGCGCAGTGCCGCTACGGAAACGGGTCAGGGGGGACAACCCTCAGGAGGCCAAGAGAATATTATATTTTTTTTTTTATAATTTATTTTTTACTTTGTGGGCGGCAGACTAAACTTCCCTGATGTGCAGCGCTTGCGTCTGTCCCCCCCCCCCCCCTTGGTGTGCTGCGTTCCACTGTGGAGCGCAGCCTCATCATAGCGCTGTCCTATGTGTGTGTAGGCCCGGGGGAGTGGCTTGCGGTGGTGCGGCTGCGCTCCACTTCAGCGTGGCCAGGCCTCACAGTGTAATGGCCGCGTCCGCCAGCCACGCCCAAGCCTCAGTGCTCCCAGCCATTGTCTTCCCTCCCTCCCCATGCTGCAGCCGCCCAGTATGGTCACCAGCCACACCCCCGGCCTAGCCCACTGCTCCCGTGACTCCCCTTCCTTCTATATTTTTTTTTTTTTACTTTTATTTCCCATCAAAAAGGTTTAAGTGGAGAATGGACATTCACTTCCAGTTGTCTCCAGCCCTCTAGACAAAAATAGTGTCTGATCACCATATTGGGATGCCCCAGTAACACAGATGAATCCCAGGTCCGCTTTATAGTCGCTCACGGTTGGCAGCCCTGGAATCTATAAGATTCCTGTGTCGCCTGATTCCCTCCCTTTGGGCATACTGAAACGGGATGCCCATGATGTGTGACCCCCCCAGTCACATACCTTCTTCCTGATCACATGGTGCATGCGCAAGCCGCGGTCACGGAGCTAGTGGCAGACATTTGTAAATGGGAGGAGCAAGAATGCGTCCTGTAGCGAGGATGCATCCGCCGGCGCCCTCGCCTGCTTTGGGTTATAATCATTCCGTACATGTGCCGTAGGACCGGGGGAAGGTGAGTTACGTTGGGCGACCTGGAGGGATTCCAAAACGGGGGCAGGGATTAAAACCCGGCATAGTCCAAACCCTGGGTTTTGGTCCACTTTAAAGATTTCATAAGAATAAAAGTAATAATCCTTTGTTTATCCACCATGGAGGATTACTCCTATTTCAGCGCTTGTAAACCCAACGGTGCATGCGCGGCCTCTCATCCAATCAGTTTCTCTGGCTGTGCATATTAATGTACCTGGAGAAACTGAATGGAATCCCCAGCTGCACGCAATAGCGGCGCGCGGCATCACTCGCATCCTCCGGCTGTGTGCGCCCAATCACAGCCATTCACTTGTGGTGGGCGTGGCCACGCACAGCCAGGATAGGATGCGAGTGATGCTGGCGCCGGCCCAAAAGGTAAGAATTTCGGATAAACTGGGGGGTTTCACACACCGGCGCATCCGAGATCGGGATACCCTGGGGAGAGGGAATTAGCCGGCCCTGGAGACTCTCAGACTTCAGTGTTGGCCTTGGCTCACTTTAAAGTGGAACAAAACATAAGAATGTAACTTTTTTAGGTCAGTTCCTCCCAATTAAAATGCCCCGCTATGTGAAACCCCCAGATCCCCAGTAAGAACTTACCTTTTCCCCAATGCTTGGCAATACAGTCTGTATAGACCAGCACTCAGCAATCATTACCGAGTGAGCTGCCAAGAGGGGGCGTTTCACACAGCCCCAGGGATAGGGCAGTAGCCAGCCCTTGAATTTTTTAATATCCTGGGCTGGACACTTTGGGTTTTGTTCGGCTTTTCACAGGTTACACCGCTCATCAGAAGAGGGGGTGGTTGAGTAAACGTCTTCACTAAACTTTCTTTTTTGACTCGAGGTCCACTTTAAAACGAACCAGTCACCAACCTTGCCGGTCCTGGAGTATTAATGAATGCCCGACTAGGTGCCCTGGGGCTTTCTGATTTGGGATGCCACACTGTGTGAACCCCCACCCCCTCCATTGCCAGCAAGCCCCTCACCTTTCCGCTGCTCCCTGGCTAGATAGCCCACAGGTTAGGCAGTGATACGGCCACTGGCATTCACTATGCCGACACACAGTCCAAAACAAAAGCTTTATGCCCTTCATTAGTATACGCGCTGATTGGATGAGCGCCCGTGCATGCACCATGGGATCGATGGAAAGGTGAGTGGAGTTGGCAATCTGGGGGGATACCCCCGGGGGGCAGGGACCAATCACCAGCATAATATTGAATGTGATTATACATGTAAATGTTGGTTATATGTAGCGTAATACTTTTATTGATATATGAATATCTATACCACAGATTAAACATAATTATAAAAATGATGGTGAATTCTTATTGTTTTTTTTATGAGCATATTGGTGGATAATCATAAATCAAATCATTATATGGGGCAATAGTTTTGATTATTTGTTGCCAATAATAGGTGATCCTGATTTATTTGAAAGTGGACCAAAACACTTTTGATCCTCACCCCTGGGGCAGCCCGGTCGGGGATGCCCCGCTGTGTGAAACCCCCAGGTCACCAGAAGTAACTCACCTTTCCCAAGTCCCACGTCACATGCGCTGCCTCCCGTCCAATCAATGTGATTGACTGCGCCAAAGTGAACTCGGCTTGGCTCGTCTAATCTAATGATAACATTATAAAAATATATTGTTGGGGAAAGTGCACTTTTCATGCTATTGCCCAATATAATGATTTGATTTACTATTATCCACCAATATGCTCATAAATAATTATGTTTAATAAGTGGTATAGATATTCATATATCAATGAAAGTATTACGTTACATATAACCAACATTTACATGTATAATCGCATTCAATATTCTATTCTAATCTAAACCTTACCCTAAAAGTGGGCCAAACAACAGGATTATTACTGTCCTTGTGATTGGTCCCTGCCCCCGGGGGGGTATACCATTTTGGCTACCCGGTGAAGTGCTCGTTTTGGGGCTATCTAGAGAGGGAGCAGTGGAAAGGTAAGGGGCTTACTGGCAATCAATGGGGGTGAGTTAGGGTTCAAACAGTGGGGCATCCCGAATCAGCATGCACCAGGGGCACCTAATCCTGCCGGTCTAGAGTCAATAAGACTCCAGGACCGGCGCAGGTGGTTACTGGTCCATTTTAATTTGGACCTCAAGTCAAAAAAGAAAGTTTAGGGGAGAAATGTACTAATCCACCTCCTCTGCTGATGAGTGTCGGAACCTGTTAAAAGCAAAACAAAAACCAGAGTGGCCGGCCCAGGATTTTATAAGACTCAAGATGAGCACTTCACTGCGCAGATGTGAGATCTCAGGGGCGGTGCAGTGCATCATGGGACAGAGATAAAAACAAGATGGCGCTGCCCTACAGAAAGCGTTTAAGAAGATTGGTGGAGTGCAGGAGGAAGAGCAGAAGTTTAACCTGCCAAATGCAGAAGCAAAGGGAACATATGGTGAAGTTTGGGGATTTCCTGATAACTCCCCAGACTGTCCAGTGTTTCTCTTTAAAGGAGGCCAAAACCGCATCTAGAATATTTTAAAGTATACCAAAAGCAAAAAAAGAGGCCAGAGGACTTAAACTGGGCCTTCAGCATGATTTCATGAAAAGCCCAAACCCTTAAAAAACTATTCCCCAGCATATAAAATTAATATTAAGTTTTTAGTTGGTTACTTATTATTTTTTCCCCTGCTGGGCTGCAACTCTCTCAGGACTCTAGGATATGGACGCCGCCATCATGACGAGGAAGCATCACATATACTGAGGAAAGGAGAGCGGGATAAAGTACAGGGGGTGGGGTTATAGCTGTGCTTTGCACAGACAGAGCAGAGCTGGGGTCAGGGAAAGGACAGCAATCCCAGAATGCAGAGCAACAGTCAGAAGACAACTGCCTGATGCTCCATGAGCCGCCATCTTGGATGTTTAAAGGCTCATAGCATACAGTAGATGCAGGTGGGATGATTTTTAATGTGAGCAATGTATGTACGCGGTGTGTGAGAAACATATAAGATATGCTCTTATTCAGAGTGAAGTTCCGCTTTAATCCCCTCCCAGGTGCAGGTCCGGATGGTCCCGCAGCACACAGCAGACTACTTTCGGCTGTGCTGCTGCTTTTTCCAGCTGCTTCCGGATTCATGTAGTGCGGTAAATCGTGCTACATGAACCATCCAGCAGCTACAATTCCGGAGGTCCCCCGCCGCCGAAGCTCTCACCTCGCACTCGCCCCTGTCATAGCCACTGCCGTACACTGTGGGATATATACTTCCTGGTCTAGCAAGATGTCGGGGCGAGAGGTACGGGAGCCAGCAGCCTGGTAAGGTGAGTAGGTCATTAAGTGGTTTGCATGATTATTAAGGAACTTTTTCATTTTTAACTCTTAAAGTAAAAAAAATGAAAAACAAAACTTTTAGACTTTCAGGTTTTAAAGTGGCCCAAAACCCAGGATTTAGACTAGCCTGGATTTTGAACCTTTTCCTGGGGGCACCCCGATTCGGGATGACCCACCGTGTGAAACCCTCCAGGTCGCCCGCTCCAATACACCTTTACCTGGTCCTACGGCGCATGCATCCAATCAGCACACACGCTTGTCTAGGCTCGTTTCAGCAGCCAAACTAGGCCGAGCACGTGGCGCAGCATCCCTGCTGTCCTCTAAATGCCTAAAGAGATAGTGGGGATGCAGCCACTGCTTGCACATGCGCCATTGGAACGGGAGAGAAGGTGAGTATACCGGATGGCCATGGGGGGGTTTCACACAGCGGGACATCCCGAATCTGGATGCCCCAGAGGTAAGGGAATGTAGCGGCTAATTGGAGGAGAGCCGCACCTGTGCAAGCGAAATGTTGGCAAGGTATGTAAATTGGACGATCGGAGGGGTGTCATGCAGCAGGGCATCCCAAAGAGTGAAAATCCAAAACCACTTAACTGACGCATGAAAAATTAAAAAGCCGTCTCAATTTTTTAAGAAAATGAAAATGAAAAAAAAATGTCTAGTTTTTTATTGTAGATCTGTAATCTGTATCTTATGTGATAAAGGTGGCGCGTATCTACGGTTACTGACATGCATTTTAACTCCTTAAAAAACTATCCCCCAGTATCTAAAATTAATATATTTTAAGTTTTTAGTCACTTACTTATCATTCTTTTCCCCACCAGGGGATTTTACATAAAAAAATCTTAGGTCCTGTAGTCTAAAAGCTGTGCGGGAGTGTATGTTTATTTATTTTGTCTGGACGCGGAACAACCATTTTTCACAGGGTTGTGTCCGGAGTGCAGGAAGGCCTCCCAATTGTTGATTTCTCCTATTTAACGCCATTAAATTCACGGGTACGGGCATTGGCAATCAGGACGCCTCCCTACACTCAAAACTGTTTTGTTCTGCTTTAAGCTTCAGGGGTATCACCCCATTCCCATAGGTAGTGTGGCTCTCCCCATCCCATTCCACAGAGACAGTGTGGCTGTTCCCCGATCCCATTCCCCATAGGCAGTGTGTCATTCCCCCATCCCATTCCCCATATAGGCAGTGTGGTAGAATCACCCCCCAGATGCTGGAGGAGTCGGGAGCAGAGCAAACAGCAGGTTGCCAGAACAGGACCAGCAAGTGGGTAAAAGCATTTCACCAGTGGTCTTTCTTTTTTAAGGGGGCAGTCCCAGGAGTATGCAGGTCATAGTTTTGGAAAAAGTGAGTTTAAAGATCAGAGGTGGAGATCTGAAGAGGAGGTTACACCAGAGGGAATTATATTAGATTCATTGTTTAGATGCGCAAACACCTCTGGGATTGGAGGAGTGAATTGAAATTGGAATAGTCTACATACATTGGGCACCAGATGTTGATAGATAGAGATGAGCGAACTTTTGAAAAATTCGATTCGGCTGAGTCGCCGAATTTTCCGTCAAAATACGTTTCGGTCCGAATTTATTCGTGACAAATCGCTATTAAAAACGGTTATTTCTGAGCCTCCTAGAGCCTCAATAGTGTTGTAAACCATTCTGCCTTGCTGTAACACGCATAAGATGCGTGCTGGGTTAGTGAAATAACACTGTAAATAATTAGGACATGCAGATCAGAGGCATCGCTAATAGAATCACAGAGCGGCACAATTGCAGAGAGTGCCATCACTATGAGGGGCCCCTATAGTGCCTGAAAAACACACCCTGGAGCTGGAAGCAGCAGGAGGCCAAAGATTAGCTGAATCACACCCTGGAGTTGCAAGCAGCAGCAGGAGCAGCAGCCCAAACATTGCTTGAAAGAGACACTGGAGTTGGCTGCAGGAGGCCAAAAATTGGATTAATCACACCCTGCCGTTGCAAGCAGCAGCCCAAACATTGCTTGAAAGAGACACTGGAGTTGGCTGCAGGAGCCCAAAAATTGGATGAATCACACCCTGGCGTTGCAAGCAGCAGCAGCCCAAACATTGCTTGAAAGAGACACTGGAGTTGGCTGCAGGAGGCCAAAAATTGGATAAATCACACCCTGGCGTTGCAAGCAGCAGCAGCAGCCCAAACATTGCTTTAAAGAGACCCTGGAGTTGGCTGCAGGAGCCCAAAAATTGGATGGATCACACCCTGGCGTTGCAAGCAGCAGCAGCATCCAAAACATTGCTTGAAAGAGACACTGGAGTTGGCTGCAGGAGGCCAAAAATTGGATGAACCACTCCCTGGCGTTGTAAGCAGCAGCCCAAACATTGCTTGAAAGAGACACTGGAGTTGGCTGCAGGAGCCCAAAAATTGGATGAATCACACCCTGGAGTTGCAAGCAGCAGGAGCAGGAGCCCAAACATTACTTTAAAGAGACACTGGAGTTGGCAGCAGGAGCCCAAAAATTGGATGAATCACACCCTGGAGTTGCAAGCAGCAGCAGCAGACCAAACATTGCTTTAAAGAGACACTGGAGTTGGCTGCAGGAGCCCAAAAATTGGATGAATCACACCCTGGTGTTGCAAGCAGCAGGAGCAGACCAAACATTGCTTTAAAGAGACACTGGAGTTGGCTGCAGGAGCCCAAAAATTGGATGAATCACACCCTGGTGTTGCAAGCAGCATCAGCCCAAACATTGCTTTAAAGAGACACTGGAGTTGGCTGCAGGAGGCCAAAAATTAGATGAATCACACCCTGGCGTTGCAAGCAGCAGCAGCAGCCCAAACATTGCTTTAACGAGACACTGGAGTTGGTTGCAGGAGCCCAAAAATTAGATGAATCACACCCTGGAGTTGCAAGCAGCAGGAGCCCAAAAATTGGATGAATCACACCCTGTAGTTACAAGCAGCAGCAGCAGCCCAAACATTGCTTGAAAGAGACACTGGAGTTGGCAGCAGGAGCCCAAAAATTGGATGAATCACACCCTGGCGTTGCAAGCAGCAGCAGCAGCCCAAACATTGCTTTAACGAGACACTGGAGTTGGTTGCAGGAGCCCAAAAATTAGATGAATCACACCCTGGAGTTGCAAGCAGCAGGAGCCCAAAAATTGGATGAATCACACCCTGTAGTTACAAGCAGCAGCAGCAGCCCAAACATTGCTTTAAAGAGACACTGGAGTTGGCTGCAGGAGCCAAAAATTGGATGAATCACACACTGGCATTGCAAGCAGCAGCAGCAGCCCAAACATTGCTTTAAAGAGACACTGGAGTTGGCTGCAGGAGCCCAAAAATTGGATGAATCACACCCTGGTGTTGCAAGCAGCAGCAGCAGCAGCCCAAACATTGCTTTAAAGAGACAATGGAGTTGGCTGCAGGAGCCCAAAAATTGGATGAATCACACCCTGGCATTGCAAGCAGCAGCAGCAGCCCAAACATTGCTTGAAAGAGACTCTGGAGTTGGCTGCAGGAGGCCAAAAATTGGATAAATCACACCCTGGCGTTGCAAGCAGCAGCAGCAGCCCAAACATTGCTTTAAAGAGACACTGGAGTTGGCTGCAGGAGCCCAAAAATTAGATGAATCACACCCTGGAGTTGCAAGCAGCAGGAGCCCAAACATTACTTTAAAGAGACACTGGAGTTGGCAGCAGGAGCCCAAAAATTGGATGAATCACACCCTGTAGTTGCAAGCAGCAGCAGCCCAAACATTGCTTGAAAGAGACACTGGAGTTGGCTGCAGGAGGCCAAAAATTGGATGAATCACACCCTGGCATTGCAAGCAGCAGCCCAAGCATTGCTTGAAAGAGACACTGGAGTTGGCTGCAGAAGCCCAAAAATTGGATGAATCACACCCTGGTGTTGCAAGCAGCAGCAGCAGCAGCCCAAACATTGCTTTAAAGAGACACTGGAGTTGGCTGCAGGAGCCCAAAAATTAGATGAATCACACCCTGGAGTTGCAAGCAGCAGGAGCCCAAACATTACTTTAAAGAGACACTGGAGTTGGCAGCAGGAGCCTAAAAATTGGATGAATCACACCCTGGTGTTGCAAGCAGCAGCAGCAGCAGCCCAAACATTGCTTTAAAGAGACACTGGAGTTGGCTGCAGGAGCTCAAAAATTGGATGAATCACACCCCGGCATTGCAAGCAGCAGCAGCAGCCCAAACATTGCTTGAAAGAGACACTGGAGTTGGCTGCAGGAGGCCAAAAATTGGATGAATCACACCCTGGCGTTGCAAGCAGCAGCCCAAGCATTGCTTGAAAGAGACACTGGAGTTGGCTGCAGAAGCACAAAAATTGGATGAATCACACCCTGGTGTTGCAAGCAGCAGCAGCAGCAGCCCAAACATTGCTTTAAAGAGACACTGGAGTTGGCTGCAGGAGCCCAAAAATTAGATGAATCACACCCTGGAGTTGCAAGCAGCAGGAGCCCAAACATTACTTTAAAGAGACACTGGAGTTGGCAGCAGGAGCCTAAAAATTGGATGAATCACACCCTGGCGTTGCAAGCAGCAGCAGCCCAAACATTGCTTTAAAGAGACACTGGAGTTGGCTGCAGGAGCTCAAAAATTGGATGAATCACACCCCGGCATTGCAAGCAGCAGCAGCAGCCCAAACATTGCTTGAAAGAGACACTGGAGTTGGCTGCAGGAGCCAAAAAATTGGATGAATCACACCCTGTAGTTGCAAGCAGCAGCAGCAGCCCAAACATTGCTTTAAAGAGACACTGGGGTTGGCTGCAGGAGCCCAAAAATTGGATGAATCACACCCTGTAGTTGCAAGCAGCAGCAGCAGGGGCCCAAACATTGCTTGAAAGAGACACTGGAGTTCGCTGCAGGAGCCCAAACATTGGATGAATCACACCCTGGAGTTGCAAGCAGCAGCAGCAGGAGCCCAATCATTACTTTAAAGAGACATTGGAGTTGGCTGCAGAAGCCCAAAAATTGGATGAATCACACCCTGGCGTTGCAAGCAGCAGCAGCCCAAACATTGCTTTAAAGAGACACTGGAGTTGGCTGCAGGAGCCCAAAAATTGGATGACTCACACCCTGTAGTTACAAGCAGCAGCAGCAGCAGCCCAAACATTGCTTTAAAGAGACACTGGAGTTGGCAGCAGGAGCCCAAAATTTGGATGAATCACACCCTGTAGTTGCAAGCAGTAGCAGCAGCCCAAACGTTGCTTTAAAGAGACACTGGAGTTGGCTGTAGGAGCCGAAAAATTGAATGAATCACACCCTGGAGTTGCAAGCAGCAGGAGCACAAACATTGACTGGAAGGCACACCCTCAAGTTGGCATCAGCAGGAGCCCAAAAATTGGCTGGAAGGCACACCTTGAAGTTGGCATCAGCAGTAGGCCAAAAATTGGCTGGAAGGCACACCCTGAAGTTGGCATCAGCAGGAGCCCAAAAATTGACTGGAAGGCACACCCTGGAGTTGGCAGCAGCAGCAGGAGGAACCCAGAAATTGGCTGGAAGGCACACCCTGAAGTTGGCATCAGCAGGAGCCCAAAAATTGACTTGAAGGCACACCTTGAAGTTGGCATCAGCAGTAGGCCACAAATTAGCTGCAAGGCACACCCTGAAGTTGGCTGCAGCAGGAGCCCAAAAATTGACTGGAAGGCACACCCTGGAGTTGGCAGCAGCAACAGGAGGAACCCAGAAATTGGCTGGAAGGCGCACCCTGAAGTTGGCATCAGCAGTAGGCCAAAAATTGGCGGGAAGGCACACCCTGAAGTTGGCATCAGCAGGAACCCAGAAATTGGCTGGAAGGCACACCCTGAAGTTGGCATCAGCAGTAGGCCAAAAATTGGCGGGAAGGCACACCCTAAAGTTGGCATCAGCAGGAGGCCAAAAATTGGCGGTAAGGCACACCCTGAAGTTGGCAGCAGCAGGAGCCCAAAAATTGACTGGAAGGCACACCCTGGAGTTGGCAGCAGCAGCAGGAGGATCCCAGAAATTGACTGGAAGGCACACCCTGAAGTTAGCAGCAGCAGGAACCCAGAAATTGGTCTAAAGACATAAATATGTTTTGCACCATTTAGAAAGTGTAAAACGTGGCACCATGCTGAATCTAGTCAAATGCATCAGCCATTGGTGGGTGGAAATCCTGGCTGATCTATCCCGGATTCATTTTGACAAAGGTGAGTCTCTCCACATTTTTAGTTGACAGACGAGTTCTCCTCGCCGTAACTATGGCCCCACGCTACTTGCCGGCAGGACAGCTGTTCCAGGGCAAACTCTGCTAGTTGCGACCACAAGCCAAGTTTGGCTGCCCAGAAGTCCGGCGGATCCTCAAGGTGTGTTGGCATGGTCATGTTAAGGTATGACATGACCTGCTGGTTTAGGTCCTGCTCCAGGTCTTCCTGCTGCTCATGAGTAGCCTCACTATGCGGTTGTAGAAAGCTACTCATTAGCGACTGAAGACTGAGGCTGCTACTGATGGAGCTGCTGCTGCTGCTCCTGCCAACCCCCCCAGCAGGCATGGCAGTGGAAGGTGAGCGCAGAGGTCCCCTCAAGTCAGACCTGCGAGAGTATGGACCATGGCTCAGATAGGCATCGGCCAACTGACCACGCAGAATGTCTTTGTAGTAGTTCAGTTTGTCCTCCCTCTCGGCGGGTTTAAAAAATGCCCCCATTTTGTGCCGGAAGCGAGGGTCCAATAAGATGGAGAGCCAGAAGTCATCCCGCTGACAAATGGAAACAATTCTGGGGTCACTACGCAAGCACGTGAGCATGCTTCCTGTCATTTGCGCAAGTGACTCGGAGGGACTACCTGTCTCCATCTCCACTGCATACTGCCACGGTGTGTCCGGGTGCTCTGTCTCGCCTTCCTAAAAAACCCTCTAGCTCCTCTTGCTGCTCCTGCTCCTCCTCTCCTGTCCGCTGACTAGATAAACCAGGCATTTCGCCAAGCCTAAACTGTGTTTCACTGGGCTCCTCCTCCTCTTCCTCCTCCTCCGATGTCACGGAGAGATGGTATACAGCACCGGCTATCCGTCAGGCAGACCCCCTCCTTCATGCCCGTTTAACCGGGGGGGGGGGGGGGGTCTCCTGGGTTTGTGCAGTCTTTCAAATCAGCCTAGGAGATAATAAATACATGAGACAGAAGGACACAGTCATTGGAATGCATCTGACTATCTCATGGAGATGCATCTGGTGCTCCTCCCTTTGACGATTTTATTTATAGTGAAATAAAAAACTTACATACGCCATCTAGAGGAGGCATATCATCATATTAGATAAAAACTGAATATCTGGCTCAGTAATTGGTCTGTTCTACCTAATGAGCATGTTGAAATGTTATCTACGTCTAAAAAGGAGGCGACTGCAAAGGCGTTGTCCATCTTCTCGACGCCATCTTTATCACAGAAATGTGTTAATAGCAGCTTCATTAACTTTATAGCACTAATTTCAGTACAAGCAAAAGGAAAGAATCAGCGCAGAGAGAAGTGGCTTACTGAGGGTTTATTTCACGTTTATTAGCCACTAAAGCTTACAATGCAAAGATAGGAATCTGAAATCAACTGATGTGAATGGAGAGAGGGAATGTTTATATATATATATATATATATATATATATATATATATATATATATATATTTATATTTATTTATTTATTTATTAATTTTATTGATTCTGACCTCCATCCATCAGAGATACAGCAGACACCTGGGCCAGCCAGCACCGGCCCAAAAGAAGGTACCCTACAGATGAGGCCGCACAACCAATATTAAAATTAAAAATTAAGTATCTTTAATATTACCAAAGTACCAATACAAAAAACACTATACAGACACACATGAAAACTATTAAAGTGGACCAACACCCTGCCCTTTTTTTTTTTTTTTTATGTCAGTTTAAAATATGGAAAATGTGCAGCAGGACCCGTTCTAACTAGTAAAAAAAAAAAAAAATTACCTTGTATTCTTCCTCGCTGCGTCGCTTCCATTTGCATTTATCTCCGCCATCTTGGTTTTTTCTTATAAAAGGAAGAGATCCTTTGACCTTTTACTAACTCAAATCACGCGCATGCGCAGTAGTTAGGTGAAGCGCCGCTTGCATCGGGAGCGAGCGGCGCTTCACCTGACCCAAATCAGCGTTACTGCGCATGCGCGATTTCCCCCTCCAGGGTACGGGCGCGCACTGGATCCGACGGTGCCGTCATAGCTGGGGCGGGCACATGGGCGTGGGCAGGCAGGGGAAGGTGCAAGCGGCAAGTTGAAGCCGGAGCCGGGAACATGGAGTCGGTAAGACGAGCAGGCGGAGGCTTCATGCGGTGATCACAGCGCACTACACACACCCGGAGGACCGTAATGTATGCTCACACTGCTGCCGCCCTCAGCGCTGTTTCTGCTGTTACCTGCCCGCCTGAGGGAGGTGGCGGCCCTGGAGTAAGTGGTGTGCCGGCCTCAGAGCACACTGCTGCGCTGGCCGGGGCGAGGAGGTCACGACAAGTTTATGTAGCTGAGACAATGAATGCTGGCCTCCTGTGCTGCACAGACACAGTGCATGATGGCCAGGAATCTGGACACTCTATGCAGTGGTCCCCAACCCCCGGGCCGCGGACCGCTACCGGTCCGTGGCTCAAATGGCGCCCCGCGCTCCAAACCCCTTACATCATCCCTGCACAGGGCCGTATTTGTAAGCTGCAGCTGCTGCTGTCGGGACATCGAGGACGTGACTGAGTCTGAGCAAAGGTGTGTGCAAGCAAGCGGAGGAGGGGATGGGTGGCTTGCCGAGCCGCCCGGGAGTTTGTTTACTTCAAATACAGGAGAACACTCAACTGCAGCAGAGCATGATGTATCCAAAGGGCTGCTCAGTGCGGTCCTGGGGGAAGAACATCACTTGCTGCTGAGCTGGAACAGGAGGCGGGAAATAACGGCATCCTCACCAGAAGGAAGCTTTCTGTGATCGGGGCCCCCTTCTAGCTAAGGAGAAGAGGAGAGCGACATGAGAGCAAAGCTGTGCTGCTGATTGCCAGGTCCGTGTGTCCTACCTCCTCTTCCCCTCTGTTCTTCTATTGTTGTTTCCTGACGTTTAATTTTTCAGAATTGCAGCACATGTGATGGAGCTGGAGTAGTGGATAGTAGATGTGTAAGTTTTATTAGATGTGTGCAGTCTGCTGCTGCTTGTGCTAACCATGTTTGAGTTGTGTGATACTGCAGCAGTCTGCTTTTTCTACCTCCAGTCCACTGTGCTTCTTTCTAGCTGCAAATTACTGCCTTACAGCCCCTTTATATTGCCCATTCTGCCTCTTCCTGCTGCCCCATGTATTCCTTACTGCTACTCTCTGTATTCCTTACTGCTTCCCACCCTGCTCTCTCCCTGCTGCCCTCTGTGCCCATTCCTATTACCCACCCTGCCCTCTCCCTACTGCCCTCTGTGCTCATTGCCATTGCCCACCCTGCTGCCCTCTGTGCCCATTGCCATTGTCCACCCTGCTCTCTCCCTGCTGCCCTCTGTGCTCATTGCATTGCCCACCCTGCTGCCCTCTGTGTCCATTGCCATTGTCCACCCTGCTCTCTCCCTGCTGCCCTCTGTGCCCATTACCATTGTCCACCCTGCTCTCTCCCTGCTGCCCTCTGTGCCCATTACCATTGTCCACCCTGCTCTCTCCCTGCTGCCCTCTGTGTCCATTGCCATTGTCCACCCTGCTCTCTCCCTGCTGCCCTCTGTGCCCATTGCCATTGTCCACCCTGCTCTCTCCCTGCTGCCCTCATTGCATTGCCCACCCTGCTGCCCTCTGTGCCCATTGCCATTGTCCACCCTGCTCTCTCCCTGCTGCCCTCATTGCATTGCCCACCCTGCTGCCCTCTGTGCCCATTGCCATTGTCCACCCTGCTCTCTCCCTGCTGCCCTCATTGCATTGCCCACCCTGCTGCCCTCTGTGCCCATTGCCATTGTCCACCCTGCTCTCTCCCTGCTGCCCTCTGTGCCCATTGCCATTGTCCACCCTGCTCTCTCCCTGCTGCCCTCTGTGCTCATTGCATTGCCCACCCTGCTGCCCTCTGTGTCCATTGCCATTGTCCACCCTGCTCTCTCCCTGCTGCCCTCATTGCATTGCCCACCCTGCTGCCCTCTGTGCCCATTGCCATTGTCCACCCTGCTCTCTCCCTGCTGCCCTCTGTGTCCATTGCCATTGTCCACCCTGCTCTCTCCCTGCTGCCCTCTGTGTCCATTGCCATTGTCCACCCTGCTCTCTCCCTGCTGCCCTCTGTGTCCATTGCCATTGTCCACCCTGCTCTCTCCCTGCTGCCCTCATTGCATTGCCCACCCTGCTGCCCTCTGTGCCCATTGCCATTGTCCACCCTGCTCTCTCCCTGCTGCCCTATGTGCCCATTGCCATTGTCCACCCTGCTCTCTCCCTGCTGCCCTCTGTGCTCATTGCATTGCCCACCCTGCTGCCCTCTGTGTCCATTGCCATTGTCCACCCTGCTCTCTCCCTGCTGCCCTCATTGCATTGCCCACCCTGCTGCCCTCTGTGCCCATTGCCATTGTCCACCCTGCTCTCTCCCTGCTGCCCTCTGTGTCCATTGCCATTGTCCACCCTGCTCTCTCCCTGCTGCCCTCATTGCATTGCCCACCCTGCTGCCCTCTGTGCCCATTGCCATTGTCCACCCTGCTCTCTCCCTGCTGCCCTCTGTGCCCATTGCCATTGTCCACCCTGCTCTCTCCCTGCTGCCCTCTGTGTCCATTGCCATTGTCCAGATTGTATGCTCTGTGTGTGTGTGTCAGGCCAGATTGTATGCTGTGTGTGTGTGTGTGTCAGGCCAGATTGTATGCTGTGTGTGTGTGTGTGTGTGTCAGGCCAGATTGTATGCTGTGTGTGTGTGTGTGTGTCAGGCCAGATTGTATGCTGTGTGTGTGTGTGTGTGTGTCAGGCCAGATTGTATGCTGTGTGTGTGTGTGTGTGTGTCAGGCCAGATTGTATGCTGTGTGTGTGTGTGTGTGTCAGGCCAGATTGTATACTGTATGCTCTGTGTGTGTGTCAGGCCAGATTGTATGCTCTGTGTGTGTGTCAGGCCAGATTGTATGCTCTGTGTGTGTGTGTCAGGCCAGATTGTATGCTCTGTGTGTGTGTGTCAGGCCAGATTGTATGCTCTGTGTGTGTGTGTCAGGCCAGATTGTATACTGTGTGTGTGTGTCAGGCCAGATTGTATGCTGTGTGTGTGTGTGTGTGTGTGTGTCAGGCCAGATTGTATGCTGTGTGTGTGTGTGTGTGTGTGTGTGTGTCAGGCCAGATTGTATGCTGTGTGTGTGTGTGTGTGTCAGGCCAGATTGTATGCTGTGTGTGTGTCAGGCCAGATTGTATGCTCTGTGTGTGTGTGTGTGTCAGGCCAGATTGTATGCTCTGTGTGTGTGTGTCAGGCCAGATTGTATGCTCTGTGTGTGTGTGTCAGGCCAGATTGTATGCTCTGTGTGTGTGTGTCAGGCCAGATTGTATGCTCTGTGTGTGTGTGTGTGTCAGGCCAGATTGTATGCTCTGTGTGTGTGTGTGTGTCAGGCCAGATTGTATGCTGTGTGTGTGTCAGGCCAGATTGTATGCTCTGTGTGTGTGTGTGTGTGTGTCAGGCCAGATTGTATGCTCTGTGTGTGTGTGTGTGTGTCAGGCCAGATTGTATGCTCTGTGTGTGTGTGTCAGGCCAGATTGTATGCTCTGTGTGTGTGTGTCAGGCCAGATTGTATGCTCTGTGTGTGTGTGTCAGGCCAGATTGTATGCCCTGTGTGTGTGTGTCAGGCCAGATTGTATGCTCTGTGTGTGTGTCAGGCCAGATTGTATGCTCTGTGTGTGTGTCAGGCCAGATTGTATACTGTGTGTGTGTGTGTGTCAGGCCAGATTGTATACTGTATGCTCTGTGTGTGTGTGTCAGGCCAGATTGTATGCTCTGTGTGTGTGTCAGGCCAGATTGTATGCTCTGTGTGTGTGTCAGGCCAGATTGTATACTGTGTGTGTGTGTGTGTCAGGCCAGATTGTATACTGTATGCTCTGTGTGTGTGTGTCAGGCCAGATTGTATGCTCTGTGTGTGTGTCAGGTCAGATTGTATGCTCTGTGTGTGTGTCAGGTCAGATTGTATGCTCTGTGTGTGTGTCAGGCCAGATTGTATGCTCTGTGTGTGTGTCAGGCCAGATTGTATGCTCTGTGTGTGTGTGTGTGTCAGGCCAGATTGTATACTGTATGCTCTGTGTGTGTGTGTCAGGCCAGATTGTATGCTCTGTGTGTGTGTGTCAGGCCAGATTGTATGCTCTGTGTGTGTGTCAGGTCAGATTGTATGCTCTGTGTGTGTGTCAGGCCAGATTGTATGCTCTGTGTGTGTGTCAGGTCAGATTGTATGCTCTGTGTGTGTGTCAGGCCAGATTGTATACTGTGTGTGTGTGTGTCAGGCCAGATTGCATACTGTGTGTGTGTGTGTGTGTGTGTGTGTGTCAGGCCAGATTGTATGCTGTGTGTGTGTCAGGCCAGATTGTATGCTCTGTGTGTGTGTCAGGCCAGATTGTATGCTCTGTGTGTGTGTGTCAGGCCAGATTGTATGCTCTGTGTGTGTGTGTCAGGCCAGATTGTATGCCCTGTGTGTGTGTGTCAGGCCAGATTGTATGCTCTGTGTGTGTGTGTCAGGCCAGTTTGTATGCTCTGTGTGTGTCAGGCCAGATTGTATGCTCTGTGTGTGTGTGTGTCAGGCCAGATTGTATACTGTGTGTGTGTGTGTGTGTGTGTGTGTCAGGCCAGATTGTATACTGTATGCTCTGTGTGTGTGTCAGGCCAGATTGTATGCTCTGTGTGTGTGTCAGGCCAGATTGTATGCTCTGTGTGTGTGTGTCAGGCCAGATTGTATACTGTGTGTGTGTGTCAGGCCAGATTGTATGCTGTGTGTGTGTGTCAGGCCAGATTGTATGCTCTGTGTGTGTGTGTGTCAGGCCAGATTGTATGCTCTGTGTGTGTGTGTCAGGCCAGATTGTATACTGTGTGTGTGTGTCAGGCCAGATTGTATGCTGTGTGTGTGTGTCAGGCCAGATTGTATGCTCTGTGTGTGTGTGTGTCAGGCCAGATTGTATGCTCTGTGTGTGTGTGTCAGGCCAGATTGTATGCTCTGTGTGTGTGTGTCAGGCCAGATTGTATACTGTGTGTGTGTGTGTCAGGCCAGATTGCATACTGTGTGTGTGTGTGTCAGGCCAGATTGTATACTGTGTGTGTGTGTGTGTGTCAGGCCAGATTGTATGCTCTGTGTGTGTGTGTCAGGCCAGATTGTATACTGTGTGTGTGTGTGTCAGGCCAGATTGTATACTGTGTGTGTGTGTGTGTGTGTGTGTGTGTGTGTCAGGCCAGATTGTATGCTCTGTGTGTGTGTGTCAGGCCAGATTGTATGCTGTGTGTGTGTGTGTGTGTCAGGCCAGATTGTATGCTCTGTGTGTGTGTGTGTCAGGCCAGATTGTATGCTCTGTGTGTGTGTCAGGCCAGATTGTATGCTCTGTGTGTGTGTCAGGCCAGATTGTATGCTCTGTGTGTGTCAGGTCAGATTGTATGCTCTGTGTGTGTGTGTCAGGCCAGATTGTATGCTCTGTGTGTGTGTGTCAGGCCAGATTGTATGCTCTGTGTGTGTGTCAGGCCAGATTGTATGCTCTGTGTGTGTGTGTCAGGTCAGATTGTATGCTCTGTGTGTGTGTGTCAGGCCAGATTGTATGCTCTGTGTGTGTGTCAGGTCAGATTGTATGCTCTGTGTGTGTGTGTCAGGCCAGATTGTATGCTCTGTGTGTGTGTCAGGTCAGATTGTATGCTCTGTGTGTGTGTGTCAGGCCAGATTGTATGCTCTGTGTGTGTGTGTCAGGCCAGATTGTATGCTCTGTGTGTGTGTCAGGTCAGATTGTATGCTCTGTGTGTGTGTGTCAGGTCAGATTGTATGCTCTGTGTGTGTGTGTCAGGCCAGATTGTATGCTCTGTGTGTGTGTCAGGTCAGATTGTATGCTCTGTGTGTGTCAGGCCAGATTGTATGCTCTGTGTGTGTGTGTCAGGCCAGATTGTATGCTCTGTGTGTGTGTGTCAGGCCAGATTGTATGCTCTGTGTGTGTGTCAGGCCAGATTGTATGCTCTGTGTGTGTGTGTCAGGCCAGATTGTATGCTCTGTGTGTGTGTCAGGTCAGATTGTATGCTCTGTGTGTGTGTGTCAGGCCAGATTGTATGCTCTGTGTGTGTGTCAGGCCAGATTGTATGCTCTGTGTGTGTGTGTCAGGCCAGATTGTATGCTCTGTGTGTGTGTGTCAGGCCAGATTGTATGCTCTGTGTGTGTGTGTCAGGCCAGATTGTATACTGTGTGTGTGTGTGTCAGGCCAGATTGTATACTCTGTGTGTGTGTGTCAGGCCAGATTGTATACTCTGTGTGTGTGTGTCAGGCCAGATTGTATACTGTGTGTGTGTGTGTGTGTGTGTGTGTGTGTGTGTGTGTGTGTGTGTGTGTGTGTCAGGTCAGATTGCATGGTCTGTATGTGTGTCAGGTCAGATGTGTGTGTGGGTTTACTACCTGCAATCTGTTGCTATTGACAACTGTACACCAGGTCTGTCCACCAAGATCTACAAGAACAGAGAAGCGAGTCATATACACATAAAATGCTGCTGTGGGCAGTGCCAAGGTTATGGAGTGCACTCAACCTTACACATGCACAGCCACAGTGTTCTGTGTGTACAGGGCTCACTTCTCTCTTATTGGTGTGCAGTTGCCGATAGCAACAGATTTCAGGTAGTGATAACATAAAAATAATAATACAAGATAGGCTCAGCACAACAAAGTCATACGTCTCAAAAATTACATCAAATGTAGACAAATCTAAAAAAAAAAGTTTTACCCACTAGTAAACATTATCACATTTATTTGTCGAGGGGGTGCATTAGTATACAAAGAAAGTTGGAATCCTGCCCCATTATATAATCTGCCTCTAAATCTGGTTAAAAATCCTGCCCCATTGCATAAACGAGGACCAAAACCCACCCTGGAGTCTCAGACTCCAGGGCAGACATACTCGCTCCCTTTCCCACGTGAAGAACAAAATTAACCCTGTAGGATATATTTTATTTACAATTTTTTTTGGTGACCCCCATGGATGTTGATCTGAAGATTCCCAGACCCGCTCTAATCTGTAATTCATGTAATATAATGGTGCGTGTGTACAAATAAAAATTTTAGCAAATAAAACTCATTTCACCAGTTTTGTTCAATGAATTTACAACTTTTATTAAGTAAAAATGTAGAGTACCATCACTTGGAAGATTATACTTCAAGAAGGTTTACGTTTTCAGTGACATAATCACAGTACCAATTCCGACAGGGGACACAGGAAATATGTACGCCACCTGCCTCCACCAATCAGAGGAGTGCATTGAGGCAATGTTCAACATTCTGCTGTGTCTCCTCTGATAGTGGCTGACTCCCAGAGAATCTATATTGCTGCTCCAAGGGGTATTAACACAGCATACCTAGAGGGATTACAGAGATGTTTGACTGGAGGACCATTTTAGTGGACCAATCACCAGGATGTTCACTATCCTGGTATTTGGCCCTCTTCCCTTGAGCATCCCGATCTGGAAACCATCCAGGTCCGCCACTTGACTCACCTTTCTGCCATTTCCATGGCACATGTGTGAGCTCTAGTCCAATCAGCGCTTTATGCTGCTCATGCTAATGCTTGGCATAAAGCTATTGTTTTGGACCGAACGTCGGCATATGCAGCGGCGACAATTGCATCCCAGTTTCGGGGAGTGTTCAACCAGCCTATCTGAATCTGCAGAGATGCTGGGGATGCGGCCTGGGGAACCAGCTGAAATGTAAGGGGTTGGGGGGGGGTTTACACAGTGGGGCGTCCTGAATTGGGATGACACAGTGGCACCTAGTCGGCCAGCCCTGTAGTCTTTTACATGCCAGGGCTGCCAACAGCAGTCACTGGTCAAACTTCATTAAAGTGGACCAACACCCACGGATGATTGGCCCGGGAATCTATAAGATTCCCGGGCCGATCACCCCGCGGGACATCCGAGATCGGGTGAAACCCCCCCAAACTCCTTATCTTCGGCGGCGGCCGGCCGCCGCCGCCTCCCTCGCGCCCCTGTAGGCGTGCCCGCGCCGGCCGTCTGCGAATGGCGGGCGCGCGCGCGTCAAAAGGGACGCGCGGGAGGCGGCGGCGGAGGAGCCGCTTGTCCGTCGGCGCGGGGAGAGGTGAGTTTTTCGGGGGGTTAGGGGGGGTTTCACACAGCGGGGCACCCCGATCGGGGGTGCCCCACCGAAGTGGACCAAGACCCAGGATAGTCAAAATCCTGGGTGTTGGTCCACTTTAAGGCCTGCCTTAGAATCTAAAAGAAATGGTACACAAGACAAATAACAACTCCTCAGTCCAACGAGCCATGCGCAGGCTTCTGTCTGATCTGAGCCCTTTGCTGGGATTACATACTTCAGCAAAGCGTTCTGATTGCCTTGAATGCGGAGTGTGCACTGCCTTATTCCTGAACACCCGATGGCATGCACCTCCCGCACCAACCTAACTGGATGTGTGTGGTGGATGGTGGGGGAGCAGTAGAAGCACTCTAAATATCTACCAAAAGCTTTGCATTAGGGGTGAAAGCATCTCCACGCATCAGAAGAATTGGAATAACAATACGCTGTTATTCCAGCACAGGCTAGCTCAGGGGACAGGCCATTACAGTTGAGCAGATCTCCCCTAAGAGCAAAATGGTATGTTGAAAACATTTCACCCCTAATTCTTCTTCCTTGCTGGAAGGATAAACCATCAGCCTACATGTAGGCTATAAGATTTAAGGGTCAGCAGCCTCCGTCTTTCGGGAGCATCCCCATTTGGAATGGGAAAATCCTTCTGAACCTGAGAATTAGTGCTGGATTACAGGCAGGACGCAAGAACCACTCGTCCCTGGGCCTCCAACAATTTTGGACCTATAGTTGGAGGTACTGGGACTTTGTGGTACCGCTGCATGATCTGAATGACCCTTATCCACCCAGAAACTCATTGGGGGTGTCGTTGGAAAGAGAAGGACTGAAGTTATGCGCCTCTGCAAGTGCATGTGGATCCAATAGGCAGTACCATAAAGTCCTGGTACTGTTGCTTGCTGGAGCTGGTGTCTAAAATCAGTGGAGGGACTCTCCGTGTAAGTTTGGGCTTCCTTGCCACCATGGTCCCCGAGAACCAGGGCTCAGAATTGGACCTCCTTGGATAAGGTGCATCATTTCCAAGGGTGACCCAGTTTGGAGGCCAGATTCTCTAGACTCTTCTCTTGGGCTAGCAACCAACTGGAGGCTCCAAGGACAGCACCAGGAGGTTGTGAGGACTGGAGCCAATGAGGACAAGTGGTCAACAGTGCCGAGGACAGCTCACAACAGGATTCTACGGCCCATATCAGCAGTGATGCCAGTGGGGTATGTTGGCTGTTGTGGTATAAGATAGATAATAACATGGCGCCTTGGGTTAATGTTCACATCCTGACTGGCTGATTGGCCTAACCACCAATTTACCTGCCAACAGACTCACTTGCCTATCTACCTGCCTACTGACCCAAACGCCCACCTTCCTACTGACCCACCCACATACCTATCTACCTGCCTACCGACCCAAACGCCCACCTTCCTACTGACCCACCCACCTAACTACCTACCCATCTACCTACTGACCCTGCAACTTATATACCTGCCCACTCACCCACTTTTCTTCCTACCTACCTGCTGAGCCTCCCACCTACCTGCCACCCACCCACCTATCTGCCTACTGACCCACCTACCTATCAGCCTTATGACCCACCTACCCACCCATTTTTCTGCCTACTGACCTTCCCACCTACCTACCTACCTACCTGCCCACTCACTCACCTATCTTCCTACCTACCTGCTGAGCCTCCCACCTACTTACCTGCCACTCACCCACCTATCTGCCTACTGACCCACCTACCTATCTGCCTCATGACCTACCTACCTACCGACCCTCCAACTTATATACCTGCCCACTCACAAGTTCTTAAAATAATAAAAACTGAAAAATCACAAGACCTCCTAAAAGTGCACCAAAACCCACCACAATCGTCCTAGGAATCTATAAGATTCACCGATTGATCCCCTCCCACAGGGCAACCGAAATCACTGTGTGAAGCCCCCAGGGCAACCCATATATTTACCTTGCTTCCTGGTCCAACAGCGCATGCATGAGCCCCATCTCTGCTATCCATCTAGCATGTCGCGTGCCTGCACCAGGCATTTGTAAGTGGCTGGCGCGGGCATGCTCCCTGTTACAGGGTAGTAGCAGGTGTGGCTATCAGCGCGCTCGGAGATGTTGGCCTTAAACGAAGGCTCAGACGACTTGACGTCCGCGGCTCCGAGCGTGCTGATTGGACAAATGGCCGTGCATATGCTGTAGGACCGGGAAGAGGCGAGTTGGCTTTGACGAACTGGGGGGTTTCACACAGCAGGGCACGGTGGAAAGGAACCAAAACCCAGTCAAAATCCTGTGTTTTGGTCCACTTTAAATTTGCAGCACAGGGGCATCCCAATTTGGGATACTCTGCTGCGCATACCCCTTTGACAGCAAGCCTGAGGCTGTCCAGCCCATACACTACTAGTCGTGCACATGGCAGGCAGCAGCTGCCACTCAGGCTTCCTGGCAAGGGGCTGGGACATGTACTGCAAGGGGGAGAGGAGGGTCAGTCTTTTTTTTATTAGGGTTCCTCTTTAAAGAGGAAAAACACTTTCCCTTGTGGTGTTCCACTGGATGCCCCGCTGTGTGTACCCCCCCCCCCCCAGGTCGCCCCATACACTCACCTTGCCTTCGCTCCCACAGCACAGACTTGGGCGACATCACCGTTTGGATGAACCATGCGTTCGCTTTCCATAAGCCACCATAAACTAATCCTGCTGCTTTGAATCCAGGATTCCTCAGAGTCATGAATGGCAGGAAACAGCTGCACACTGCAGTGCCAAATTACTTCTATTGGAGGAGAGGCACCTATCTCTATTGCAACTAGTCCCCTGTTGCATGGAACCCAGTTAGGAAAAGGTGAGTATTTCCCCAAGACTTCTTTGCCGTTGTGCATTGCAGCACTGGGCGGGAGACATGCGGCAAAACACACACAGAACAGATTCAGCGAAAAGACTTTTTTAAAGCTGAGCAAAACCCTTAGCCTTTGTTCGCACCTGACACGTATGCGTTTGTGGCAGATGCTGTGGCGCCGCAAAAGAAAACCAACAATGGCAGCTCCATAGCCCCTCTCCAGGCCTGGCTGGTCTGGGTGTTTGACATGAAGGAAAGCTTTAACATGGACCAAAAGCCAAGACCTATCCACCATGGTTCTGGCCCATATATGCATTTACATACGCATTCTGATTAGATATGCCCTGTGTGTGAAACCACTGAGATAGCCGGTATTCTTACATGGCGCACACTGTGCATGTGCGGGCTCTTGTCCTATAAAAATAGATTGCAGTCCATGTAAATAAATGGCTGCTTAGTTCCACCCCACGCACCTGCAGTCAGCCATTCAGAGGGAATGCTATTTAGATAGATTAGATAGAGGAGTGCTGGGAATGCTCCCAGAGGCCAGCACATGTGCCACGGGAGCAGGTAGAATCCCCCCATAACATTTTCAGCAGGCAGAATCCCCCCATAACATGTTCAGCAGGCAGAATCCCCCCATAACATTTTCAGCAGGCAGAATCCCCCCATAACATGTTCAGCAGGCAGAATCCCCCCATAACATGTCCAGCAGGCAGAATCCCCCCATAACATGTCCAGCAGGCAGAATCCCCCCATAACATTTTCAGCAGGCAGAATCCCCCCATAACATGTTCAGCAGGCAGAATCCCCCCATAACATGCTCAGCAGGCAGAATCCCCCCATAACATGTTCAGCAGGCAGAATCCCCCCATAACATGTCCAGCAGGTAGAATCCCCCCATAACATGTTCAGCAGGCAGAATCCCCCCATAACATGTTCAGCAGGCAGAATCCCCCCATAACATTTTCAGCAGGCAGAATCCCCCCATAACATGTTCAGCAGGCAGAATCCCCCCATAACATTTTCTGCAGGCAGAATCCCCCCATAACATGTTCAGCAGGCAGAATCCCCCCATAACATTTTCTGCAGGCAGAATCCCCCCATAACATGTTCAGCAGGCAGAATCCCCCCATAACATGTTCAGCAGGCAGAATCCCCCATAACATGTCCAGCAGGTAGAATCCCCCCATAACATTTTCTGCAGGCAGAATCCCCCCATAACATGTTCAGCAGGCAGAATCCCCCCATAACATGTTCAGCAGGTAGAATCCCCCCATAACATGTCCAGCAGGCAGAATCCCCCCATAACATGTTCAGCAGGCAGAATCCCCCCATAACATGTTCAGCAGGCAGAATCCCCCCATAACATGTCCAGCAGGCAGAATCCCCCCATAACATGCTCAGCAGGCAGAATCCCCCCATAACATTTTCAGCAGGCAGAATCCCCCCATAACATGTTCAGCAGGCAGAATCCCCCCATAACATGTTCAGCAGGCAGAATCCCCCCATAACATGTCCAGCAGGCAGAATCCCCCCATAACATTTTCAGCAGGCAGAATCCCCCCATAACATGTTCAGCAGGCAGAATCCCCCCATAACATGTCCAGCAGGCAGAATCCCCCCATAACATGTCCAGCAGGCAGAATCCCCCCATAACATTCTCAGTGGCCGAGTCCCCCCATAACATTCTCAGTGGCCGAGTCCCCCCATAACATTCTCAGTGGCCGAGTCCCCCCATAACATTCTCAGTGGCCGAGTCCCCCCATAACATTCTCAGTGGCGCAGTACATTACAGTGAATTAAACAGTAAACACATTTGACCAAGACATTTATGAAACAAAAAGTAAACTTACCGCATCCAGCACGAGATGAGACGAGAGGAGAGCAGACGCTGAATGGAAGGAGGAGGGAGGGGAGTGAGAGGAGGGGAGGCGGAGGCTCAGGTGCCTCCAGCCAATCATGGCTGAGCACATGAGGTCAGCTAGCAGACAGCCCTGGGAGACGTGCACGCTCCCGAGAGCTGAGAGAGGCAACCCCCCCACCCGATGACGCGGAGACATGAGGAACTGCAAGCAAAATCGCGCGACAGCTGAAGAGACCTGCTCCACGGACAAGAAATGCAAATTAACCCAGAAGCGTGATTGACAGGAAGGTAATGAACGGACAAGAGATGCAGGGCGGGACTTCCGGCGAAAAATTATGAAGATTACAGGCGCTGTGAGGGACAGAAGGCTGCAAAAGTCATCAAAAGGTAAGTGTTTTTTTATATTTAAGTGGTTAGAATAATGTTGTTTTGGAGGGTGTTGGTCCGCTTTAAAAAACATATAGGACAACGCCCTCTAGTGGCTGACCTTGGTGTTGACTCTAAGAAAGATATATATAAGCTGCCTTGTTTGGTATGAAATATATACAGACCCAAATTCAATTCATAATACACAATATATCAAAAGTTGATAAAGTAATCATTTATATACAATAATTATAAAGAATTTTTGATGTAAAAGGATAACTGGGATATATATACAGAGAGCATGTGAATTGCTAATTAATCATTGAGCTCCACACTAATGTCTATAAAAATCTATAAAAATCTATGAACAGGTTGTACATGTGTAGACAATCCCCTCGATTCAAAGAGCAAAAGTTAATTGATTTCGTATCGAGAATCGTAAGTTTGGGTGGGTGTTTGTCATTTTTTCTTGTTTTTTTGCCCATTTCGTATTCGCACGATCGTTCGCGCATAGACGTATATGAACATACGCATTTCGTACGGGAATCGTATATTTTGCGTTAGTTCGTGTCTTTTTCCCGTCAAAATCGTATTATTTGCGTCAGATCCTATTTTTTACGTCCTTCACATGGGCTTGCGACCAATTCAGAGAGGTGATTGCTAATTGTTTTGAAGCCCATTAAAGAGCTGCTTTACGAAATGTTTGCCGGCAGCTATTTGGCCTCGGGAGTAGGATGGAGAGGAGCGAGTTTGTGGCACATCAAGGGCTTATGCTTTTTGGCATTGAGTTGATCCAGATGTCTGAGAGCAGATTGCCCCTGCGTTGTCGCATGAACATCGATAGCATGAATGATGTTGAGCTGTTCGAGCTGACCAGGCTTAATCGCGCTTCCCTGCATAAATTATATAGTGAGCTGCGGCCATGGTTAGCCCGCACCACAAGGAAGGGGCAAGCAATTTCAGGTATGACCAAGATGCTTGGCTGCCTGCAATTTTTGGCGAACGGCTCGTTCCAGAGGCTGGGTGCCCTCTCCGTGGGGATGTCACAGCCTACGCTGAGCCGCGCACTATCTAAATTTTTGGAAGGCATGGCTGCCATAACTCCAAAATATATTTTTTTTCCGGATGATATGGCAGCCAGAAACGCCATTAAGCTTGGTTTTTATAATGTGGCCGACATGCCCAACGTTATTGGTGCTGTTGACTGCACACATGTGGCACTTGTACCTAGGGCAGCCGACGAGTATATATATAGGTATTGATATTTTGTTTTAGCTTATTATGTTGCCCAACGTGTAATGTAACCTGTTTTCCTTTGCGGCAGCATATTTATTTTTGGCTCATTTGTGTACATGCCTTATTTAGGCTTTTCATTAGTAGTTTCCAATAGAGTGCAGACATGTTTTAAATTTTTGATCCTTTTTTCAATTATCAATTACCCTTTTTGTATGCTTTTCCCTTAAGGAATTGAAAAATGGGACACTCCCTTAATGTCCAGGCCGTGGTTGGGCCGGACATGCGTTTTCTGAGTGTCCTTGCCGGCTACCCAGGATCGTCGCACGACTCCTATATACTCAGACGATCTGGGTTGTTTCGGAGATTTGAGTCAGGTGAATTTTCGGGTGCATGGCTGCTTGGTAAGTGTGTCCTATTTATTTGTTATTAAATTTCAGACTAATCTGTTATTTGTGGATATTTCTGTTTTTGTATTCTTTACATAAGCCTGAAACTGCATTTTAGTTGGGTCTTCTTTTCAGAACTCCAAACCAAAATGCTTGCCTCACTTTGTCCTTCAGAATGTTTTCCCTTTAGTTAGGATGTCTGTAAGTTCCATGTCCCAAAATATATTGGTTGTGAGTTGATACCCAAGTATCTGTTAGTTTAGGTTCCTTTTGTAGTATTGGTCTTTAAATGTCAAAGTGGACTTAAACTGCATACATTGTATTCTTTATATAAATGTTGAGTGGCCCTAGTTCCATGTCCCAAAATATATTGGTTGTGAGTTGATACCCAAGTATCTGTTAGTTTAGGTTCCTTTTGTAGTATTGGTCTTTAAATGTCAAAGTGGACTTAAACTGCATACATTGTATTCTTTATATAAATGTTGAGTGGCCCTCAGCAGCATCCTAATTGTAACATGTCCGAAAACCCAAAATATTGGTAAATTCTACCTGCCCTTGCCCGTGCAGATGTTTTATCATTCTTTTGTATATTTAAGCGGCATTTTTATTTATGTACTCCATTAGTGGCAATAGTTATTTTGCTAATGTGCCCTGGGTGTATTTTTACGCCCTTTACCTTACATCATTTGGATATATGTCAAATTCTTTGTGTTTGTTGTCTTGCCTTTTTAATGTTTATGAAATTTCATTGTCTTGTTAAGGTGATTCCGGGTACCCACTTCTCCCCTGGCTCATGACGCCTGTGCTGCGGCCCCAGGATGCCTCTCAGGAAGCGTACAACCATGCGCACAGCAAGACCAGGGCTGTTGTGGAGAGGGCCTTTGGGCTGTTGAAGACCCGTTTTCGTTGTTTGGACCATACTGGGGGCGCCCTGCAATATGATCCCAAAAAAGTGATCGTCATCATCATGGCATGTGCTGTTTTGCACAATTTTGCAATACTAGAACGTGTACCACGTTATGTGGATAGTCTGCCCTCTACAGCCCTAGAGGATGATGGCGAAAATTATGTTGGCCCACCCAGTGAGTCTGGACAATCAGTTCGAGCAAACTTGATATTGCAGCATTTTAGTTAATTTAATTTCATTTTGCAACATTCTGTGTGTCTGTCTTAGCCTTTTTGTTCAATATGTTGTTTTGCCGTAATGTGGCATTACCTTAAATTAAAAAATGTTTCCCTTAATTGTTGCCTAATGTATTTCATGTTGTTTACTTAGCTTGATATTTGCATTGTTACACCTCTTAAACCAAAAAGGATCTGGTTTAGCCCAAGCTGATTTAAACTGTGTTTCCACTAAAAACGCCACAAGTATAGTAAATTTAAATTTTTTTTTACTTTGTATAATTATAGTTATTTGGCTTAACATAAAACATTCCACATACAACTGTGGTTAAAAAGGCATGATATAACCAAAAAAAAAAAGACCACATCTACACCTGGAAGTGAGTGGCACAACCAAACAAGGACACCCAGTCCAAAGGCCAGCCTAGTCCAGTCATTAATATTGCCTGTGCCCAGGGATATTTGGGCATGGCCATAATGTCACACAAACATGTCTGCAAACAGGAGGAGCACAAACCAAATACATATTTCAAGCCATAAGTGGCCAGATACACTCCACATAGACCTATGGCATTGGCTAGTGGCCTTAATCATTACTCTAAGGAGCTATATGGGAGCAAATACAAAACACAACCTGCATGAGCAACACAAAATGGATTGTTTGAAACCTAAAAAGACAAGTAAATACAGTGGGGGGTAAGAGAAAAGATGTCCCACACAATCAGGGCTTAATAGGGTGGCTGCCCATAATACCCAGGTGGAGGTCCGTGGGGATGGGACCTAGCCTGGGCCATGGCTGCATTGTGAATTTGAAACTGCTCCATAATGTTTCTCTGCATATTGGTCATCTCAGCCATGGCTGACTGGATGCCATTACTTGCAGTTACCATGTTGCTGTTGAGGGTACGCAACTCCGCGAGGATGCCCTGTAAGCTGGTATTGATGTTGACCATGTCGGCATGCCTTTCCTCACGCTCATTAACGAGCTGTGCCTCATACGAGTCCCTCTCTTGGGTCCATAATTGAAGCAGGGCACTCTGCCTCCCCTGGGAAATTGTGGGGCGGCGTAATGGAGTCCGCCGCACAATTACCCTGGCTCTTGGGCGTGCCCTGCCGCGTTGTGTCGTCCCCTCAACAGCAACAGGCATGCTTTGCAAATCCTCAGCAGCAGAGTGAACACTGGGGACTGTTGTGTCAGTCTCCCCATGTGCATGCGCAATGGATGGAGATTCACTCTGCTGCTGAGGATTGGCCAGAGAAACATTAGGGAGCAGTTCCAGATTGGGACCCAGGGGGAGGTCATCGGACGTGCCCTGCAGGGAGACATCAGCTTTCCATTTCCATGATCTCTTCCATGATTGTGCGGGTCTGTAGGGACATATAAAAAAAAAGGGTAAGTTGGCGTCCAAATTTGGGATTCCATCAGTTTAACACATGCTTAAGCACTTGTTAGTATTTATGGTACTAAATTAACTTACCGGAAATCTCGGATCTGGGCTCCTATGCTGTACGGACCTGGTAGGCATAAGCAACCTGGGGGGTGAGTTTACCCTTGCTGAGGGGTCATGCTGGGCTGAAGAAGAGAAAACAAAACAAGGTAAACACACACATAAGCATGGTTTTTTTAGTTACTAAAAAAAGCCACTTTTTGTAATATTAAGCAACTCTACAGCAATGGGGACAATTGTTAAAATACACGCAATTTTAGATAGGTGCAATGGCTCGAGAAAACTGCTAACTGACCTCATTTCAAAGTCAGGAAGTGTACCCAGTCAGCATACAACTTGCACAGCAACTATTTGGAATTTGACTACCATTCTCTAGGTCAGGGGTACTCAAACACTTCTTGTAAAGGTCCATTTAAAGGTATGTGGTGAGAGGTGAATGTCTGGCCATGGGGCTGTCGCAGGGGGTGTCTAGTTAGAAATAAACACACTGGGGGAGGGGCTGGAGATTGCCAAGTGCAAACTAATAAAGGCTGCTTGCCCTTGCTGGGCTGGATGGGGCAGAGCTGAGGGGACAGGGATTGGATGGCTAAAGGTGGGAGGTCAGGAATTGATGGTGATGGGATGGATGGAGCAAATATGTTAGAAATGTATGGGGCTTATGTGGGGGGGGGGGGCAGATGGTGGGACTGTGGCAGATGGGGCCGAGCTGGGGCAGCGGGACAGGATTGGACCAAGAGAAAGATGCACCAAGTTACTGTGTACCTTGCAATGCCACTTCCTGTGCAGTACTTCATATTGCAATGCTATGTTTCAGGGAGCCATGACATTGGGCAGGAGACCAACCACTACATCGCCGATCAAGGGGGCAGCTCTGAGCACGTCAACACAGAAGTAACTGAGTGCAGTGCTGTCTGGGCAGGGGTCCGGGAATCTGGTGCCAAGGTCCGCATTGGGACCCCGGGCCGCCAGTTGAGTCTCGCTGCTCTAGGTCAGATATGTTTGGGGGTGTGTCATTAAATTGTTACCTCAAACACAACTCACACAACAAATAGCCAACACATCCCTAATGTTGTGTGTTTTGTGATTGAGTCCAAATCTAACACTTTTCAGGATAAACTTCGTTAGTTGACAAATATTTTTGGTTAATTGGTCTTTTACATAATGTATGTGGTCCTAAATGTGTGATTCACAGGGACCAAAACAGGACACAAACAGGCACAGTAGTGCGAGCCAAAGCAAGCCACACCATAGGGCCATACCGTCATCTTGGTACTAGTGACCTTTATATTTTGTAGCAAACAGGCAAACATGCAGATTAAGAGTACTCACCGTGGGTACGGGTCGGTGAGTCTGTGTCCCTTAGACCCGCATGGCCACCGACCGCGACCGGATGGAGAAGGCCCAGCACAATCTCCTCAGCAGGGGTAAACTCCAATTTGGTAGGAAAGCCACCTCCAGTTTTCATGCTGAAAAGAGAAAATCGTTTGGTACTCAGAAAAGGTGCATACAGTACATCCTAAACCTTATATTTGGAGACATCATTTATTTACCTGTAATTATGCCTTTTAATTTCTTTTTGACGTACAGCATATTTCAGATCCGAGATTTTCTTCTGAATTTGGGACACATCTTTCCTCTCTTCCCCCGCTGCATTTACTTGTCGTAGGATGGTTTCAAACAATTCCATCTTGCGCTGCTTCGTGGTGTGTTTTGATTTGCTCCCATAGAGCTCGTCATAGTATAATGTAAGGCCACTAGCCAATGCCATATTTTGGTCATGGGAGAATCTCCCACTCAACTGGCCGCGGCGCAATGTGCGGCCAGATGGTTGGCTTGGCTGCTCCTCCATGTGTGCAGACACATGTGGTGACATTATGGCCTGGGGCTGGGTAGGGGAATGGACGGATTGCTGGCTTCCCAATGACTGGACTGGACTGGCCAAGGGACTGGGTGTTCTTGCGTGGCTGGCCACCGAACTTCCAGGTGTAGATGTGGTCAGGGTGGCCATTCTTTGGCCTCTTGGGGGGCTATGTTCCCGGCTGGTGCCAGGTCGGGGGCTATGTTCCCGGCTGGTGCCAGGTCGGGGGCTATGTTCCCGGCTGGTGCCAGGTCGGGGGCTATGTTCCCGGCTGGTGCCAGGTCGGGGGCTTCTGGCCCTGCTGCGTGGCCTGTATTGGCTTCTGGCCATGCTTCTTTGCCTGGACGGGCTTCTGGCCCTGCTTCTGGGCCTTTCTGGGGTTCTGGCCCTGCTGCGCGGCCTTGCTGGGGTTCTGGGCCTCCTGTCTCGTCTTTCTGGGGTTCTGGCCCTGCTGCGTGGCCTGTATTGGCTTCTGGCCATGCTTCTTGGGCTGGACGGGCTTCTGACCCTGCTTCTTTGCCTGGACGGGCTTCTGGCCCTGCTTCTGGGCCTTTCTGGGGTTCTGGCCCTGCTGCGCGGCCTTGCTGGGGTTCTGGGCCTCCTGTCTCGTCTTTCTGGGGTTCTGGCCCTGCTGCGTGGCCTGTATTGGCTTCTGGCCATGCTTCTTGGGCTGGACGGGCTTCTGGCCCTGCTTCTGGGCCTTTCTGGGGTTCTGGCCCTGCTGCGCGGCCTTGCTGGGGTTCTGGGCCTCCTGTCTCGTCTTTCTGGGGTTCTGGCCCTGCTGCGTGGCCTGTATTGGCTTCTGGCCCTGCTTCTGGGCCTGGACGGGCTTCTGGCTCTGGATGGGCTTCTGGCCCTGGATGGGCTTCTGGCCCAGCTGGGTTGGCGAAGTGCCCTGCTGGAAACCATGGGCGGTGTGGGCTCCCTTGGGCGGCCTCTTCTGGGGGCAGAGGTGGTGGGTGCTGCTGTGGCCTGTTTTTTGGCCGCAGGGGCACGTGCCTTGGGGGCCCTTTTTTGGGTAAGGGAGGGTCCAGTGTCCCTTGGTGGGGCCGAGGTGGTACTCGCCTTCTTGGAGCGTAATTTCTTGCCTCCTTGCTGGGACCTGGTGGTTGGGCCCTCCGAGGTCTGGCTTGGCTGGGCGCGTTTTGCTGCAGGCTTTTTGGGTGCCATTTTCCACAAATGCTCAAAGAGAATGAGCTTTGGGTGCAGGGACCTTTAAATAATGAGCCCAGCGTGTGACGCCTATGCGCACGACTACGCGCTCGTACGGACGCACGTTCGAGCGGAACCAGGAAACCGCTGGGGTTTCACTTATCTGCTGCCTTGAAGAAGCATAAAGATGGCGCCCACTATCTTCACCCGTCAACAGGAAGAGATCCTCATGCTGGTAAGTGCCTGGCTCTGCGTTTTAAGCTAATACTCAATGATGGCCTAAATGTAAATGATGCGTTTGAAACTAGTTTTGTGTCTCTTAATGTTTAAGAACTGGCTCCTCACACTTCATCCTCAAGGGCCGAGCCTGGCCACGTTGTCACCTGTCTATGCTGATGTCCGAATTAGGGCAATTGCTGTGGCTTAGCACCAGTTAATAAACCTGTGGATTAGCGGGGCTAGCTGTCAAACCTGGCCTGGCTCGGACCTTGATGCGGATGTTTGAGGAACACTGTTTGCCTAAGACCGCAAAACACAACGGCAAGCCACACACGTGGCCCAAAAGCCTAAGCATAAGCCGACATATTGGATGTTGAAACCATCCTAACATGCCATAGATGCAGGGGGGCTTATTTTTAATGTTGGCTATTATCTGTATGTACATGGTGTGTGAAACATATAACATAAGACCAGACTCTCATTCACAGTCAACGTCCGCTTTAAGGCACTCCCCAAAAATGGCTGCCACTCTAAATGTGTGTGTTAATGACATGAAATTCTCAACTTGTGATGCAACACATATGGGTCTGTGTGTAAAAGTAAAAGCTCTGTGTCCATTATGTTTTTCAGATCATGCTTCAGCGCCGGTATGACTTCGCGCCCAATGTGTGTGAAAAAAGGGACATCGCCCGGGAGATCATCGCGGAAATCCACCGTGTCACCAGCACCACCTTCACTCACACCCAGATAATGCAGCATTGGTCGGACCTGAAACGTCTGCACATGCCCCGGGTGCGGAGGTTTTTTGGGATCCATTTCCCAAGTAAGTACCAAGCGATAGCATGTTATATGTTGCAAATGTATAAGCTATACCTTTATTTATAATGACTTTTCTTTGTTAGTGTTGGAAATGGATTTCAGAATTCGCCGCACCCGGAGGCGCACAGGCCGACCAGTGCTGCATGAGTCTGCATCTGTGAGTGAAGGTGGTGGATCTCCCGGGCGACGGACCTACCCCTCCTCTGTGGCCTCCTCAGACCAGCCCCTGGACCTTACCACAGAGGAGGGGCCCAACCGCGTGGGCGTGGAGTCATACCTGGCCAGGCATGGGGAAGGCTCTGGTATGTCACTCTTCATGTATAGGCACAAAGATATACATGGCAGCCCAAAAACTAAGTTATCCTTTATTATGTATTTGTAGAAGCTTCTGGTGCGGGTGAGATAGTGGAGGAGGAGGCAGCAGAGATGCTGGAAGTCGATCCTGACGAAGGTGAGTGATGTCAGCCAGCCTGGGAGCCAGATCTGTTTGGAATAGTGACTCTATACAACTACTAACCAAATGTCACATGTTTCTCCAGGGACTTCTTCACAGCATAGCCAGGACCAAGGGCAGCCTGTTGGCCCCAACCAGCCATCTGTCGGCCACCAACTCAGTAAGTATCCATGCCGTTATTCATATTAATGTGTTGTTAGCTAATAACACACACCTAACTAAAGGCGTAGCCAATGTGTAGTTAACACTTTCATGTGGGCACTTAGTTAGCTTAAAGCGTACCCTAACTCGTATTAAGAACATAGCTAATATTTTGCCAACACACTGTACATACAAATTGGGAACATAGAAAAACAGCCTACAGCCATCTAATGCATGTTATGAGCCTGTAAACATCCAATATGGCGGAATATTGAATGCGCAATATTTACATGCTGCATGGGATACAGATTAGAAAAAGTAAGGTGCTGCCATGCATTGTGGGACTGATGACCTTTCCCTGAACCCAGCTATGCTCTGTATTCCCAAAGCACCACTGTAACCTACTCCCCTGTACTTGATCCCACTCTCCTCTCCTCATTAACTGTTATGCTTAGGAGTCCCGATGGCGGCGCAGTAATCCTAAATCCCCCAAAATATACTTCGATCTGGTGCAGAATCATTTGGGACTAGTTATTGCTTTTCATTAAATAATGTGGAAGGTCCGGTTTAAGGACTTTCAATACTTACCTGTGGAAAATGCATTTACTTTAGCCCTTTGAAGAATGACATATGTCATGCATTTACATGTATTTAATTAACCCCAAATCTATTTCCAGCATCCAAACCGGTCTGGTACTCCTATTTATGTTTATTTCTCTATTGCTTACAGGGATGAGGCCACAAACCGTGGCCGAGAAAAAAAAAAGAATAAAAGAGTTGGTGGCCGAGCTGCTGGCCATACAGGCGACGTTGGGGCCAACAGATGAAGAAGAGGAGGAGGATTAGTGCCCTTGGTCCTGGCTAGTTTTGTAAAATAGTTTTACATTCGTTTTTAGACAGTTGAATTTTATATATTTTTTATAAAAAAAATTTTTACACATTTTTAAAATGGTTTTAAAAAAACCCCCCCAAAAAAAAAAAATAAAATATGTAAAATAAATACTATTTTAACCCTTCATAAATGTGTCATTTCTAATATGCGCACCAAAAGACATTTACACAAACACGAAAAAACACGCTTAGAAACATATAGACATATGTACATTATGTGGTTTAGGTAAGTTTTATGGACCGAGAAATGAAGAAGGATGCAAGCGCTAAGGGGTTTAGGTAAGTTTTAGGGACCGAGAAATGAAGAAGGATGCAAGCGCTAAGGGGTTTAGGTAAGTTTTAGGGACCGAGAAATGAAGAAGGATGCAAGCGCTAAGGGGTTTAGGTAAGTTTTAGGGACCGAGAAATGAAGAAGGATGCAAGCGCTAAGGGGTTTAGGTAAGTTTTAGGGTCGTCAACATGAAGAAGGATGCAAGCGCTAAGGGGTTTAGGTAAGTTTTAGGGTCGTCAACATGAAGAAGGATGCAAGCGCTAAGGGGTTTAGGTAAGTTTTAGGGACCGAGAAATGAAGTTGGATGCAAGCGCTAAGGGGTTTAGGTAAGTTTTATGGACCGAGAAATGAAGAAGGATGCAAGCGCTAAGGGGTTTAGGTAAGTTTTATGGACCGAGAAATGAAGAAGGATGCAAGCGCTAAGGGGTTTAGGTAAGTTTTATGGACCGAGAAATGAAGAAGGATGCAAGCGCTAAGGGGTTTAGGTAAGTGTTATGGTTCATAAAGGAAAGTGGGAGCCTGGCGCGAGGCAGTAGTGGTGAGAGTGCGCATGCGCAAGATCTTATATACATACGAACGAACGAATCTAAGAGGCCAAAAACCAATGAAAACCAGAGCCAAACGCAAGTAATTGGAAGAGGTGGACGATGGAAGCAGCACAAAAAACAGGCTGCCGCCGCAACAGGTGAGCACATGAACGTGATTTTTACGATTGTCAACTGACTGAGGCAAGTTCGGGAGATATCATACGAACGGACGTATATTTTAGGATAGAAACGTATTTGCTTATTGAATCACTCGCAAGTTCATACGAACGCACGAGCGGACGGGAAAAATAGGATGATCGGCACCCAAATCCAAGCTGTTACATGTTTCTTTGAATCGACCCTAATGTGCTACAGCAACTGCAACCCATGCCTCCAACCTTCTTTTAATGGGTAAAAGAACAGGGTAAAACAGAACTATTTGGAAACAAGTAACATAGGGGGGAAAGGAGAAGGGAGGACAAGGCAGAAACAACAGGGGGGAAAGCAGAGGAGGGGGGGAACTAAAGGTAGGAAAGGGGATCGGGGGAAGGACAATCCCGCGAGCAGCCCGACAAGACCATGTTACGTATAGAGGAGAAAATAGGGGTGAAACTGTCCCATTCCTGCCAGGTCCTTTTGTGCTTATCCAGGGTCCCCTTTAGAGAGGCAGTAAGTTCTTCCATCCTACAGATGTCCTGAACAACGGCCAGCCACTGCGCTGTTGTGGGGGGGTCAGGGGACTTCCACTTAGCCGGAATGCATGTTCTAGCAGCACTCAGGAGAGGGGCAAGAAGGGACCTGCGCCTAGATCTCATGGAGGTCGGTGCCAGGTTAAGCAGGTAACATGCGGGGTCCTCACCCAAGTCAACATCCGTCAGTTTCCTGACAACCTCTCTCACCCCTCCCCACAAGCCGGACAGCCTCTCGCACTCCCAAAAGATGTGTGTCATAGTCCCCCTAGCACGCGAGCACCTCCAACAGAGGGGGGAAGAAGAGGGAAACATATTTGCCAACACCGCTGGGACCCGGTACCAGCGTGAGAGAATCTCCTGGTACTTACAGGAAATAGAGCTCTTATGCGCCAACTGAATCATAGCTAGCTTTTGCTCATCCGTAAAGGTTCTGCAGAGTTCCCTCTCCCATCCCCTCACGTAGGAGGGAACAAAGTCCTCCGGAGGCTCCATCAGCAGCGAATAGGAGTATGACAAAGCTCCCCTAAAATGGCCGGGACCTAAACAGGTGTGTTCAAATTGCGTTAGCTGCCTAGATGTATCAGTCGTGCATTCAACCGACCGCTGAAAATGCAAAAGTTGAAGGGTTTGTAACTGCGTGATAGGGCAAGGTCATCAACCAGGGTCTCTGGCCTCCTCCACCCACCACCAACCCGCATATGAAGTCTCCTATAACAATTCTGTCTGATCCATGCTCTAAAGTGGCCTCCGGCTATCTCCACCAGAAAATCAGGGTGCCCCAAAACAGGTGTCAAGGGGGATGGGGAGGGGGAGAGGCCCGATCCAAGAAAAACCCTGTCCACCACCCTCCTGGACGGGCCAATTATAGGGTGCTTGTTCAACCGCGTGAGTTTATTCAGTGGAATCCATGGTAATCCCAGGAGAGGGCAAGGGGAAGCATCCTGCTCCAGCTGAACCCACTGCTTCAGAGCAGAGTGGCGGCACCAGTCAATAACCCGGCTCAGATGAGCCGCTGCATGATAGCGCCTCCAATCTGGAAGGCCCAATCCCCCCCTAGATTTAGAAATAGAGAGGCCGCCATACGATGGGAGCAACCAGCCTAAACAAATCTACATTCCTGTAAGCTGCTTAAAGAAGGTAGTGAAGGTAGTGGGGATGGGAGGGCCTGGAATAGATATAGCACCCTGGGAAGGATGTTCATCTTGATGACACTAACCCTTCCGAACCAAGAAAAAAGAAAAAACTCCCTTGTTCCATTTCAAGAGGTCCTCCTCCAACCTCTTTAACAGGGGGGGGGGAATTTAAAGCATATGTTTCTTGCAATTTGGAAGGGACACGTGTACCCAAGTAAGTAACACCCTCTCGCTCCCACTTAAAATGAAAATTCTCTGTGACGTGCCGCAAACGCTCCGTAGGGACATTGATGTTTAAGGCAGAGATCTTCTGGTAGTTGATCTTATAATTAAAAACCTCCTGAAAACTCCTAAGCTCGGCGAGAAGGTATGGCAAAGTGACCTCCGGCTTTGAGACAAAGACCATCAGATCGTCAGCATAAGCCTCTACCTTGTGCTCAGTCCCACCCACCCTCACTCACTCCCGAGACGTCCAAATTTTGTCTTATCAAGCGTAGGAATGGCTTCAATGAAAGCATGAAGATAAGCAGGGAGAGCGGACAGCCCTGCCGCGTCCCATTAAATAAATTGAAAGCCTGGGAAGGCAAGCCGTTCACCACCACGGACGCCGAGGGGCAGGTGTACGAGGCCAAGATCCTGTTAAGCATCTTATCGCCCAACCCGATGTGACGAAGGGTCTCCTCAAGGAAGGTCCACTGTCAAATGCCTTCTCGGCATCCGTGGAGAGAAGCAGCGCAGCCTCCCCCATCCGTCGCGCATGATGGATCACGTTCATGACTCTTGTGGTATTATCTCTCCCCTCCCGATTTGGAACGAAACCCACCTGATCCCAATGTATGAGGTCCGGGAGAAGCCCCCCGCGAGTCTGTCCGCCAGGATTTTATTGTATATCTTAAGGTCACAGTTTAACAGGGAGATGGGCCTATAGCTACTACACTGCACTGGATCCTTATCCGGCTTAGGGATAACGGCAATGCTAGCCCGGAGAGAGTCCCAAGGGGGGGGGATGCCTTTCCAGGTTTCATGTTCTTGATAGCCTTTAAAAACTCCCCATATCTATCTCCTCCTCGAGGACCAACGCCACACTCTGCCCAAGCCGGGGAAGGTCCGACTTCCGTATGTAGGCCCTTATTTTTTGCTGATGCACCTGGGACCTATTTTGCAGCAGATTGTACAAGCCGTCATAAAAGTTCCTGAAGGTTTTAGCTATATCCCCTATTTTATAATGCCTGTTACCTCCTGGGTCAAGTATACTGGGAATGAAGTTTCTAGATCGCTGCCCCCTCAGGGCTCTAGCAAGAGCCCTACCACTTTTTTTGCTAAACTCGTAGAAATACCTACGACATCTAGCAATCTGGCCCCTGACCTTTACAAAGCTTATGTCCCGGAGGGTTTCCCGTAGTTTAGTCAATTTGGTACACAACGCGGGATCCAAAGACTGTTTATGTCTGGTCTCCAGACTCCGTATCTCCTGCAGCAAGTGAGCTGTTTGTTTTTCCATCTCTTTTTTAAGATAGGCGCCCCATCTAATCAGGAGGCCTCGAATCACACACTTGTGAGCCTCCCACTGAGTCATTCGTGAAACGTCTGGAGTATTGTTTACGGAGAAGAACTCGGTGATTGCCGACCGAATTTCCGCCTTAAAGTGGACCAACACCGAGAGGTGATCGGCCCGGAAATCTATAAGATTCCCAGGCCGATCACCTCCCACCCCGCGGGACATCCGAGATCGGTGAAACCCCCCCAAACACCCCGAATCACCTACCTTCTCTTCCGCCGCCTCCCTCGCGCCCCTCTAGGCGTGCGCGCCCCCGCGCCGGCCATCTGTGAATGGCCGGCACAGGCGTGCGCGCGCCGAAAGTGACGCGAGGGAGGCGGCGGCGGCGGAAGCCGCTTGGACGTTCCTGTTCCCCGCCTGGACGGCGGGGATTGGACCGGGCAGTCACGTGGGAGCGGGGAGAGGTGAGTTTATTGGGGTTTGTGGGGGGTTTCACACAGCGGGGCACCCCCGATCGGGGTGCCCCGCCGAAGTGGACCAAAACCCAGGATAGTCAAAATCCTGGGTGTTGGTCCACTTTAAACATGGGGTCCTGAAGGAGAGAGCTGTTGAGCCTCCAGTGTCCCGATGGGGGGGGGGGGGGGAGTCGGGAATCGATATGGTAACGGAAATAGGAGCGTGGTCCGAGATTGAGATCGAACCTATGGAGGGCCACGAGATGAGATGCACATGCCTGTGGGGGACCAGGAACCAATCTATACGCGAATAAGTATTGTGAGGGGGGGAAAGTAGGTGTAGTCCCTCCCCCTGGGATTAACAATCCGACACACGTCCAGAAGTTGGTGGTCAAACAGGAGGGCCTTAATCCTCCTGAGAGCCGAATATGGTATGCTAGAAGTCCCCTTAGAGGTGTCAATCTGAGGGTCAAGCACACAGTTAAAATCACCACCTAAAAGGAGAATGCCAGTAGTGAATTCTGCCAGCCTCTCCAGGGTGGACCTCAAAAAGCTAGTTTGGTTCGAGCTTGGACAATAGCAGGTTGCCAGCGTTACCCTCTGAGTGTAAAGAGTACCCCTTACAAAAAGGTATCTACCCTCAGAATCATGGACCGTCTCCTCCTAGTGTCCAAGGGAGGTAACCCGCCAGGACGATGGCCACCCCTCTTGACTTAGAGTCGGGGGAAAGGCCATGGTACTGGTGACGGAAGTGACGGCTGGACAAATTATGCACCCTCCCCGCTTTAAGGTGAGTCTCCTGAAGAAAGGCAATTCCCGCTCCCAGATACTTCAACTCACCCAGAACAGAAGTACGCTTGACAGGGGAGTTCAAGCCCTTAACATTCAGCGAAGTGCATTGAACTTTGGACATGACAGAGCAGGACAGGCAACTCCTAACTCAAAGATAAAGGATACTGAGGGGAAGGAGTTCTCGAGCCAGAGGAGAGACGAAAGAGAAAGGCAAGAGGGAGGAAGGAATAGGGGGGAAGGAAGGGGCCAAGAGTACACCGGGAGACAAAAGAAGACAACCACAGGAAAGGAGGGGAGATACATGAAGGGGAAACGCACAACTAACGAAAACTTATGGGGTAAAAACTAGTGTAAAAGGGAAACTTAAACTTAAAGTGGACCAACACCCTCCCGTGATCGGCCCGGGAATCTATAAGATTCCCAGACCGATCAGCCCCCTGACCGATCGGGGGTGCCCCGCTGTGTGAAACCCCCAGAAACCCCTAAATCCCTACCTGCTCCTCGATCCAGCAGCGCCCGCCACCGCCTCCCGCGCATCCCTGTAGCAGGACGCGCACCCGCGCCGGCCGTTTGTGAATGGCGCCCTGTAAGGGTGACGCGCGGGAGGGGGCGGCGGGCGCGCTCTCTTGTCCGTCGCTGCCTCCCGCTTGTCCGTCGGCAGGGATTGGCAGCAGCGGTCACGTGGGAGCGGGGAGAGGTGAGTTTTTGGGGCTTTCTGGGGGGTTTCACACAGTGGGGGGAGCCACGCCGAAGTGGACCAAAACCCAGGATAGTCAAAATCCTGGGTGTTGGTCCACTTTAAGGGGATCTAAGTGAGGAAGGATACTTCCTGTCCCAAAAATGAACCCTAGGCGCCCGAGGTGAGCAAAACGCCAACCCAGAGAGCCACAGGGTCCTGGCCTACGGTGAGGGCGAAACGGGTCCGAGAGGCAAAGAGGGTCCCCCCCGGCCGTCCCTATTTTGAATTTATTGGGGCGACCACCACAAATGATACTGTCAGAAGAGGGCCCCATCACAGGGCAACACCCACAGGCAACCAAAGAATACAATGAGAACCAAGCCCAGCAACCCGCCGCATAGCGAGGAGCCCAGCAGCGGTCAAAAGGGCCACTAAACCAAGGGCCAGTCGAAGCGGACATGCAGGTGGGCAACGAAGACTTTGCATGAACAACAATCATTTTAAATAGGTATGCAGCAGGTTCGAGGCTCGCCAGGACTGTCCCCATGGGGTGAGCCCCACCACGTCCAAGGGGTACGCCCAATGCGGTAGGTCAGACTAGAGGAAAAGGAAAGCTGCACCCAAGTGCACAGCTCCAGACCCCTCATCTCACAAACAAGGGGAGCAGAAGGGGTACCAGCCCAGCGAGCCCGAAGCGTAAATAACCAGCATAAACAGTGCAAACATTAACCTGCAAGGCTAAGTAATAGAAATTTCCGTTTGAAGACACATAGATAGTCAAGAAGTGCATAAAAAACAGTTGAAGAACAGGTTCAAGGCTCGTCAAGACTGGCCCCAGGTGACGAACCACATCGCGTCCGGAGCTAACGCCCGATACGGAGAGTCAGTCAAGAGGAGATGCACACAACACCCAAGTGTATGCCTCCAAACTACATACTCATCAAACAAGCTGAGTAAAGTAAAGGAGGACCAGCCCAACAAGCCCGAAGCGTAGTGATCAAGCGCACACAATTTAAAGAGTAATCAGCAAAGCAAAAACAATGATTGAAGATACCGCTGATAGCGATGAAGCCTGCCTAAACCTCGTTGGCCAAGCGGCGGTGGTCTCTCGACGGACCACCGCCGAGTCCTCCGCGAGCCGCGGCTCCACCCCTTACCCGGCGAATCCTCTGCGGCTGTCCCCCGGGAGGCCGAGGGGGAGAGAGATGTCACGCCAATCCGGGATCTCCACCGGGGGGGGGAGTCCAGGAAGGTGAATAGACATGTAAGGTCCGCATGAGTTTTCACGGTGAAGGAACGCTGATTTCTATGGACCACAAGATGAAAAGGGTTTCCCCAGCGGTAGGATCCTCCGCACTCCCGAATCGGATTCGTCTCATCATAAGAGACCCACGCAGCTGAGGAGAGAGGATGCCAGTATAAAGGGAACCTGAGGAGAGAGGATCCCAGTATAAAGGGAACCTGAGGAGAGAGGAGCCCACTATAAAGGGGACCTGAGGAGAGAGGAGTCCAGTATAAAGGGCACCTGAGGAGAGAGGATCCCAGTATAAAGGGCACCTGAGGAGAGAGGATCCCAGTATAAAGGGCACCTGAAGAGAGAGGATCCCAGTATAAAGGGCACCTGAGGAGAGAGGATCCCTGTATAAAGGGCACCTGAGGAGAGAGGATCCCAGTATAAAGGGCACCTGAGGAGAGAGGATCCCAGTATAAAGGGCACCTGAGGAGAGAGGATCCCAGTATAAAGGGCACCTGAGGAGAGAGGATCCCAGTATAAAGGGCACCTGAGGAGAGAGGAGCCCAGTATAAAGGGCACCTGAGGAGAGAGGATCCCAGTATAAAGGGCACCTGAGGAGAGAGGATCCCAGTATAAAGGGCACCTGAGGGGAGAGGAGCCCAGTATAAAGGGCACCTGAGGAGAGAGGAGCCCAGTATAAAGGGCACCTGAGGAGAGAGGAGCCCAGGATAAAGGGCACCTGAGGAGAGAGGATCCCAGTATAAAGGGCACCTGAGGAGAGAGGAGCCCAGTATAAAGGTCACCTGAGGAGAGAGGATCCCAGTATAAAGGGCACCTGAGGAGAGAGGAGCCCAGTATAAAAGGGAGCCCAGTATATAGGACACCTGAGGAGAGTAAAGCAGAGTTTTGGTCGCTGCTGGTCATTATTATACACAAGTATTCATAGGACATAATGTTACGCTACACTATAATTGCCGATATTTAAAGTTTAGCCATTTCCTCGGTCTGCTAATTAGTAGCTTCATTTCTTATGTATAAATAACCCGCTATTACCGCAACCTTTTCCTATAAAATGCTTTTAGCGGCTACAGTTTTACTTACTTTTAGACCACTTCACCGAAGCCTAAATAGGTCCCTGTAGAATAGCGTGATGCTGTTGCTATGGCAACCTCCAAGCCCTGCACTGCAAAGCTACGAAACTCCGTAACCATTTAGCAAGGACCTGCATCTCTGTCCATCTACAAGGGGGAGAAATTGTGGCCATAGCCGAGTCCCACACGTTCCAGCTTTTTCTGGAAAAAAGATTTTCTCTTTTAATGCCCAGGAATAAATCATGAAGTAATGAATGTCCACTATATTCATACCGTGGGTGCGCATCCCACATCCAGTGCCCTCCTGGGTTTTGGTCTGCTTTACAGATGAATCCTGATTTAATTGCTGCAAATCCACGCTCCCATAGTGTATACACAGACTTGCCCCCAATAAGAAGAGATTGCCATGTGTATTAAAGCGGACCTTCACCCTGAATAGGAGTCTATCTTATATGTTTCCAGATTCAAGATGGCGGTTCATGGAACATCAGGCAGCCTGCAAATAGGTAGTGTCTTCTGACTGTGCCGCTCTGCATTCTGGGATTGCTGTCCTTTCCCTGACCCCAGCTCTGCTCTGTCTGTGCAAAGCATAGCTATAACCCCGCCCCCTGTACTTTATCCTGCTCTCCTCTCCTCCGTATGTGATGCTTCTGAGTCAAGATGGCGGCACCCATATCCTGAACAGAGTTGCAGCCCGGTGGGGGAAAGAATAATAACTGACTAAAAACTTAAAATATATTAATTTTAAATGCTAGGGAATAGTTTTTAAGGGTTTGGTCTTTTCAATAAATCATGCTGATGGTCTGGTTTAATGCCCTGCATTTCTATTCTAAATTAAAGCGGACCAAAACCCACTGAACTTGTGACATGCAATTGGCCAAAGTCCCTGCCGATACTTCCTTCTTAGGTTGTAGAACTAGAAATAGATATTTTCGCTTTTCGAATCATCCTGGAACTCTTTTTTTTCGGGCGTCCCTCTCTGTAAGATGACAGGTGATCAGTCATTGCAAATGGTGTGCTACAGTGGCAATGAATGGAGGAGGCGGGGCTTTACAGCTAAAACAGGCGCCATTATCTGGGATTAGAGTGAAGTGGGAACAGTGAAAATGGGCAAATAGTCCTCTTCACAGGGGGAGCAATTCAGGGGGTGCAATTCAGGGGGTGATAGTTAAAAATGTGGGTTTTGGTCCGCTTTAATGATTGCTAGGAGGCCACCAGGGGCTCGCATATGTGCCGTGGTTGCTAGGAGCAAAGTAAGAGCGTGGCAATCGCAGGGGTCTCACACAGCGGGGAACTCCCAATCGGGAAAACATGAGGAAGTATACCAGGTGTCTGGACATGGGCCCTGGTGAGGGCAGCCTGATGTAGAGGAGCGACCAGGAGAAGCTGGGGACCCGGAGAGGGCTACCACACTGGCCAGTAGCCGGTGCAGGTGTAGATCCTGCCACCCACCCATGACTTAATTAAGACAGATTGGTCTGCAAGCTAACAGGGTTGAGTGCTGAGGCTCCTTTAAGAATTGTGTATCCTAATTTCCCTGCTAACGTGCACCTCCCAGGTTAGATATAAAATGGTCTGAGCGGCTGCCACCCCTCCTTTGTTTCTTTTGAATTTGTGCAAGCACATGGGGTGTGGGGTCTGCGAGGTCTTTGACCCTTCCACCCCATGGGCTGCACTCGAGGTTATAGGGCAACCTCAGGTAAGCTGCTCCCTATTTATCTATTGCATAGATGGGGCTCTCAATGATTAGAGTTAGGATGCACCCCACAGAGGCACCTTGGCGCTGGTGGTGCAGCTTTAGCTACTTCTGCAGATGTGTGTGACTGAGCCCTCTGCTTCTAACCAGATTTAAGGTTGGTCTGCAAGATAACAGGGTGGAGTGCTGTGGCTCCTTTAAAGTGGACCAACACCCAGGATTTTGACTATCCTGGGTCTTGGTCCACTTCGGTGGGGCACCCCCGATCGGGGTGCCCCGCTGTGTGAAACCCCCCCCCGATCACCCGAAAAACTCACCTCTCCCCGCGCCGACGGACAAGCAATCTGACAGTCCCGGACAAGCGGCTCCTCTGCCGCCGCCTCCCGCGCGTCCCTCTTGACGGGCGCGCGCACGCCTAGAGGGGCGCGAGGGAGGCAAGGGGGTTTGGGGGGGTTTCACCCTGCGGGACATCCCGATCTCGGATGTCCCGCGGGGAGGGAGGTGATCGGCCCGGGAATCTTATAGATTCCCGGGCCGATCACCCATGGGTGTTGGTCCACTTTAAGACTTTTCCACCCATGACTTAAGGGGGACCTGAAGTCATTTGTGATGCAAGGATGAACTGTTTAACTGTGTCTGAAATTCCTCCTCCTGTGTAAAGAGAGACTGCCAGTGATTGCTGCAAGTGTGAGAACTTTGCCCTGTCCCTGGGTAACCCCCTGAGCCCACTTCCATCTGGCATCCCTAAGCACATGCACCAACCCCCGTGTGATGTTTACAGAGTTTATCTTCTGATGACTTTTCCCTGTAAGCCATAGTTGTACACATGTTGCTGATAATGTACCAGAGTCTGCTAAATCTGCATGAAGGCCGTCTGCAGTCAAGCAGGTCTTGGTTTTCCAGACCTTCTCTTAAACAGGAACAACACAGAGGAATTTCACTTTCCTGTTTGTCGTTCCTCTCAGGGGGGCATCTCGAATTGGGATGCCCCAGTGTGTATCCCCCCATGTTGCCCCATACAATCACCATCCTTTCACTCCCACAGCACAGACATGGGCGAGAGCGCCGCTTGGCTAAGTGGCGCGCTCGCTTTCATTCACTGCTCCACTGACGGCTAAGCCACCGAGTGCGCCACCAGCCGCATCCGCCGCTCACCTTCTAACCGTGGCGTGCCTGCACCGACCATTCAGATAAGCCAGTCACAGGCAGATGCACGGCTAGAGGTGAGCGAGAATGCAGCCGCACCCTAGAGACACAGCGAGGGCATCAGAAGGTGACACTATTACACAGTGAGGAATCCAGATTTGGATTGCCCCAGTTAGTGGAACTCGGACAGCACTGGAGTCTTTCAGACTCTAGGGCCCCTTAAAGCGGACCTTCACCCTGAATAGGAGAATATCTTATATGTTTCCCACACCCTGCACATACAGATTGCTCACATTAATCCGGACCTTCACCCTGAATAAGAGTCTATCTTATATGTTTCCCACACCCTGCACATACAGATTGCTCACAATAAAAATCATCCTACCTGCATCTACTGCATGTTATGAGCCTTTAAACATTCAAGATGGCGGCTCATGGAACATCAGGCAGCCTGCAAATAGGTAGTGCCTTCTGACTGTGCCGCTCTGCATTCTGGGATTGCTGTCCTTTCCCTGACCCCAGCTCTGCTCTGTCTGTGCAAAGCACAGCTATAACCCGCCCCCTGCACTTTATCCCACTCTCCTCTCCTCAGTATGTGATGCTTCTGAGTCAAGATGGTGGCGCTCATATCCTAATAATAATAATAAGTCCTGAACAGAGTTGCAGCCCAGTAGGGGAAAGAATAATAAGTAAGTGACTAAAAACTTAAAATATATTAATTTTAGATGCTGGGGAATCGTTTTATAAGGGTTTGGTCTTTTCAATAAATCATGCTGAAGGTACGGTTTAAGTTCCTCTTTAACCTCCACTCTTCCTGCTAAGTGCCATTTTACTTTCCATAGTTTTAAACACTTTGCTGATGAATAAAAAAATGTACCGTATATACTCGAGTATAGGCCGACCCGAATATAAGCCGAGGCACCTAATTTTACCACAAAAAAATGGAACAAGTTATTGACTCGAGTATAAGCCGAGGCGGCTTTTTTCAACTGGAATTGGAGTTGATACACAGAAAGAGACACACACACAGAAAGAGACACAGACACAGACACACACACACACACTGTGGGTACCTGCTGCTGCTGCCGCCGCCGCCGCCGCTCTCAGACGCGCAGGTGTCGGGGGTCAGGGTTTGGCCGAGGTTACCCTGCAGAGGGGCAGCGGGGTCCCCCTCCCCTCCTCCGCAGCCGCCGCCATTCTCACACACACACATCAGCACTTCCTGGCTGTTGCGCGCTGGTCATCGGTGGGCATGCCCCATATGGCAGGCGTCCAATGGAAACATTGGACGCCGCCCATTGACGACCAGCGCGCAGCAGCCTGGAAGTGCCGGTCAGTGTGTGAATGTGTGTGCGTGTTTGTGTGTACGAGAGCGGCGGCGGCGGCAGCAGCGGGTACAGCAGGGACCCGCAGCGTCCGCCCCTCACCCTCCAGCATCTATTGGGTTCAGGGTTGCGGCCTTCCCTGGCAGTCCGCCCCTGGACTCGAGTATAAGCCGAGGCGGCTTTTTTCAGCCCAAAAAGTGGGCTGAAAAACTCGGCTTATACTCGAGTATATACGGTATGTCAAATATCAGAAGACAATAGATAGGCTTTGGCTGCGCATTACCAAATACCCTGTTTGGTAAACTGCTAAAAAGAAACCCCTAGGAACTTGCTTGTGTTCCAGGATTTTGATGACCTTACTCATAAACATGGGCGGTTGGCAGCCCAGCAAACAATATCTGCGGCTTGGAAAAAATTATTTTTTAGAGTTCTGTGAAAGGGTTGATGGCTTTACGATAAATGAAATGTTGACCGCTCACATTGTATGAATATGGATAATCTTTAAAGAAGAGATAAGATGATTATATGTATGAGGGTCATATTGTATATGAATATCCAATGTCTGAAGTGAATGTGACTTTGTAATTCCAAATTTTTCAATACAATGTTGACCGCTATGTTAAATGACTCTCGCTCTAAATTTCTGAAAATCTGGGACCCCTCGTTGAAATTTTGGAAATGAAACAAAAATATAAAAATGAAAAACAATGACCAGGGAGGAGGGAGAAGGATTTGTGGGAGGGTCAGGAAAGTAGGGGGGTGGGGGTTAGGTGTCCTAGTCACCTGAACATAGAGCCATTATGGTTACGTTGACCAAGAGAGTGAGTGTTGGACATTTGTTTTTTTGACACGTACCATACTTGTGTTCAACATTATAGCCCAACATGGCTCTGAAAAAGTCCGTCTGTATAACACTGTATAGCCTATTGATATAAACCAATATCATGCTCAGAATCAATCCATTTGCTTGTTGACTTGGTAAATGACAATGAACAAGAATGTTTGTAAGATCTCCTGTTTACTGTATCAGTGGATTCCCTTTGGAACCTGTATATTTGTAATTTGAAAAACAAAAAAAATGTAAATAGAAAAAAAAAGTTATCAAGATATAGAAAAAAATAAAAGATAAAAAAACGTGCGCTGACTTGAGATGAGATAAGAGAAATAAAGATAAGTACGGAAGAAATGAAGGGTGGGTGGGTCCAGCATGGCAGCCAGCTCATATGAAGCCAGGAGAGAAAAATATCATATAACCACATGAGATCCATATGATCTGGTCTCATAAATGATTAGGGTCTCTATATGTAAACCATGGATCTCAGAGCTTTCCATAATAAACTGGATTATCCTTGATAACACTGTTTTTCACTGACCATGAGCCAATATAGCTTGCGTGTGACTCATGACTTGAGAATACAGTGTTTTCGAGAAATAGCTACGAGAGTAACCATAGCAAAGAATATACATGAGATAGGGCATTAAAATACAATTCTGTGATTACTCACCTTTTAGAATTGGTATTATAAGTATGCATCACGTCCTGCTCCAGATAATGGTTCATAACAGATGGGATTACCTCCCCCAGAGGGCGCTTGACTGCAGAGATGGCAAAAAGAGGCCCCTCCCAGTCCATATATACCCAGGACCTCCCACAAATTCCCCAGTATAGAAAAGCAGTAAGGAGAACCAGGAGAAGCCAATGATAATTAACAACGTTAACAAGGATAACAATCACCATACAGAGGATCCAAGATAATGCAAACAGGGTGGGGTGGAGCAGGACGTGCTGCATACTTATAATACCAATTCTACAAGGTGAGTAATCACAGAATTGTATTATTCTAAGTATGCAGCACGTCCTGCTCCAGATAATGATTCATAACAGTTGGGACATTTAATAGCAGTGTCCGTAAACAGGGTGGGATCCCAAAAGCAACAACGCGCAGCTCACACCACTGCCACCTGCAGAGCCTTGTGGCCAAAAACTGCATCCGCTGAGGCCTGAACATCCACCTTGAAAAACTTGGAAAAGGTATTAACAGAAGACCAAGTAGCAGCCTTACAAACTTGTTCAACAGAAGCCTGGTGCTGGAAGGCCCAGGAGGCCCCAACAGCACATGTACAATGAGCGGTAACACGGAAAGGAGGATCCTTTCCCCTAGCAGAATAGGCCCTAAAAATAGCCTGACGAATCCATTTGCTAATAGTAGACTTAGCAGGGGCCAGGCCCTTCTTTCTAAAAGGTGCAGTAGCCACCAAGTAGAACTTCAAATTCCTGACCACATCCAGGGAATGTAAGGCCATCTCCTTGGAATTACCAGGATTAGGGCACAAGGAAGGAAGCACAATGTCCTGATTGAGATGGAAGGCAGAGACAACCTTAGGCAAGAAATCAGGTTTAAATCTGAAAACCACCTTGTCCTGGTGTCTCTCAAAGTAGGGGGCCTGAATAGAAAGGGCGGCCAACTCCGAAACACGCCTGACCAAAAAGGCAACTTTAAAAGTAAGAATATACAGAGCAGCCTCACGCACAGGCTCAAAAGGAGGGCCCTGAAGGGCAGACAAAACCAAATTCAAGTCCCAAACTGGCAACAGAGGTTTGCGAGGGGGACGCACATGAGCAACCCCCTGGAAGAAAGTCTTGACCAGAGGATGTTGAGCGAAAGATCTCTGGAAGAAAACAGCCAAGGCAGAAACGTGACCCTTGAGCGTGCTGAGCTGAAGTCCCAGATCCAAACCATGCTGAAGGAACTCCAGAATCCTAGGAATGGAAAACACCCGACATGGAAGGATCCTAGACTCACACCAGCCAATGTAGGCCCGCCAGATCCTATAGTAAATGGTAGAAGAGGATTTCTTCCTCCCTGATTAGAGTGCTAACCACAGACTCAGAAAGCCCCTCATCCCTTAAGATGGAGGTTTCAGCAGGCCGTCAAAGCCAGCGTTTGTAAATTGGGATGGCAAAGCCGCCCTTGAGTGAGAAGGTCCGGGACCAGGGGCAGAGCGTACTGATCTACTGCCAGCTGAACGATATCTGCGAACCACACCTGTCTTGGCCACCGGGGGGCCACCAGGATTGCTGGTACGCTTTCCTGAGCCAGCTTACGCAGAACCCTGCCCAGCAGGGGGAATGGAGGAAAAAGATACAGGAGACGGAACCCCTGCCAGGATAGAGTCAGAGCATCCACCGCAAGGGCCAGGGGATCCTGGGACAGAGAGACAAAGACTGGGAGCTTGTGATTGTGGCGGGACGCCAAAAGATCCACTTCCCGTACCCCCCAACGGTGACATAAGGACAGGAAGACCTTGCTGCTGAGAGACCATTCCCCCAGGCAAGAGGTCCCCCTGCTCAGGGAGTCCGCCTCCAGATTCTCCACCCCCGGCATGTACACTGCTGAGATGCAAGGAACATTGTCCTCCGCCCAGGACAGAATCATGGACACCTCCTTGAGGGCACTCTTGCCCTCCCTCCCTGATGATTGATGTAGGCAACCGCCGTCTGGTTGTCTGAGCGAACTTGGACCGGCCGGCCCTGAAGGTGAGGAGTCAACTGGGCCAGTACCAACTGAACCGCACTCAGTTCCAGGACGTTGATGGGGGCATGAGCCTCCTGAGGGCTCCCCAGCCCCTGGAATTGTAGGGTTCTGCCCCCCAACAGGTTCCTCAAGTCCAGCCACCACAAGAGGGCCCGCCGGGCCAGAGGAGACAGAACAAAGGCCTGATCCAGAGGCAGGGGACTTTTGTTCCAGACTGATAGGAGATGGAGCTGAAGAGGTCTCATGTGGAACTGAGCATAAGGAACTGCCTCGAAGCAGGACACCATCTGTCCCACAAGCTGCATCCCTTGCCGGATGGAAGGGCGAGGGCAGGACAGAAGGAAATGAACCAGAGCTTGAAGAGAATCCACCTTCTGCTGAGGAAGAAAAATCCGAATGTTTCCAGAGCAGTCACCACCTGCTGGGTATCCAATTCTGCCTGCTGGAAAGAATGAGAAGTGATGAGGCGGTCGTCCAGATAAGGAAGAATGCGAATGCCCCGAGCTCTGAGGAGAGCCATGACACCTGGTTTATCTCCTGGCGTATTGCACAAGGGCTCAAAAGGAAGACCCTGTAGAGCAGACAACACCAAATTCAAGTCCCAAACCGGTAGCAGAGGCTTACGCGGCAGACGCACATGAGTAACCCCCTGGAAGAAGGTCTTAACAAGCCTGTGATTGGCAAAGGATCTTTGGAAAAAAATTGCCAGAGCCGAAACCTGTCCCTTGAAAGTACTAAGTTGAAGGCCTGAATTCAGACCATGCTGTAAAAACTCCAGAATCCTGGGAATGGAAAATTCCTGACAAAAAAGAGACTTGTACTCGAACCAAGCAATGTAAGCATGCCAGACCCTGTAGTAGATAAAGACAAGGATTTCTTCCGAGCCTGAATCAAGGTATCGACAACAGAGGCCGGCAAACCCTTGTCCATCAAGATTGGGATGGCGCAGCTGTCCCTGCGTGAGAAGCTCTGGATCATCGGGCAGGACGAACCGATCTACTGCCATCTGTACGACGTCTGCAAACCATACCCTCCTCGGCCAGCGGAGGGCCACCAGAATGGCCGGTACCCCCTCCTGGGCTATCTTGCGCAGCACCCAACCCAGCAGAGGAAAGGGAGGAAATACATAGAGAAGCCGAAACTCCGTCCAAGGAATTGCTAGCGTGTCCGTGGCGAAGGACAGAGGATCCTTTGACAGAGAGACAAATCTTGGAAGCTTGTGATTGTGACATGACGCAAACAAGTCCACATCCGGCTGACCCCAGCGGCGACACAGGTCGTGAAAAATCTTGATGCTGAGGGACCATTCCCCCAGGCGAGACGTCCCCCTGCTCACGGAGTCCGCCTCCTGATTCTCCCCCCCGGGATGTAAACCGCCGAGATGCAGGGAACAGTCTCCACTGCCCAAGACAAGATCAGAGACACTTCCTTGAGGGCTCGCTTGCTCCGGGTCCTTCCCTGAAGATTGATGTAGGCAACCACCGTCTGATTGTCCGAGCGGACCTGTACAGCACGACCATGAAGGTGGGGGGTCAACTGGGAGAGAACCAACCGGATCGCCCGCAGCTCTAGGATATTGATGGGCGCGTGGGCCTCCTGGGGACCCCACTGACCCTGGAACTTCAGAGACTACCAAACTCCCCCCCCAGCCGGTCAGACAGGCATCCGTGGTGACAATCTCCCAGCGCGGAGGCAGAAAGGACCTGCCCACTAGAAGATTCCTCGAGTCCAGCCACCAGGAGAGAGACTGCCTGACCGGAGAGGACAGGGCAAACTCCTGATCCAGGGACTCCTGAATCCGATCCCAAACCGACAAGAGATGCAACTGAAGAGGTCTCATGTGGAACTGAGCAAAGGGAACCGCCTCGAAGCAAGACACCTTGAGGCCCACCAACTGCATCCCCTGCCGTATGGAGGGGTGAGGACACGACAGCAGGGCCCGTGCCTGTATCTGAATGCCCTCCACCTTCTGCTGAGGGAGAAATACCTTGACCTGAGAAGTATCCAGCGTCATGCCCAGGAAGGACCTCGCCAACGATGGAGATAGTGAAGACTTGGGATAGTTGATCACCCAGCCAAAGGACTCGAGAGTGGACGTCACCACCTGAGTATCCCTCTCGGCCTGATGAAAAGACTGAGCAGCAATCAGAATGTTGTCCAGGTAGGGAAGGATGCGAATGCCCCGATTCCTCAGGAGAGCCATGACGTCAGCCAGCACCTTGGTGAAAACCCGAGGAGCCGAGGTGATAGCGAACGGCAAGGCGTCCTTGATGGTCATGAAGTCGCCTGGCCGAAGAGAACTTACGGCCGAACGTAAAGTCTCCATGCAAAAGTGCTCGAACCTGACAAACTTGTTGAGACACTTTAAGTCCAGGATGGGCCTCAGGGAGCCGTCCTTCTTGGGCACCGTGAACAGGTTGGAGTAGTACCCCCGACCCTGTTCCTGAAGAGGTACCTGACAAATGACACCTGACACCAGAAGACGTTGGACGGCCAGACGCAGTCCCTGAGCCGACACAAGGTAAAGGCATGACAAGCCAACTGATCCATACGCCGGTCCGCGCTATCACGCAGCGTGGTAGTGTCGGGGTATGGCATGACCGAAGTGTTAGATAGCCCCAGGACTGGAGCGTCCACCTCAGGAGGGCACGACCAGTGATTAACCAAATCTGCCGAAAAAGGATACCTTCTATCCAACCCCTTGGGCACCGAGGGTAACCTATTAGCACGTCCCCACTCCTTCACAACCATATTTGAGAAAGGACCCTGGTCCGGGAACTCCAAGCGTTGCTTGCCAGTGCGGAAGAGCTCGCCCTGCTTCTTCTTCGCCGCCTCCGGGGGCGATGTTTAATGTATCGAAAACCGTCGACAAGAGGCTATCGGCATCATCCGGGAGCCAAGTATCTTTATCAGAGTAGGATCCTAGGTCACTATCGTAATCGTCCTGGCGATCCCCAGAGGAGTCCGAGTCACGGAAAAGCTCCCCCTCCTCCGGGGAGTCACGGCCGCCATACACATCAAGGCCCTCATCCTCCTCGGCAAATAGGGACAACGCAGCGTCAAGGTGTCGCTTCTTGCTAGAGGCTTTGCCCGCCGCCGGTCGGGCCAACTGCAGCTCAATGCTGGCCACGCGCAGCGCCAGATCTGATTGCGACCCCTGCTAGTATCCCCCTCACTGGGGGCTAAATGCAGGCACGGAGGGCCAGGTGATGCTGTAGAGAAGTGCTCGGCCCAGCCTGATCCGCAATAATATTTGGGCGCACGGTACACAAACCGCGCCACCACCACTCAAAGGGGATGCCCCACACATGACACACAGCCGAGGCTGCCCCGAGGGGCCCCCAAGCTCGCTATCCCCAGAAGCCTTCATATGGTGATTATCACAGGCACAATAGGCCAGCAAAGGGTGAGTGCTAAGAAAAATACCATTTTGTGATTAATCACCTGTAAAATGGTTATTACAAGTATGTCACACACCCCGCTTCCGAATATTCATGACACTTGGGTAACTGTCCTGTAGAGGGCGATCTTGCAGAGATGACATGAAAAAAAGGACACCCCCCCCGGTCCATAAATACCCGGGACCTCCCACCACTCCCCAGTATAAGACAGCAGTAAAGGGACCAGGAAGAGCCAAATGTAAACAGCAAAGAAAAAGGTTCACCATATAAAGGATCCCAGAAAAACCAAAAAAGGGCGGGATGAAGCGGGCTGTGCGACATACTTGTAATAACCATTTTACAGGTGAGTAATCACAAAATGGTATTATTCCCAGTATGTCACACACCCCGCTTCCGAATATTCATGACACTTGGGACATCCAATAGTGCCCATAAAGGGTGGGGATCCCAAAAAGGCAATAATGCAAACTTAAACTACTGCAGCTTGCAGAACTTTGCGGCCAAAAACAGCATCCGCTGAGGCCCGCACATCAACCTTATAAAACTTAGAAAAAGTATGAACAGAAGACCAAGTAGCAGCCTTGCAAACTTGTTCAACAGAAGCCTGATGCTGAAAAGCCCAAGATGCTCTAACAGCACGAGTAGAATGAGCAGTAACACGAAAAAGGGGGAACCTTCCCCTTGGCAGAATAGGCCCCAACAATGGCCTGTCGAATCCATTTACTAATGGAAGACTTAGCGGGCGCCAGACCTTTCCTGGGCCCGGAGGGCACCACGAAAAAGGCGTCCGTCTTACGAAAAGAAGAAGTAGCTACCAAATAATATTTCACACATCGAACCACATCCAAAGAATGTAAGGTCCTCTCCTTGTCATTACTAGGCTTAGGACACAAGGAAGGGAGAACTACATCCTGATTGAGATGGAAGGCCGAAACCACCTTAGGAAGGAAATCCGGCTTAAAGCGGGAAAACTACCTTGTCCAGGTGCCTCTCAAAGTAAGGAGCCTGAATAGACAAGGCCGCCAACTCAGAGACACGCCGAACAGAGGTAATAGCCACCAAAAAGGCAACTTTCTGAGTGAGCAGAGAAAGAGCAATATCATGCACCGGCTCAAAAGGGGGCCCCTGGAGAGCCGACAGAACCAAGTTTAAATCCCAAACCGGCAGCAAGGGCTTTCTAGGAGGCCGCACATGAGTAACCCCCTGGAAAAATTTCTTAACCAGGGGATGAAGGGCAAAAGACCTATGAAAGAAAACCGCCAGGGCAGAAACCTGCCCTTTCAAAGTACTAAGCTGGAACCCCGAGTCCAGACCATGTTGAAGAAACTCCAGAATTCTGGGAATAGAAAACACCCTACAAGGCAAGGCCCTAGCCTCGCACCAGTTAATATAAGACCTCCAAGTCCTATAATAGACGTTAGAGGAAGATCTCTTCCTAGCTCTAACAAGAGTCTGAACCACCGCATCAGAAAGACCTTCCTCCTTTAAGATGGAGGTTTCAGCAGCCACGCCGTCAAAGCCAGCGTTGGTAAATTGGGGTAGCGTAGCTGACCCTGGGTGATAAGATCCGGAAGAAGAGGCAGATAAAACTGATCTACTGCCAGCCGCACGACGTCTGCGAACCACACTCCTCTTGGCCACCTTGGAGCCACCAGAATTGCTGGTGCCCCTTCTAGAGTTAGCTTGCGCACCACCTTGCCCACCATGGAGAAGGGGGGGGGAACGGGTATAGAAACCCCAGTTCCCTCCAAGCCAGGGGCATGGCATCCACTGCCAGGGCCAGAGGATCCCGAGACACAAAGGCAGGAAGCTTGTGATTGTGACGAGAGGCAAAAAGATCCACCTCCGGAGTCCCCCACTTGTGACAAAGGGACTGGAATACCTTGGAACTGAGAGACCATTCTCCTCGGCGAGAGGATCTCCTACTCAGGGAATCCGCCTTTGTGTTCTCCACTCCCGGGATGTAAATGGCTGAGATGCATGGGATATTACTCTCTGCCCAAACAAGGATCAGAGATACCTCCCTGAGGGCACTCCTGCTGCGAGTCCCTCCTTGGTAATTGATGTAAGCGACCGCCGTCTGATTGTTCGATTGGACTTGAACTGGCAATCCCTGCAATAGAAGAGTCAAGTGAGACAGAACCAACCAAATGGTCCGTAGCTCCAAAACGTTGATAGGGGTATGAGCCTCCCAAGGCCCCCATAACCCCTAGGACTGATGTTCCCTCCAGAAGCCCCCCCAGCCCGACAGGCTGGCGTCCGTGGTGATCGTTTCCCAACAAGGGGTCAGAAAGAATCTGCCCTTCAACAGATTGCTTGACACTAGCCACCACTGAAGGGACTGCTGAGCCCGGGGAGACAGCAGACAAGACTGATCCAATGACAGCGGACACTTGTCCCAAGTCGCTAGAAGATGGAGCTGAAGCGTCCTCATGTGAAACTGGGCAAAAGGGACTGCCTCGAAGGAAGCCACCATCAGACATACCAATCTCATCCCTAGCCGGATAGACGGGCGAGGATTGGAAAGCAGAAGCTGAACCAAATCTTGGATCAGAAGAATCTTGGGCTGAGGAAGGAACACCCTGGCCTGAAAGGCATCCAGAGTCATGCCCAGAAATGAAACCTCCCTGGACGGGGAGAGGAAGGACTTGGAATATTTGATCACCCAACCGAACCTCTCCAGCGTGGATACCACCACTCTGGTGTCTAGCTCCGCTTGGCTGAGAGAGAAAGCCAAAATGAGAAGGTCGTCCAGGTATGGTACAGTGCGAATGCCCTGGACTCTGAGGAGGGCCATCACCCCCGCCAGTACCTTGGTGAACACCCTCGGAGCCGAGGTAAGCCCGAATGGAAGGGCCACAAACTGAAAATGCTGATCTTCCACCATGAACCTGAGGAATCTCTGGTGTGCCAGGAAGACAGGTACATGCAGATAAGCATCCCTGATGTCTATGGACGTCATGCAGTCCCCCTGATGAAGAGAATCGACGGCTGACCGCAAGGTTTCCATGCGAAACTTCCGGAAGCGGATAAACCGATTGAGGAGCTTCAGATCCAAAATGGGTCGAACGGAGCCATCCTTCTTGGGCACCGTGAATAGATTGGAATAGAATCCCAAGCCCCTTTCCGCGAAAGACACTGGGCAAATGACAGCCCTGTCCAGCAGATAACTGTGCGGCCAGTGGATCCGAAGGCACTCGAGACCTGAAGAATCTGGGAGGAGGCCGGATCTCGAATTCCAGCTTGTAACCGGAAGACACTACTTCCAGAATCCATTTGTCTGAGACCTCCTGGTCCCAGACCTGGAAGAAGTGCCGCAGCCGTCCCCCCACCCGCAAGGGTGAGGGCGCCCCCTCATTGCTGAGCTGGCTTAGCAGCGGGCTTGGGTTTGGAACTCCAATTGTGACCTGGACGGGCACGACTTCTGCCTCTACTCCAGGAATCACCTCTGAGGGTAGAGAAGGCCAAAACGTTGCCTCTTACGCTGAGGTAACTTTCGTGACAGAATCTAATCTTTCTCCAAAGAGCTGAAATCCCACAAAGGGAAGTGCTGTAAGCGACTTTTTGTCCACAAAATCAGCCGCCCACTGGTGCAACCATACCGACCACCGAATAGCTACAAGCAAGGCCGAGGTTCTACCACACATGACCATGGTGTCATCTAAGGCGGCAAGCACAAAGGACATGAACAATTCACACACCGCTTAAGGGCGGCGAAGTCATCACTAGCCGGGTCAAGCCTGGAGGTACTCAACAGGTCTCTAACCACAGACCTGGTAGCCACTGCCAAAAGCGCCGAAGCACAAACAGGCCACAAGGCTGAACCAACACTAGCAAACGCGTGGCAAGCCATCTGATCAATGCGTTTATCCTCACCATCTTTGAGAGTGGTAAAGTCAGGAGAATGCAAAATAGAAGTATTGGACAACCCGAGCACTGGGGCATCCACCTTGGGAGGGGACGACCATCGTTTTACCATGTCCACCGGAAAGGGATACTTTTTATCCCAACCTTGAGGAATACCTGGAAGCCGAGTAGGCTTCTCCCATTCCTTAAAAATAATGCCATCAAAATGCTTTTGATTTGGGAACTCCAGGCGCGGCTAGGAAGTCCCAAAGAATTCCCCTTTTTGAAGAGCGGCCTCCTCAGGAGGCAAAATTGCCAGAACCTCAAAAAGGTGAGCCAAGACCTTCGGGGTATCCACAGCATCCCCCTGCCCTTGCTCAGTATCAGCACCAACAAACTGCTGATTGTCAGAACCCTCAGAATCCTCAAATAATTCCCCCTCTTCTAGCGGAGAATAATCAGACCAGTCAAAAAAATCATAATCATCAAACTCAAAGGCCGGCCCGGCTGGAGACAAATGCTTTCGCTTAGCCGAGGCCTTTCTGGAAACAGAGCCAGAAATAAATTTCTCAATATTAGCCAGTCTGGACGGGCCACAATGAAGACGCCGAGTGCCCGGCCCCACCCCCTCCTTAACTGCACCTGTTGAAAGTGAAACCGGCCCAGCAACAACGGCCGCAAAAACACATACAAACACACACACACACTCCACACTCCTTTTCCCCCAAATAAAGTAAAACAACCCACAGGAGCAAAGGCCCCCCCCCAAGGGGCACAGAGGGACACGGTAGGGGGGAGAACCCACACCAATAGGTGAAAGGGTAAGAGGGACGCCATAAGGTGCAGCCTACCATTGCCTGGACCTTCAGCCTAGGCTGGGAGGCATACTGCTATAATTTAAATTAAAAAAGGTTCAGGCAGCAATAGAAACAAAAGGCCCGGGGGGTTACCCCGGCTACCTGCAAGGAGGAGACAACCATCTTCTGACTTGCTCGCCGACTGCAGAGACGAAAGACTGGGGAGTGGTGGGAGGTCCCGGGTATTTATGGACCGGGAGGGGTTCCTTTTTTTCATGTCATCTCTGCAAGATCGCCCTCTACAGGACAGTTACCCAAGTGTCATGAATATTCGGAAGCGGGGTGTGTGACATACTGGGAATAGCCACCCGGGATGCCCACTGAGAAGGACAGGAGGGTAAGGGGAGGGACTGGGCCGGGAGAAACCACAAAAACACTGCTATCCCGCCTGCAAGACATAATATAAAAAACACCATCAGCACATGCCTCGACAAGTACTCCCACTGAAAGACTCACGGACCAAGGGTGAAGGCGAGCGCAGCATGCACAAGCGACAGTAGGCACAGGCTAAGGATCTGCAGAGTGAGCCCGGGGAAGGGGGGGTCACATCCGCCGCACACCACGAAGACGGAATCCGCAGCAACTCACCACCTCCTCCAGCGCTGCGTGCCAGCAAGATGGCGCCACAGCAGAGCACCTCGAGGGGTGGGCCGCGGGAGGATGACGTGATACGCATCATCCCACGGCGCCGCCCCCACGAAAGGCACGAAAACGCACCAGCAGAACAAGGCGCCCAGCGCCAAGAGAGTGACAATCACCCCCCGCAGCAAAATAGCGCCTCCTGCCACGGGAGCGCAGTATGCCAGCGGCGGCGAGCAGACCAAGGTGCGCACACTGTTACCCGCCGCCGCCACCCCCCCCCCCCCCCACCGACCACGCCACGCTGGGGAGAGAGGGAGGGGAAGAGGAGAGGTCAGACAGCAGCGGGAACGGCACCAGCTCAGAGGGACCAGAGGGGGGGGGGGGGGGCAATAGGAGGAAGGGAGAAGACTGGCACACTAACAATCCCCCAAGTAAAGCACACTCATCCCCGATACAACAGGCAGCAGTGGGTTTCTCCATCCCTCAGTAGGCTCACCATAAAGCCTATTGCTGGCTACCCTTTGGTGTACAGGGTCTGCGGCCTGGAGCAACGCTCCCCGAGCACCCGACCCAGGTGCTCCCCTACCATCACCCGATTCGTCAGCCTAGGCTGGGAGGCAAGAGGGTCCGGAAGCGGGTGGAAATAGGCTTGCAGGGCCACAGGCTTGGTTGCCTCGCTCGCCTGCGAAAACATAGAGAGCTATCTTCTGGTCTTCGCAGTATGACTGCAGAGAAACACTGGGGGTCTATTGGTGATTTCTGGCTTTATATAGGCCACAAGTCTTCTGCAGTCAACTGCGCCACCTTGTGGCGGAATACCCAGAAGTAATGATTGACTGAAACAGGCCGTGCTGTACACTTGGAAAACAGTAAATATATTAATATATTAATTTTAGATGCTGGAGAATCATTTTTTCAAGGGCTTGGGCTTTTCATTAAATGACACTGAGGGTCCGCTTTAGGTTCTGATATCTCGGTCAAAGTTATCGTAGCTCAAAAATATCCTTGGTTTCCCCATTCTTTTGCAAGGCCCATTGTACCAAACCAGAAAAATATACAGATATTGCTAAAAATGCTCATGACTGAAGCTATTAGAGGTTACACTGCTTTGGGTGGGGTGTTAACAAATTATTGTAAGTCACAGACAATATATGTTGCAGCCCCGCCCCTCCACTGTAAGCTTGGCTTTTTTTTTTTTAAATAAATGGCTACTTTCACACCTCTATCATATGGAAATGAAGAAGCCAGGTTTGAACAGAGGTAAAAAATACAATTCTGTGATTACTCACCTGTAGAATTGGTATTATACGTATACAGCATGTCCTGCTCCAGAGATAATTCCTTACGTTTGGGTTATACATTCACAAGATGGCGCTGGACTGTAGAGACAGCAAAAAAGTGGCTCCTCCCGGCCCCTTATATTCCAGGGACCTCCCACAAAATCCCCAGTATTGACAAGCAGTTAGCAAGAGGCCGGGAGAATAACAATAACAACCACCATACAGAGGCACTAAGAATAATAACAAGGGCGGGGTGGAGCAGGACGTGCTGTATACATATAATACCAATTCTACAGGTGAGTTATCACAGAATTGTATTATTCTAAGTATAGAGTCCTACTCCAGAGATAATTCCTTACGTTTGGGACATCAAATAGCAGTGTCCGTAAGGTAGGGTGGGATCCCCAAATGCAACAACATGCAGATTAAACCACTGCCGCCTGCAGAATTTTGCGGCCAAAAGCAGCATTAGCATTAGCAGGATTGCTGGCACCCCTTTCTGAGCTAACTTTCGTTGCCCAACAGGGGAAACGGGGGAAAGACATACAGAAGCTGAAAGCCCTGCCAGGGCATTGTCAGAGCATCCATGGCTAAGGCCAGAGGGTCCAGGGACAGAGACACAAAGGTTGTAAGCTTGTGATTGTGACAGGACGCAAACAGATCTACATCTGGCTGACCCCAACGTTGACACAGAGAGCGAAACACCCTGTTGCTTAGGGACCATTTCCCCAGGCAAGAAGTCCCCTTGCTCAGAGAGTCTGCCTCCAGATTCTCCACCCTCGGAATGTACACAGCTGAGATGCAGGGAACATTGTCCTCTGCCTAGGACAGGATCAGAGACACTTCCTTGAGGGCCCCCTTGCTCCGGGTCCCTCCCTGATGATTGATGTAGGCAACCACCGTCTAGTTGTCCGAGAGTACCTGAACAACCCGGCCCGAAGGTGCGGGGTCAAGCGGGCTAGAACCAACCTGATCGCCCTCAGTTCCAGAATGTTGATAGGAGTGTGGGCCTCCTGAGGGCCTCACTGCCCTGGAATGTTAAGGATCTCCAGAAGCCCCCCAACCTGTCAGACTGGCATCCGTGGTGACCGTCTCCCAGCAAGGGGCCAGAAAGGATCTGCCCACCAACAGGTTCCTTGAGTCCAGCCACCACGAGAGGGACCGCCTGGCTAGGGGGGACAGAACCAAAACCTGATCCAGGGACACAGGGTCGCTATCCCATACAGACAAGAGGTGGAGTTGGAGAGGCCTCATGGGAAACTGAGCATACGGAACCTCCTCGAAGCAGGAAACCATCAGGCCCACCAGCTGCATTCCCTGCCTGATGGAAGGATGAGGGCAGGACAGAAGGAGCTGAGCTTGCGCTTGCAGACTGTCCACCTTCTGCTGAGGAAGAAAGATCCTGGCCCAAGCTGTATCCAGATTCATGCCCAGAAATGGCTTCACCAAAGAGGGAGACAGGGAAGATGTGGAATGGTTTATCATCCAGCCGAATGACTCCAGTGTGGTCACCACCCGCTGAGTATCCAGCTCTGCCTGTTGGAAGGACGGAAAAGTGATAAGAATGTCGTCCAAATAGGGAAGAATGCGAATGCCCTGAGCTCTCAGCAGAGCCATAATGCCCACCAGCACCTTGGTGAATACCCTGGGAGCCGAAGTGAGACCGAAGGGCAATGCCACGAACTGGTAATGCTGATCCTCCAGAGCGAACCTGAGGAATATCTGATGACCTGGAAAGACTGGAATATGGAGGTAAGCATCCTTGATGTCCACAGAGGCCATGAAGTCCCCCTGGGCGCAGAGTCTCCATGCAAAAACGCCTGGATCTGACAAACTTGTTGAGAAGCTTTAAGTCCAGGATGGGTCTGACAGACCCATCTCTTTTGGGAACAGTGAAAAGGTTGGAATAATAGCCCTTGCCCCTTTCCCTTAAGGGCACCTGGCAGATGACCCCCAGCTCCAGTAGATTCTGCACAGCAAGCAACAGGCCCTGAGCTAACAGGGGGTCTTGAGGCATCCGGGATCTGATGAATCTTGGGGGCGGCCAGGCAGCAAACTCTATCTTGTAACCGGAGGACACTACCTCCTGAATCCACCGTTCTGAGACATGACGCCTCCAGACGTGAGCAAAGAGCCGAAGCCGTCCCCCCAACCGGATGGGTGAGGGCGCCCCTTCATGCCTGAGGGGGCTTGGGGGAAGACTTAGACTTGGAACCCCAGGAGGGGCCAGGGCAGCCACGTCCTCTGCCCCTGCCCCAGAAATCTCCCCGGCCCCTGCAAATGACGCTCCCCTTCCCATTCTGGACCCACGGTAGGAGGGAAGAAAGGAACCTGAACCCCGAAAGAGCCGAGACTGTCTCTTGTGCTGGGGTAACCTGCCTCCCTTAGCAAACAGGTCCAGGCGATCCCCAAATAGACGCAGTCCTTTAAAGGGGAACCCAGTGAAAGCCTTCTTGTCAGCGTTGTCGGCTGCCCACTGGCGCAGCCAAACCGAGCAGCGTATAGCCACCGCCAAGGCAGAAGCCCTGCCACACATTCTAATGGAATCATCCAAGGCAGAGAGGACATATGCAACAAATTCCTCACAACGCAGAAGGGCTCTATACTCTTCACTAGCAGCATCATCAGGAGCCCCATCTAAAATACTCGAGCAGAGTCCTAATAGCCACAGCTGTAACGGCAGAGGCACAAACCGGACACACAGGCAAAGGCATGGGAAGCCAGCTGATCAATGCGCCGGTCCTCACCATCCCTCAGTGTAGTAGAGTCAGGGGAATGCATGACAGAAGTGTTGGGACAACCCTAGAATTGGTGCATCCACTTCAGGAGGGGACGACAAATGCTTAACCACTTCAGCAGGAAAGGGATACCTCTTATCCCAACTCTTAGGCACCCCAGGGAGCCTGCCTGGTCGCTCCCACTCTTTGAGCACAAGATTATTAAAGTGAGTTTGCTCAGGAAACTCCAAACATGGCTTAGCAGTGTGAAACAACTCCCCCTGCTGCCGAGAAGCCGCGGCAGGAGGAGAGATAGAAAGTACTTCAAAAATGTGAGCCAAAAGCCTGTCAGTATCATCTGGAGCCCATGGATCAGAGCCAGAATCAGCATAACTCTTAGGGTGCTCATCAGATGATTCTGAATCAGAAAACAATTCCCCCTCTTCCAGGGGGGTATAGCCAGCCAGGTCAAAAAATTCCTCAGCCCCCATAGGAAAGAGGTTAACGCCAGACGCCGCCTCTTAGCAGAGGCCTTACGCGCCGTAGAGCCAGCAATCAGCTTCTCAATGCTAGCCACCCTGGTAGAAAAACCAGGCTGAGATTCCCCACTGGTATGCACCTCACTGGGAGTCAGATGTAAGCGTGGGGGAGTAGGCGAAGCCACACGGGGTGCAGGCCCAGCCACAGGTAACCCAGATTGCAGCGCAAGAGCCCACTGGGCACAGGGTCCACAAACCCGCACATTGTCATCACTTATAGGGGACACGCCACACACAGCCGGGCTTGTCCCGAAGGAACCCCAAGCACATTATCCTGAGAAGCCTCCATATGGTGATTATCGCGGCCCACCGGCCAATAGGGATTTACGCTATAAGGCCACCCGGGATGCCCCAATAGCCCGCTAGGGAAGTGGAAGTTAAGGCAGAATAGGCCTCTAATAGCAAACTAAATAGAGGAGATAGGCCGGGAGAAACCACAATTAAGTTTGACCCGCCTGCAAGACATACAGAAAGCGGTATGCATGCATAATATATATAAAAAATAAGCCAGCCCGCAGGGGCACTTACGGACCGCGGTAGGTAGACACCAGCCACGCAGCACAAGGACAGCAAATGGCGCCCGCAGATACCTCGAGGGGCGGGCCGCAGAGACAGTGATGCGGAATGCGCCATCCGCAAGGCCCGTCCCCCCCCCGAAGAGCGCGAAGGCGCCCACGTGACTATGTCAGCCAAAGATGGCGCAGCAGCGCCTGAGGTAAAGTCGCCGCCAACCGCGGAACGTCGTAAAAGCGCGCGTGGCGGCGGCATTTTTAAAAAAGCAACCAGTGCAACCAGCACACGTGGCAACACAAAGCCAAAGCATACCACGAATACAATCCCAAGGAGTGAAGAATACACATACACACACCCCCCCCGAGAAGTACCAGGGAGAGCGAGGGAGGGCAGCGGCCAACCTAACGGGAGCCCACCGATGGACAGGGGGCGAGGGGCGATAGCGCGGGAGGGGCATCCCATAAGGCTCACCATGGGCCTATACCGCCTACCCTTTGGTGGGGGATTGCGGTCTGAGCAGCGCTCCTTACGCACCTGACAGCGGTGCTGCCTACCGCCACCCGACCAGCGCAGCCAAAGCTGGGAGGCAGGAAAAGGAGGAACGGGTGGGAATAGTCCTACAGGGCCACAGGCTAATAGCCCCGCTCACCTGCGAGTAGAGAGACATCTTCTTGCCTTCGCAGCGCCGACTGCAGAGAAGAACTGGGGATTTTGTGGGAGGTCCCTGGAATATAAGGAGCCGGGTGGAGCCACTTTTTTGCTGTCTCTGCAGTCCAGCGCCATCTTGTGGATGTATAACCCAAACGTAAGGAATTATCTCTGGAGTAGGACGTGCTGTATACTTAGAATAACTGCATGTCTCACACAAGGCAGCGTAACTTTAGGGGCACTAGTGGGTTGCAGGTTCGATTCGGGCTGGAGTGCTCCTGAGCAAAACCAGTCAACCCCCATCTGTTCCCCTGCAGCCATTTCTAAGGAAGCCCTAACACATTCTAACAGGGGCAGTGTTACTGCATTGCTGAACTGTTTGATGGATATTACATTGTATTGTATACGGTTTTAAGTTTGTCCCTTTCTTAGACGTTAATAAAAACAGATTAAACTAAATAGATTGTATCGTAAACTAATAATAATTATATTAAAAACGTAGCTCACAGGTGTATATAGATATGACCACTCTTCTATGAATGCTACTGAATGGCATTGGGGGCAGATAGTGTGGCAGCAATGAATTGGATAGAGGTGTTAGATTGAGCAGCCCAGCCAGCCCCAAAGTAGTGTGGTCCCCCTGTTGCCAGTCCACCTTTTGGCAGGGGGTACCTGGGCTTAAAACGAAACCATAAAAAGATGGTCTGGTTAAAATGTATGACATCACCGACAGAAAAATTACCTTCACCCAGAACACCTATATTAAAAAAAATGGTTGTTCCTAGTGCAGAGGGGCTCTCTCATCTCTTCACTGTAGATTCCTGCAGCCATTACATCACATTAACCCCCCCACACCCATTTGAATAAATATTTATATTTCTTTTCAAGTCTGTAATATAAAGACAGTCATCTCACATACAGCAAGGTCCATAAATATTTGGACACTGACACAAATTTTGTTTTGTTTCATGTTAAGCAGTTGACTTGAGGTGTGGTGATTGCATTTTAATGATTTTGCTGTGAAGAAAACATGTAGTCAAAGGAGCTTTCTATGCAGATGAAACAAGCCCTCCTTACAGGAGCTCTATCGCGAAATAATAGGTCAATAATAAAAATCCATATAAACATGCTGGATGGCGGGTGGAGAGGTCACTTATAGACCAGGCATCAAGAAATATCCAGCCAGGCTTGTTTTTTTTACTTTTGTTAATGTCACCCCTTATTCACTAAACTTGTCATCTTGACTGGAGTTTTATTCAGTTTGGGTGTATAAATGACCCCTACTCTCATTAGCCAACGTGTTTATATGAGTTTTTAATATTACACAATTTCATGATAGTGCTATTTTAAGCTGTGAAAACAGAAAAAAACAAGAAACTGCTACAATATTAGGAGTACTCACCTGTAGAATTGATTTTGCTGGTGTCCTGTTCGGGTCGCTCCATTCTTGACAAGTGGGTTATCCGCCACAAGGTGGCGCAGTGACTGCAAAATCGTGGCTCCTCCTGGCCCATATAAAGGCATCTGTCTCCCTAAGAATTCCCAGTGGTTGAAAAGCAGTAAAAACAGAGACATGCCGGAGACCATGTTACTTCACACAGCCTCAGCATGAACTCTCTCAAGGAAGAAAGTAATACAACAGTAATCACCATAACAGGCAAAAGAGGATAACAGAACAAGGGTGGGATGGAGCGACCCGAACAGGACACTACCAAAATCAATTCTACAGGTGAGTACTCACAGAATTGCATTTTTCCTGGTATCCTGTTCGGGTCGCTCCATTCTTGACAAGTGGGACATCCAAAAGCAGTGTCCAAAAGAAGGGTGGGATCCCCAGTGAGCAACAGCACGTAGTTCATTTCCCTACCGCCTGAAGCATCTTACAGCCAAAAACAGCATCAGCTCAGGCCCTAACATCAACCTTGTAAAACTTTGTAAAAGTATGAACTGAAGACCAAATAGCGGTCTTACGAACCTGTTCAACCGATGCCTGGTGCTGAAAGGCCCAAGAGGCACCAATAGCTCTGGTAGAATGAGCTGTGATCCGAAAAGGGGGGTCCTTCCCCTTGGCAGAGTATGCTTGCACCACCGTCTGTCTGATCCACCTGTTGATAGTGTATTTAGCTGGAGGCAAGCCCTTCCTAGGTCCGTCAGGATGGACAAAAAGCGAATCCGATTTCCTGAAAGATTCCGTAGCAATCAGGTAGTACTTAAAGTGGACCAACACCCAGGGGGGATCGGCCCGGGGAATCTATAAGATTCCCGGACCGATCAGATCCCTCCCCGCGGGGCATCCGAAATCGGGATGTCCCGCGGGGAGGAACCCCCCAGGAGGCCCACAATCCTTACCTTACCGGCGATCCAACGGCGCATGCGCGAGACGCGCCCGCGTCTCTCGCTTCCCTCTTGCAGGGCACGCTCCCGCGCCGGCCGTTTTGTGAATGGCCGGCGCAGGTGCGCTCCCTGTTAGAGGGAAGCGAGAGACGCAGCCAATGACAGCGCTCTGGTATGCGCGTCCAAGCGGCTTTGGACGCGCATACCAGAGCGGCTCTGAGCGCTGTCATTGGCCGGACGAGGTCACGTGGGAGCGGGGAGAGATGAGTTTTTGCGGCGATCGGGGGGGTTTCACACAGCGGGGCACCCCCGATCGGGGTGCCCCACCTAAGTGGACCAACACCCAGGATAGTCAAAATCCTGGGTGTTGGTCCACTTTAAGGGCTCTGACCACATCCAGGGCATGAAGAGTCCTCTCCTTAGAATTAGAAGGCGCGGGACACAAGGAAGGCAAGACAATGTCCTCATTGAGATGAAAGGCAGAAACAACCTTAGGTAGAAAGACCGGTGTAAGTCGAAAAACCACCTTATCCTGATGCCGTTTAAAGTAAGGAGGCTTCACACAAAGCTCCGCCAGCTCTGAAACGCGACTCACCGAAGTGATAGCTACCAAAAAGACCACCTTCAGAGTCAAAATGGATAAGGCAGCATCGCACAAAGGCTCAAAAGGAGGACCCTGGAGAGCAGAAAGCCCCAAATTCAAATCCAACACCGGTAACATAGGTTTACGTGGTGGACGTACATGAGTAACTCCTTGGAAAAAGGTCTTGATAAGTCTATGATTGTCAAAAGATCTTTGGAAGAAAATAGCCAAGGCCGAAACCTGACCCTTGAGGGTACTCAACTGGAGACCCGAATCCAAACTGTGTTGTAGGAACTCCAAAATACTAGAAAAGGAGAAAGTGCGACAGGGGAGACCCCTAGACTCATACCAGGCAATGTAAGCGTGCCAGACCCTGTAATAAATCATGGAGGAGGATTTCTTCCGAGCCTGAATCATGGTGCGCACGACCGGAACAGACAGCCCTTTCTCCGTCAAGATGGAGGTTTCAGCAGCCAAGCCGTCAAAGCCAGCGTTTGGAAATTGGGGTGGCGCAACAGCCCCTGACTGAGAAGCCCCTGGATCGTCGGGCATGACGTATCGATCCACTGACATCTGAACAATGTCCACAAACCAACACTGCCTCGGCCAACGAGGAGCCACCAGAATGGCTGGCACCCCCTCCTGGGCTATCTTGCGCAGAATTCGACCCAGGAGTGAAAATGGAGGAAAGGCATAAGGGGCTGGAACTCCGTCCAAGGAATTGCCAGAGTGTCTGTGGCGAAGGCCAGAGGATCTCTTGACAGAGAGACGAACCTCGGAAGCTTGTGATTGTGTCGGGACGCAAACAGGTCCACGTCCGGCAGAGCCCAACAACGATACGGAGCATGAAATATCTTGTTGCTGAGAGACCATTCCCCCAGATGGGAGACCCCCCTGCTCAGGGAGTCTGCCTCCTGGTTCTCCACCCTGGGAATGTAAACAGCCGAGATGCAGGGAACATTCTCCTCTGCCCAAGTCAGTATCTGGGTCACCTCCTTGAGGGCTCGCTTGCTCCAAGTCCCGCCCTGGTGATTGATGTAGGCGACAGCCGTCTGATTGTCCGAGCGGACCTGGACCGCGCGACACCGAAGGTGGGGAGTCAAATGAAACAGGACCAACCGGATCGCTCTCAGCTCCAGGAGATTGATAGGCATGTGAGCCTCCTGCGGTCCCCAATGGCCCTGGAACTTCAGCGATTGCCAGAACCCTCCCCAGCCGGTCAGACTGGCGTCCGTGGTGACAATCTCCCAACAAGGAGTCAGAAAGGACCAGCCCACAAGAAGATTGCTGGAGTCCAACCACCACAAGAGGGACCGCCTGACCGAAGGAGACGGAGAGAATTCCTGCTCCAGGGACTCCTGTGTCCGGTCCCAAACGGTCAAAAGGAGCACCTGAAGAGGTCTCATGTGGAACTGGGCGAAGGGCACAGCCTCAAAAGATGACACCATGAGGCCCACCAGCTTCATCCCCAGACGGATGGATGGACGTTGGCACGACAGTAAAATCCGCGTCTGAAGGCCCTCCACCTTCTGCAGGGGGAGGAAAACCTTGACCTGAGAGGTGTCCAATGTCATGTCCAGGAAGGACCTCATCAGTGAAGGAGTGATCGAGGATTTGGGATAATTGATCACCCAGTCGAAGTCCTCGAGAGTGGACAACACCGTCTGGGTGTCGCTCTCGGCCTGCTGAAGAGATTAAGCAGCAATCAGCAAGTCGTCCAGATAGGGAAGAACACGGATGCCCTGGCTCCTCAGCAGGGCCATAACACCCGCCAACACCTTGGTGAACACCCGGGGGGCTGAAGAAATCCCAAACGGCAGCGCCACAAATTGGTAGTGCTGATCCTCCAGAGCGAACCTCAGGAACCTCGGATGTCCCTGGAATATAGGGATGTGCAGGTAGGCATCCCTGATGTCCAACGTGGTCATGAAGTCGCCCGGCCGTAGCGAGCTCACCGCGGACCGTAAGGTCTCCATGCGAAAGTGTCTGAATCTGACAAACTTGTTGAGACCCTTCAGGCCCAGGATAGGCCTCAGAGTACCGTCTTTCTTGGGTACCGTGAACAGACTGGAATAGAAGCCTCGACCATGTTCCTGGTGAGGCACAGGACAAATCACCCAGGACAACAGAAGGCGTCGGACAGCCATTCTTAGACCCTGCGCCGTCAACAGGTTCTGGGAGATCCACGACTGAAGAAATCTTGGGAGCGGCCACGCTGCCAGCTCTATTTTGTAGCCGGAGGACACCACCTCCTGAATCCACTGATCCGAGATGTGCTGTCTCCAGATGTGAGCAAATAGCAGAAGCCGTCCCCCCACACGTATGGGTGAGGGCGCCTCCTCATGCCTGAGGGGCCTTGGCAGGGGGCTTGGACTTGGACCCCCAGGAGGGATTGGGACAACCGCAGGATCTACCGCGTCCCCAGGAGTCTCTGCGGCCACCTGAAAAGGAAGAGCCTCTTCCCCCTCAAAAGGGGCGAAAGGAAGACGAGCCCCAAAAGGGTCGCACAGGCTTCCGACGCTGAGGGAGCCTGCCATCTTTCGTCAGGAGATCCAGACGCTCCTCGAATAGCTGAAGCCCCAAGAAAGGAATACCAGTGAGAGACTTCTTGGCGGCGGCGTCAGCTGCCCACTGCCGCAGCCAGATAGAGCGACGAGACCGTAAGGTCTCCATGCGAAAGTGTCTGAATCTGACAAACTTGTTGAGACCCTTCAGGCCCAGGATAGGCCTCAGAGTACCGTCTTTCTTGGGTACCGTGAACAGACTGGAATAGAAGCCTCGACCATGTTCCTGGTGAGGCACAGGACAAATCACCCAGGACAACAGAAGGCGTCGGACAGCCATTCTTAGACCCTGCGCCGTCAACAGGTTCTGGGAGATCCACGACTGAAGAAATCTTGGGAGCGGCCACGCTGCCAGCTCTATTTTGTAGCCGGAGGACACCACCTCCTGAATCCACTGATCCGAGATGTGCTGTCTCCAGATGTGAGCAAATAGCAGAAGCCGTCCCCCCACACGTATGGGTGAGGGCGCCTCCTCATGCCTGAGGGGCCTTGGCAGGGGGCTTGGACTTGGACCCCCAGGAGGGATTGGGACAACCGCAGGATCTACCGCGTCCCCAGGAGTCTCTGCGGCCACCTGAAAAGGAAGAGCCTCTTCCCCCTCAAAAGGGGCGAAAGGAAGACGAGCCCCAAAAGGGTCGCACAGGCTTCCGACGCTGAGGGAGCCTGCCATCTTTCGTCAGGAGATCCAGACGCTCCCCGAATAGCTGAAGCCCCAAGAAAGGAATACCAGTGAGAGACTTCTTGGCGGCGGCGTCAGCTGCCCACTGCCGCAGCCAGATAGAGCGACGAAGAGCAACCAGCAGGGCTGAAGCCCTGCCGGACAGTATCGTCCATGGCCGAGATTACAAAGGCAACAAAATCCGCGCAAGCTAGGAGGTCCCTATACTCCTCCGCCCGCTTGCGAGATCTGGTGATCTCAACAAGGCGTCTCACCTTCTTTTTGATGGCTATGGAGACAATGGCAGCGGCACAGACCGGACGGAGGCCAGCACCCACAAAGGTGAAAGCGTGACAGGCCAGCTGATCTATGCGCTTGTCAGCAGGGTCACGCAAGGAGGTAGTATCGGGAGACGGCATAACCGTGGTATTGGAGAGACCCTAAAACAGGAGCATCCACCTCCAGGGGACGGGACCGGGAGAAACCACAACTGAGAATAATATGGGACCCGCCTGGAAGACACAAAGGGGCACAAATATGAGCATCCCGCAGCGCATGCACAATGGAAATAATGAAGACCAAACTCACGGACCAGTGGGAGCAGAGCGAACCCAGGAGGATGGTGCAGCACTCGATGGGAGCCTGGATGAAGAGGTGCAGGGTGAGCAGCATGCCCCTCCATGCAGAAGCTGAAGGCAAATGGCGCCGAAAGAGGCAGAAGAGAGCACCTCAAGGGGCGGGCCGCGCTGCGATGACGCGGAAAGCGCCCCCCCCCCCCCCCCAGCGCGCAAACTCCAGGCGCTAGAGGGGAGGAAAATGGCGCCCGGGAAGAAGGAGGCAGCTGACGGTCCGCCGCCCTCGCAGAGGAAGGTGCCCCCCCTCACAAGCTGAACGGAGGAGAGGCAAAGAGGAGCAGGAGTGAGGGAGGTGAGTACAATGAAGAAAGTAAAAACACATGACACATATAATAAAGCATGTGGGCTACATAAGAGAAGGCAAGGGGGCCCTAGGTGGTCCCCCCCCCCCAATAGGCTCACCATAGCCAATGGCCGGCTACCCTTTGGGACAGAGCCTAGCTCTGTGAACGCCTGACCCCGGCATTTCCCTACCGTCACCTGATCCGTAGCCAAGGCTGGGAGGCAGGATGGGTCCCTGGAAACAGGTGGGAATAGGTCTGCAGTGGCCGACAGGCTTGGGATGCCCCGCTCGCCTGCGATATCCATAGAGAGAGAGAGCATCCATCTTCGCAGTCAGACTGCAAGAAGAACTCTGGGAATTCTTAGGGAGACAGATGCCTTTATATGGGCCGGGAGGAGCCACGATTTTCATCTTGTAGTCACTGCACCACCTTGTGGCGGATAACCCACTTGTCAAGAATGGAGCGACCCGAACTGGACACCAGGAGAATCTACAGTTTGGCAAATCCCGAAAGCACCGGTGACCTCATCAATGCCAAAAGACCTGGCCGCCCACGGAAGACAACAGTGGTGCATGATCGCAGAATAATTTCCATGGTGAAGAGAAACCCCTTCACAACAGCCAACCTAGTGAACACCATTCTCCAGGATGTAGGCAATGTATTGATATCCAAATCCAAAGAGAAGACTGCATGAAAGTAAATACAGAGGGGTCACTGCACGGTACAAGCCAATCATAAGCCTCAAGAATAAAAAGGCCAGATTGGACTTTGCTTAAAAAAACATCTAAAAAGCCAGCACAGCTCTGGATGAGCACTCATTGTACAGATGAAACCAAGATCAACCTCTACCAGAATGATGGGAAGAAACAAGTATGGTGAAGGCGTGTTGCAGCTCATGATCCAAAGCATAGCACATCATCTGTAACACACGGCGGAGGGAGGCAGTGTGTGCTCAAGAGAAATACTGTGTGCTCAAATCCAGCCAAACTGATTGGTCGGCGTTTCATAATACAGATGGACAGCTACCCAAAACGTAAAGCCAAAGCTACCTAGGAGTTTATTAAAGTGGACCAACACCCAGGATTTTGACTATCCTGGGTTTTGGTCCACTTCGCTGTGTAAAACCCCCTAGAAACCCCGAAAAACTCACCTCTCCTTGCTCCCACGTGACCGCCGCTGCCAATCCCTGGCGACGGACAAGCGGGAGGCAGCGACGGACAAGAGAGCGCGCCAGCCGCCGCCGCCTCCCGCGCGTCACTCTTACAGGGCACGCGCCGGCCATTCACAAACGGGGTGCGCGTCCTGCTAGAGGGACGCGTGGGAGGCGGCGGCGGGCACCGCTGGATCGAGGATCAGGTAGGGATTTAGGGGTTGTCCGCAGTCAGGGGGCTGATCGGTCCAGGAATCTTATAGATTCCCGGGCCGATCACGGGAGGGTGTTGGTCCACTTTAAAGAAAAAAAGTGGAATATTCTTGAATGGCTAAGTCAGTTACCTGATCTCAGCCCAATTGAGCCGCATTTCACTTGTTAAAGACTAAACTTCAGACAGAAAGGCCCACAAACAGCAACTGAAAACCGCTGCAGTAATGGTCGGGCAGAGCATTAAAAGGAGGAAACACAGCATCTGGTGATGTCCATGAGTTTAAGACTTCAGACAGTCCTTGCCAAAAAAAAGGGGTTTCAACCAAGAACATTAACATTTTTTTTTACTTTTGAGCCCCTAAAATGAAGGAATTGTGTTTAAAAATGATTAAGTTCCTATGCAATCATTTTGTTCAACCCCCTGAATTAAAGCTGTAAGTCTGAACATTAAACTGCATCTAAATAGTTTTGTTTAAAATTCATTGTGGTAATGTACAGAATTAAAATTAGAAAAATGTTGTCTCTGTCCAAATATTTATGGACCCAACTGTATATATGGGAGAAGGATGGCTTGTTGAGCAAGGAGCTTGTAGGAAGATCCACCTAAGCCGCACTCTTCCTATGCCAGCTTCTTGTGAAAGCACCAACTTGGCTTCAGTCAGTTCTTAAGTGGATATTTAAACTTGCTCCTCTTTATTGTTCCCGGGAATCAGTGAGGCCTCTCTGTTCTCACTTATGCTTTTCTTTAAGCCGTCTTTTTTTTTAGGACATCGGTAGGACATTTTTATGGTTGTAAATGTCCTAGGTTGCGGTCCTTAACAGATATTCTTCTGCAAGCTTGATTGGCCGTAGTGTCCTATACTCGCTCTGGCAAATGTGGTGCATCTGCCCACAGTGTGCTCAGACTGTCTCTGCAGTTCCTCAATGTGAGAGTTCAGGATCTTCTCAAAGTCCTCGGCTCTTCTGTTCTCCTCCTGGAGGAATCGCTCTGCTGCCGATACGAAGGATTCCTCTTGGTCAAGCTGTAAGGGAAGAGGACAATTTAGAACCACTATTTAGAGGCCATGGTTATATTTATGCGGACCAACAGTCAAAAATGACTTAAACCAGACCACAACAAACCTTGCATATATGCATCTCTCCCCGGGGCAGTTTAGATTGCCAGTCCTGTTGCCGTGCCCAATGCACCCCCTTCCTCTGCCACAAACATATGTTGCGGGGGGGAGGACCGACCTAGAGACTCCTTGCGGCGGGGAGACTCACAGAGCAGTGTTGCTGTGCCCGATGCCCCCCCTCCACCACTCACCCCCCAGGGGGAAGAAAAAAGCAGAAGAAACAGTGTAGACACCCGTCATGCACTCCCCCTCCCTCACCTACACACACTGGGGGGCTCAGATGCTCTGCCAGAACCATGAGCTGCTGGCTGGCTGGATATTTCTTGATGCCGGGTGTATGAGTGACCCCTCCTCTCGCCATCCAGCTTATTTGTATGGATTTTTCTCACTGGGCCATTTTTTGCGATAATGCTCCTTTAACTATAGCAGTGGCTGCACACTTTGCAGTTGTCCCTGAAGGCAGCCGCCCTAGGCACAGAGCTAGGAGCTCATGGGAAATATTTCCATATATCTCTATCTATCTATCTATATATATCTCTATCCATCCATCTGTCTATCCATCCATCTGTCTATCCATCCATCTATCTATCTATATCTCTATCTATCTATCTATATCTCTATCTATCTATCTATATCTCTATCTATCTATCTATCTATCTCTCTATCTCTCTATCTCTCTATCTATCTATCTATCTATCTCTCTATCTCTCTATCTCTCTATCTATCTATCTATCTATATATATATCTCTATATATGTCTGTCTGTCTGTCTATATCTATAATACATATCCAACACCTGGCAGATTCTGAACAAATAACTTACAGGCTCATTTCTTTGCTCAGAAAGAAAAACGAGGGGCTCATCCATGTCAGGGTGCTGGAGTCCATGTGATGGGGGGCAGTCATCACTTGTTATTAAAGGGAAGATGGCTTCCAGGCAGCTCTGATCTATTAGGAGGCTCTGAGAAGGGGTCCCCCAGCCGCCATCACACGGATCAAACATGTTCAGCGCGGCAAGATTACGGCCTGTACAACCGTTCAGCGGTTTCACCATCTCTCCATTGCAGGACCTGGAATGAAATACAAGGATTAGCATTAATCGCCCGCCGCTTCCGCAGACCCATAAACACATTTGCTGATTGGTCGGGTTCTCTACATGTACAGAGGAGACCTTGGAAGCGTCTCTGAATATACTTATAATAAACAGCTCTGTAAGCAGAAGCCAATGCTGCAAATTCATGATGCTTTAGTGCAGGGGCGTCAAACTCAAATACGCAGCGGGCCAAAATGACAAACTTGGACACAGGCGTGTATCCCTTCACATTGGAAGAGCCAGGAACCGGCCAGTGCCACTTTGTGGCTGCGAAAGGTAGCAGAAACCGAACAATTTGAGGGTCTCATGGCTGCGCGTAATGAATCCTCAGAGGCACATTTTCTGAAGTGGGCTAGCTGGGTGGAGTCATACGAGAATTCAGGGCGATCATGGAGGCGAACCCGTAAACTGGATGGTCTAATATTCCCCCCCCCCTCCATCCCTAACCTAAACCCATCTTTCTCTTTCCACTTCTATCATCTTTTTCGTTTCTCTCTTAGGAATGCAGTCATGTCGCTTTGGGAGTTGCTGACCGGAAACAAAGTCAATTATGAGAGTGGGAGAGGGGGGGTCTGGGTACCCGGCCGCCCTGGGGCCTTAAAACCCCACATCAGGAGAAGGAGTGTCGAGACCTATGGGCAGATGCGTAGGGGGGCAGTTGGGGGCGCGGGGGTTGCGGCGCTAGGCTCCCCTCGTAGCATAGTCTGGTCCCTGTGGTTGTAATTCTGGATCTGTTGATTAGCCTGTCATAACGCATGATAGTCATGGGCCAACCTGGATATCTATTGAAGAAATGTCTATCCAAACGGGCACGTGCCTGGCTATAGGTTAAGCGGTGCTCAGCCACAGCCCACGCATGCACATGAGGCTAAAATTACATTTTAATTGCCAAACACGCTATTTAAACACAACCAAATGAAACCCCACTAAAATGTATGGGAGAGCGACAGTGAGTGCTCTGGAAGCTAGAGCCCTGGCGCTATACACTGAGCCGCATGTAATAATACATCGGACGCTACATGGCGCTGTTAGAGGCGCTCACCAGATTGACTTTAAGTGTGGTTTTGCGTACAGCGCCCGGCGTTTACCGCTACCTGCCGCTAGCGTTTCTTAAATAACCCCCTAAATCTCAACAACAGCAGCTTCATTCCACAGCACACAAGAATAAAAACCCTCTGCCCAGCAGGTAAGCAAACAATTATTTTTTTTTTACTCCTAACTCAGACAATCCCTTTAAATTTGTAGGTGGAAATAAAAAAAATAAAATAAGCGGCATCTGTTGATATGACGCAGCAAGATATGAGGATAATATAAATAATATAATAATATGAATAATAATGCAGACAGCAGTTTATTAATTGGTAGCATCTGGTCTCTGGCGGATTCACATTTAATTACTGTATCATCAATTTAGACACACATCATCCTCACACGCGCCTGCAATTAATGGCGCTAATTAGAGGCTTAGATGAATAAGAGCGGATGCCTGCATATGATCGCGTTGTATGATTGGTAAACAAGTCACTTATGCAAATGAGTTTAATTAAATCACATGAGAGAATTGTGTCCTTAAGCAATATGCCTCCAGGGCTGGCCAGTTCAGTCCTCCTGGGAAATACTGATATGGGATGCCCCACTGTGTGCACCCCCCAGATCACCCCACGTTCACTCACCTTTTCTGGTGCTCCCAATGTGCAGCCGCATCCCCGGCACCCCTGTAGCAGAGGCATGCTCCTGCTCCCAGGATAGGCTGGGGACGGGAGTGTGCTGCATACTGCTGGGAAACCAGGAACGGATCCGCTCCCTACTGCCAGCCAGGGCCGTAGGCCGATCGATATGCATGGCATATGGGATGAATTGGATGAGAGCTCGCCCATGCGGCTTGGGGAAACCAGGGATAGGAGAGTTCATGGGGCCAACTGGGGGGAGTGCGACACAGCAGGGCATTCCAATTTGGCAGGGTAAGCACCAAGATAGGATAATGAAAATCCCAGGTTTGGTCTACTTTTAAGGCAAAACCCAGCTGGGCTGGCCCTAAAATCTAAAAGATTGCCAGCCACAAACACCCCAGGGCACCCAGAAACACTCACCTTTTCTGTCTCGGTGCATGAGCAGGCTCTCGTCCAATAAAAGCCGTCCGCCATGACTAGGTTATTCGGCAAACGGCTCTCATTGACTACAATGGGAGGCATGTGCTGCCACATCCCCTGCATCCTCGCTGGTGTGCGCTCCTGCCCCAGCCATTTAGATACACTTGGACAGGAGCGTGCTCGCTGCTGCGGAACGAAAAAAAAAAAAAAAGCAGGGAAAGTCAAATTCCCTGGTTTTGTCCTGCTTTTCGCTCGGCTCAGTTCAGCACCATATTGAGCTGTACATCTTTTGGTGTTGAATTTTACAGAGGAAAAAAAAAAAAATCACAGGAAAAAGCGTCTTCTCTCAAAAAGATGCGAGTTAAAAAAATACGGTGCTGAATCAACCCCATTGTGTGTGAATTTTTTATATGTGTGAGCGCATGTGGTACTAAGACAGGTGTGAATGTGGCCTTAAAGTGACTGACCACCCATATCAGATAACTATAGGGTACTCCCCTTTTGTCCCCGGCAGCTGATCGGTCCAACTCTGGCGGTCAGCGACTCACCTGATCGCATCCCGCCTCTCCCAGGACTGCAAACAGTGGCTGCAAATGAATGTCAGACTCGCACCCCTGCCACCAGAGGCTTCCATGCCCTCTCTATATACGGTATTGCAATGGAGGGTATTTGCCGAGGCCCGACACGGCCTTTCCATTGTAGTGAATGGCGAGGGTGCAATCACATTCCTATGACTGATAATGTGGACATGGAAGCGTCGCCGGCTGCTGTTCAGGCCAAGAACTGCACGGGATGGAGCCACTGGAGTCGGAAAGATCGGGGGGGGGGGGATGTGGGGACAAGGGGAGGGGAGTATATTTTGTTATTTTACATGGGTAGTCAATTCAAGAATTTAAAAGAATATATAATTTTAAAAAAGGGAGATGGGGTGGAATAAACCAGATCCAAGAATGAAAAAGAAAAAATAGGAGGCAGTATTAAAGTGGACCAACACCCAGGGGGGATCGGCCCGGGAATCTATAAGATCCCTCCCCGCGGGACATCCGAAATCGGGATGTCCCGCGGGGTGAAACCCCCCAGGAAGCCCACAATCCTACCTTCTCCCCGTTCCAGTGGCGCATGCGCATCCCTCTAGCAGGGCGCGCTCCCGCGCCGGACGTTTGTGAATGCCCGGCGCGGGTGCGCTCCCTGTAAGAGGGACGCGCGGGAGGCGGCAGCGGACACGCTCTGCTTGTCCGTCGCTGCCTCCCGCTTGTCCGACGGCGGGGATTAGATGCAGCGGTCACGTGGGAGCGGGGTCAGGTGAGTTTTCGGGGCTTTCTGGGGGGTTTCACACAGCGGGGCACCCCCGATCGGGGTGCCCCACCGAAGTGGACCAAAACCCAGGATAGTCAAAATCCTGGGTGTTGGTCCACTTTAAAGCGGACCAAAACCCCCATTTTTAACTAGCATCCCGAGCTGCCCCCCCCCCCCCCATGAATAGTAATTTATGCCTATTTTTACTGCTTTCGTTTCTGCTTTAGCTGTAAAGCTCCGCCTCCTCCATTTCCACTTTTGTGTGTGGCAGTGATGTCATTGTCACACCTATTGTTTCGGGGCGATTTGATAAGCGAAAATATCCATTTCTAGTTCTACACCCTAAGAAGAGAGTATCAGCAGGGGCTTTGGTCAAATGTATTTCACAAGTTCAGTGGGTTTTGGTCTGCTTTAAAGCATATGAAAAGCAAGTGAAGGTGAAAGCAATGTAGAAACATGGCGAAGACGCGCTGGATGTACCTGCAGTAGTGCGTTCTGCAGACATGGCTCGGAGGAGGAGGAGGAGCCGCTTTCATCTCCTCGGCTGGCTTTTCCTCCGCCATGGCGCAGGCTTTGGTGACGCCCTTTACCGGCTCCTCTTCTCCTGGGGAGGACGGGGGGGCACATGCCCGGGACTCGGGGTTCTTTTGCGCTCAGTGACTCCTGCAACATGAATTACACATTATAAGAGAAAGCAGGAAAAAAGAAAAGAAAAAACTCAGAGAGGCCTTGGCCGACACAACAATACCTCTTCCTGTGTACTGCTAATTTAAAGTGGGCCAAAACTCTCCAACACGGATATGTTCCTTCATATCCCCTTCCCTAGGGAGCATCCCAATTCATGTACTCACCTTGTACAGGGTTCTCACAGCAGCAATACAAGCCGAGCTGCCGCAAACTCCGAAGAGGATGAAACAACCAGCTGCAGGTTTCACACAGTGGGGCATCCAAAATCAGGATGTGCCCGGGGGGGGGGGGGGGCAAAATGTAACCCAATTATGGAGTCTTTCAGACTCTAGAGCCGGGCCACAAGGGTTTTGGTCTGGAAATCCAGTCAAAATTTGATTTGTGAAACCCCCCAGGTCACCCCATACACTTACCTTGTTTCCAGGTCCAACGCATGCGCAAGTCGCATCCTCACTATCCCTCTAGCAGGGCGCGTACCCTCACTAGCCATTTGTGAATGGCCGGTTCGGGCACTCTCCTTGTTATAGGAAAGCAGGGGATGCGGCTGCTAGAGCACTCGGAGCTCACATGCACCGTAGGACAGGGAAGGGGTGAGTTGGCATTGGCGATCTGGGGGGGGGTTTCACACAGCGGGGCACCTCAATGGGGGGGAGCTGAAGGACCAAAACCCAGGTGGAGGATGCTGTTTGTGTCTGTGTGGTGGAGACACAGTGTGGCTTTGGGGGGGTTCATTTTTAGGTGGAATTCCACTTTAAAGTGGACCAACACCCTCCGGGATCGGCCCAGGAATCTATAAGATTCCCACGTCGATCCGATCCCTCCCACGGGCATCCAAAATCGTGATGCCCCGCTGTGCGAATCCCCCCAGGACATCCGCTAACCTTACTTTACTACCGGTCCAACGGCGCATGCGCGGGCCTCGGCCGCATCTCGTGCTTCTCTCTAGCAGGGCGCATGCCCGTGTCGGCCATTTGTGAATGGGAAGCGCGAGATGCGCCCGCCAGCGTGCTCGGAGCTGCTGGGGTTTGACGCCGCTTTGATGCGCATAGCTCAGCGGCTCCAAGCGCACCGATTGGACGAGCGACCGCGTATGCGTCGTAGGAGTGGGTTGAGCTGAGTTTTTTACGGAAATCTGGGGGGTTTCACATAGGGGTGGGGGGGGGGTGGGGGGTTTCACATAGGGGTGGGGGGGGGGGTGGGGGGTTTCACATAGGGGTGCCCCCAGGAAGTGGACCAGAACCCAGTATAGTCAAAATCCTGGGTGTTGGTCCACTTTAAGGCTCCTCTCACACCGCTATGCTTTTGAACTGCACCGCGTTTTATTTGCATTTGTGTTGCCATAGACTTCTATGGAGCTGCGTTTGCGTTGCATTGGAAACGCAGCATACAGGACTTGGTGTGAAATGGGCCTAAGTGTTGGCTGGTGGCATCAGGAGAAAAATGGCAAAATCTTTTTGAACATTGTGAAAGAGCAGATGACACAACAAGGGACTGAATAATGATAGAAATCCCTGTAATCGCCTCCAGTTCGGAGACATCGCCCCTCCCCCGCACAGCGGGATTTAGAGGTTTTATACACCCGCTATTCTCCGAGACACACAACTGCACAGTCTCCACTTCAGTAAGTGACATTTTATTAGCCGTGAAACCAAAAAAGCAAAAAGATAAAAGATTGGCAAATGGAAAAACGCGTCGTCTCATACAACAAAAGATGAAGGCCGCCGAGCCGCACCTGCTGCGGGCTTTCTGGCGCGCCACGCACTCGGCCGAACAAGCGATTTCCTCAAGCAGTGCCCGACGCTTGGCCGTTCATCAAGTCGATCACTTTTTATGGCCTCATAAATAAAAAGTGAGACTTTGTAGCCTTTCCAGCTCCTTCACAGAGTGATGAATGTGATGACTGGTGACAGAGGGAAGGCGGGGGGCGCTGCAAGTGAATTTACGTGCGACGCTTTGGAGCATCAAAGACTTGCTCACATTTATGGAACCCTGGATGAGAATTTTCTATGGAGGATGCTGAATGAAGCCCAATGGCAGCTGGAGCCCGACCTAAAGTGATGGCGTCTTCTTGTTCTAAGCTTCTAATTTTAACCCCCTAACAGTCCTAGCGAAAATGTAGAAAACTCTTTATTTGTCTTAAAGGAGCCACAGCACTCAACCCTGTTAGCTTGCAGACAAACCTATAATTTGTCTCTAAATCTGGTTAAAAGCAGAGGTCTCGGTCCAGACACATCTGCAGAAGTAGCTGAAGCTGCACCACCAAGTGCCAAGGTGCCTCCTAACTCTAATCTCTGAGAGCCCCATGCAATACAATGCAATAGATACATTGGGAGCAGGCTTACCTGATGTTGCACTATACCCTGGAGTGCGAGTGAGTGTATTGCGAGGTCTTCGAGCCTTCCACCCCATGGGCTGCACTCAAGGTTATAGGGCAACCTCAGGTAAGCCTGCTCCCAATTTATCTCTTGCATTGTATGTCCCAAATGGGGCTCTCAGAGACTAGAGTTAGGATGCATCTCACAGAGGCACCTTGGCGCTTGGTGGTGAAGCTTCAGCTACTTCTGCAGATGTGTGTGGACCAAGACCTCTGCTTTTAACCAAGTTTAGAGACAGATTATTGGTTTGGCTGCAAGCTAACAGGGCTGAGTGCTGCGGCTCCTTTAAGACTTGTGTATCCTAATTTCCCTGCTCACGTGCACCTCCCAGGTTAGTTATAAAATGGTCTGAGCGGCTGCCACCCCTCCTTTGAAAACCCTTAATTTGCCAGCAGAAACAGGAGTGTGGGGTCCTGGCACACAGCGTGACGGCATTATTCAGCAGCAGGAGGGTCAACTGTTTGTGGGGGTAAAGCAGTTAGTTATTTTTCTTGCAGTCAAAACACAGCTCAGGTAAAACTGGGGTTAAAGTAAAACCATTTATAGGCCAACTCAGTGACCACTGATGGTTGTAGAAAGATAAGCAGATCAGGGGGGATATAATGTACTAATGGCTTAAGGACAAGGCGTTTACACTCTAGAGGTGATTTTTATAGGACTCGATCACATCAACTACATGAGGGGTGTCAAACTCAAATACACAGTGGGCCAAAATAGAAAAGACATGGCCAGAGTCGTGGGCCCACCTTGATATTTATTGAAAAAATGACTAACCAATGATGCATGCATGCTGCCAATCGGTGCACTCTGTTCCGTTCGGCTTTTCTTAGCCATCTTTTCTTAGTCCTAACCAACGAGAGTTCTTGTCAGATAAGGACCGATTTGAGCCAAGTGTGCCACATTCCCCGCTATGCTCGAGCTGGGAGTGTGCCATTAACAAATGCCTTGCACGGGAACGTGCTAGGCTGAAGATATTTTGGAGCCCGTCTAGGGGGCATGGTGGGGATTTTCAAACGGCGACTTGGGATGCCCCAGGTAATGAGGATCAGGCGGCTCTGGAGACTTATAGACTGCAGGGCTGCTTTTGGTCCACTTTAAAATCGGCCAGACCAGAAGCCTTTTAGAATCCAGGGCCAGCCAAATATGTGGTTGGTCCTCTTTAATGTAGCACTTTCCATGATGGGATGGGTTCTCTGCCTTCCTTTACCTGACTCAATCACTTTTCACAGTCACTGTTGGGCTGAGCCGGCCGGACGTCATCCTTCGTAAAGGGAGATGGCAGGAAGCTCAGCTCAGCATGATTGGCAGGGTTTTACATCAACGACCCATCCTGCAATCTCTATGACTGCCAGGCTGCAACATGGCAGTGCAATACGGCCGCTGGGTGGACTTGTTAACTAGCCTCTCGGGGACTAAGTGGTGCTGGACAGCAAGTATGGGGCCATGCGCCTGGTTTAAATGGGATGCCCGCGACCACCCTGTCACTGATAGATAACAGCGTGGGAAGGGGCTTGCGGGCTAAGTCTGAAAACACCGCAGGCCACAGTTTGACACATGTGAACTAGAGTGTGTTTGTTTTTAGATCCTGTGGTCAATGGAGACTAAGACCAGGGTTTCCCACCCAGTAGTATCTGTGGCACCTATTAGGCTGGTACTTGATGAAAAAAAAAAGTTGGGAGCCCCTGACATAGACTTCTACTGATTCAGATCATAATGGCACATTGCTGTATTGTTCCTGTTTCGTTCATTACATCCTCACTCCAACCTCTTTTTGTGACCCAAAGTTTCCCATAAGGGCCAAGACTTTAAAGTCACTCATGTTGCGGCTTCACAGGCATCTCAGCCCGGCAGGAGACAGGAGTCAAAGAGACATGGTTCCTTCACTATTGGAGGTATTCCAGGGGAAGGCTTTATAAAAATCAGCTTGGATAAAAGAAGCAAGGAGGTTCAGTAGCGGTCTGGGTATAGGTGAGTGCCAACGCGTTGCCCACATTTTGCTTTAGGTTGTAGTTCTGATGGATCAGCTTTCAGGTCAGCTTTGACCACAGTGCAGCTTCAGGTCAGTTTGGAAAAATCAGGGTCATCCATGCTGGTGGTCCAGGAAATCTGGTCCTGGGTGGCAGGTACATACAGCTTTTATTTTCAAACACTAATGCTGGATATATAGACCTGGTTGAAAGCAGCCTTGATAAACTAGAAGGCCTTCATCATAAACCGGACTAACCCGTTATTACTTTAACGGGTGTTGGTCCCTCTCTCTGCTGATAGGTAGAACCTCGGGAGGGCATCCAGAACGCTGGAGCCCCTTTCCCGGTGCTGGCTCGTAATGAAGGTGAGTATTACAAGCATTCTGTGCAGTTAGGTGCGAGGGGGCTCCAGTTCTGGATGCCCCCCCCCCCCCCCCCCCCCGAGGTTCTTCCTAACAGCAGAGAGAGGAACCAACACCCGTTAAAGTAATAACAGGTGTTGGTCCAGTTTAAAAGAACTTAAACCGGACCTTCAGCAATCCCAGCATGCAGAGTGACACAGTCAGAAGTTCCTGTTTGCAGGCTGCCTGACGATCCATGAGCTGCCATCTTGGATGTTTAAAGGCTCATAACATGCAGTAGATGAAGGTAGGATTATTTTTAATGTGAGCGATCTGTATGTACAGGGTGTGGGAAACATAAGATATGCTCTTATTCATATATTTTACACAGAACAGACCATTATCTGGGATGGCTGTACCTGTGTGTGGCCATTCTCCGGCTCTCTCACATGCAGTCCTCGCTCCAGTTCAGAGAGCTTCTCAGTCAGTGTGGCCACAGTGACATCCTGCTGCTTTAGCTTGTTAGTCAGGTCATAGATGTCCGCCCTCACGCTATCCAGGCCGCCGTTACCCGGATCCTTACTAGGAGAATCTTTTTCCACCTGTCAAACACAGATGCGTGTGCAGGAAGTGTTAGAATGTATCTGCATACAAATGTACACTCATGGCTCAATTCATGCGCTACTTTTACAATGCGACTGATTAATGGTGTTACTACAGCTAACATGTGCTTTACGTCAGATTCTCCTACTAATACAGCTAACATGTGCGTTACCTCAGGATCTACTACTACCACAGCTAACATGTGCGTTAACTCAGGTTCTCCTACTACTACAGCTAACGTGCTTTACTTCAGATTCTCCTACTAATACAGCTAACATGTGCGTTACCTCAGGATCTACTACTACCACAGCTAACATGTGCGTTAACTCAGGTTCTCCTACTACTACAGCTAACATGTGCGTTACCTCAGGATCTACTACTACCACAGCTAACATGTGCGTTAACTCAGGTTCTCCTACTACTACAGCTAACATGTGCTTTACTTCAGATTCTCCTACTAATACAGCTAACATGTGCGTTACCTCAGGATCTACTACTACTACAGCTAACATGTGCGTTACCTCAGATTCTCCTACTACTACAGCTAACATGTGTGTTACCTCAGATTCTCCTACTACTACAGCTAACATGTGCGTTACCTCAGATTCTCCTACTACTACAGCTAACATGTGCGTTACCTCAGGTTCTCCTACTACTACAGCTAACATGTGTGTTACCTCAGGTTCTCCTAATTCGACAGCTAACATTTTTGTTACCCCAGGTTCTCCTAATGCTACAGCTAACATGTGCGTTACCTCAGATTCTTCTACTATCACACCTAACATTTGTGTTACCTCAGGTTCTCCTAATGCTACAGCTAACACGTGTGTGTTACCTCAGGTTCTCCTACTACTACAGCTAATATGTGTGTTACCTCAGGTTCTCCTAATGCTACAGCTAACATGTGCATTAGTGCGTTACCTCAGGTTCTGCTACTATTACAACATGTGCGATACTTCAGGTTCTCCTAATGCTACAGCTAACATGTGCATTAGTGCGTTACCTCAGGTTCTGCTACTATTACAACATGTGCGATACTTCAGGTTCTCCTAATGCTACAGCTAACATTTCTGTTAGCCAAGGGTCTTCTACTACTACGGCTAACATGTCTGTTACCTCAGGTTCTCCTAATGCTAAAGCTAACATGTGCGTTACCTTGGGTTCTCCTACTATTACACCTAAGATTTGTGTTACACCTAAGATTTGTGTTATGTGCGTTACCCCAGGTTCTCCTAATTCTACAGCTTATATTTCTGTTACCTCAGGTTCTCCTACTACTACAGCTAACACGTGTTTTACCTCAGGTTCTTCTACTATAAGCGCAACTTCCTGTTAGAATCGCTCCATAGCAAAATGATTAATACAAACATTAAGTGCCACCCCAGCTACAAATTTCCTGGAGAAACTTGCTGTTTTCTTTCATTTTTAAAAAACATCTGGTCCGGTCGGGACCCACGCCCCTGGGGGGGTGCTAATCAGGCCCTGAACTATTGTCATGTCACAAACATAGTCAGCACAGCCTAAAATATTTACCATTTGTCATAGAGGTGCCAGTGACTGGACATTGGGGCCAGGCAAAGGGGGACTTGAAGGCGAGTATAAGGTTTATTTTGTAGTAGCCGGGAGCAAAACCCACGGAGATCGGCCCAAGAATCTATAAGATTTTGGGGCCGATTGATTCCCTCCCCCGGGGCATCCCGAACCAGCATGCCCCGCTGTGTGAATCCCCCCCAGGTCGCCCATAACTCGCCTTCTTTCCCGGTCCAATGGTGCATGCACAAGCAGCAGCCGCATTCCCACTATCCCTTTAGCAGGGCGCGCTCCCTGTTAGAGGGTAGTGAGGGGATGCGGCTGTCAGCCCGCTTGGAATCACTCGTATTAGATGAGCTCCTGGATGAAGGGGCTGGAGTAGATCCGAGCGAGCCGATTGGACGAGCAGCTGCGCAAGCGTCTTAGGACCGGCAAGAGGTCAGTTTGTTCAGGCAACCAGGGATGCTCCACTGTGTGAAACCCCCTCACATTACCCAGAACAACTTACCTATTCCTGGTCCTCCAGCGCATATGCAGGCTCTCTTCCACTCAGAGCCATGTGGCGTGCATAATAAATGTTCGGTAAATGGCTCTTTTATTGCAATCAGAGCAGGAGCGTCCGCACAGCCCAAAGATGCAGGGGATGCGGCTGCCAGTGTTTACATCCGCAAGGGAGCCAAAAAAAAAGTTGAGTGTTGCAGCGCCCTGGCAGGGTTTCCACACAGCAGGGCATCCCTGGAATCGTTTACATTAAAACACTATGTGATTTAGAATGCTTAAAGTGGACCAAAACCCAGGATAGTCAATAGTTTTGACTATCCTGGTTTTTGGTCCTTTCCCCGAGGGCACCTCGATCGGGGGTGCCTCGCTGTGTGAAACCCTCCAGGACGCCGAGCCCAGCTCACCACTTCCCAGTCCTACTGCGCATCTAAGAGCAGCTCCGCTTCCCTCTAACAGGGAGCGTGCCCGCGCCATTTACAAACGTCTGGCACAGGCACGATCCCTGTTAGAGGCAAGTGGAGGATGCGGCCATCAGAGCTGCTGCTCTTAGACGCGCTGCAAGACCAGCAAGAGGTGAGCTAGGCTCTCCATCGTGGAGGGTTTCACACAGTGGAGCGCCCCCGAGGAAGGGAACAAAACCCAGGATAGTCAAATATATTGACTATCCTGGGTTTTGGTCCACTTTTAAGTGTTCTAAATCACATAGTGTTTTAATGTAAAACATTCCAGGGATGCCCTGCTGTGTTGAAACCCTGCCAGGGCGCTGCAACACATTCTTTTCGGCTTTCTTGCTGATGTAAACACCTGCAGAGGTGAGTGGGATCGGGCGATCTCGGGGGTTTCACACAGCGGGGCACCCCCGATCGGGGTGCCACCGGGGAAAGGACCAAAACCCAGGATTGTCAAAATCCTGGATTTTGGTCCACTTTAAATCCTAAATTGCCGTTATCCTTGGGCTAACTGATGAACCTCGAGCTAAAAGTAGAAGATGTCTCCTGATCTTAGATTAGCTACTAGGTGTGCAAGCTTATCGTAGGCCCCGCAACTCAAGAGGTAAGAGCACCTATGTAAGTTGTCAGAAGACATGAGAACAGCATGGAGTTGCCTGGGCCGTGCCAAAGGCAGGCGAAAGCTGGCGGAGGGGTGAGGAGAGCAAAGGCTGATTAAGCAATCATTGTTTGAATACTATTGGGGCTGGTGAGTATTTCTTGATTTTGCCAGTAACAGCGAGAGTGGGGGATGTCATCTATGGCCAGCATTAGAGAAGGTGTTTGGGGTTGGAACCTATACCCAGCATTGGCAGCGATAACCGCACAGCAAATGTTATCATCATCTTCACATCGCACGCAGATCCTTCATGTTATCACACTGCTCCTGGCTCAGTTACCTCCTCTTGTTCAATATGGGACAGCTTCACCCCCATCTGAACCTGCTCCTTGTTCATCCTCCTCCAGATCGTGTTTGACTCCTCGCTGCTGAAATAGAGAAAAAGAAACCTGTTTTTTCAGCAAAATACAAGGAGCAGCTCCCGGCATCACATTTAATTGCCTCTCATTCAGCCGGCTCCTGTCAGCGGACAGATCTCTAATCCAATTATGTTGTGAGCCAAGAGGAAGGAGAAGACATCTCTAATTACAGCCCATGCTATTCCAAGACACTGGGAGTGTTCTTAGAAGTAATTAAAGTGGACCTGTCACTTGACAGAGAATAATAATGCAGTAATGAAGTGGCTAATCCATTTAGATGCTCCTTTTTCTAAAGAGACAATGTTTTTACTATTTTAAGAATAACAACAACAAAAAAAAAGATAAACTATAATACAGTACAAAATAACACTGAAGCTTTTAGTGTCTCTCACAATTACATACTAGGATACATTTGTATAGCCCTTGTCTATTGCCCCACAAGACTCTCTATGGACTAAATACCATATTTTCGCCCCATAGGACTCACTTTCCCTCTAAATATAAGGAGGGAATGTTGGTGCGTCTTATGGAGGGAATGTGAAGGGAAAAAAGGAGGAGAAAATCCAGTGCGACAATGGAAGAGCGGCGGGCAGGCAGGGTAACTGAACTCTGACCACCACCAACCCATCCCCCTCTTCCTCTTTTCATGTGCGGCTGTGCGCACAGGAACGCTAACACACACACAGTCTTGGTCCAGGCGGCAGGTGGGTGTGGCTTGTGGCTGGCGTTCATTGCTTTCAGACCGGAGCATGTGTGGGGGCCTACTGAGGACTAAGTAGCAGCGGCAGCAGGGCCCTGCCAGAGTAAAGCGGCAGCAGTGGCGGGCAGTGATCGGGCAGCTGCTTATTAATTGTGCACCAGTTCGGTGTGACTGCTGCAGGTAATGGAGGAGGGGGGCATTCTGCCACACTGACTATAATGGGGGGATTTGGGGGGGGGGTATCCTGCCACACGGCCTATAATGGGGAGGATTTGGGGTGGAGATAATCCACAAGCTGGCTGTTATGGGATGATGGGGGGGGGGGGGATTCTGCATGCTGCCTATTATGGGGTGATAAGGATGGGGTACTTTAGCACACCATTTGGTTAATACTTTTTTTTTTTTATTTAACTCCTCCGATTTCAGTCATCTTATAGGGCGGAAAATACGGTTTTGGGGGTTAAATCCACAAAACTGTTTAGACAGTGAGGTCTGTTGGGAATGAACATTCAAGTTGTCAGATTGGAATCTGTAAGGCAACATTGACAGAATGAGGAACACGGTAAAGATTTAGTGAAGCAAGTTCAACTGTGGGAGCACATCTGGGTGTGAAGTTTATTGCAGGGTTAGGGTATAAAACAAGCTCAAGCTCTGAATATCTCATGAAGCACGGTTTAATCCATCATTCATAAATGGAAGGAGTATGGCACAACTGCAAACCTACCAAGACATGGGCCTGGGCAGCCCAAGTAGGAGAGCACTAATTAGAGAAGCAGTCAAGACTCCCTAGGGTCAATCTGGAGAAGCTGCAGAGATCCATGTCTCAGGTGAGAGAATCTGTCTACAGAACAACTATCAGTCATGTACCCCACAAATCTGGCCTTTGTGGAAAAGTGAAAAGAAGAAAGCATTTTTGACGGAAAGCCATAAGAAGTGCCTTTTGTAGTTTGCCTCAGGCTATGAAGGAGACACATCAAGCACGTTGAAGAAGGTGCTCTGGTCAGATGAGCTGGTCTACACCTGTTAGAGGCTGTAGAAGACTCGAGACTAGGGCATAGGTTCACATTCCAGAAGGACAGCCATCATAAAACATTTAGCCAAAGCTACAATGCAATGATTCAAATCAAAGCCTATCCATGTCTTGGAATTGCCCAGTCAAGGTCTATCCCATTGAGAACCTGATACATGGCTTCAAAATTGCTGCTCACACTCTCCATCCAATACGAGGTAGAGCTATTTTGCAAAGAATTGGGCAAAAATATCAGCTTCTAAAGGTGTAAAACTGGTAGAGACATACCCCAATAGATCTGTAGTCTTTCAGATTCCAAAGCCGGCCAGCATTTAGAATGTGAAAAAGGTCAGGGGGTATGAATCTTTTTATACCTGGTCCCCTCAACTTCACAAGCCTCTCACCAAGTTGGCAATCTAGCCTCCCCTTACTCAATTTACACAGCTGTCCAGAGGAGAATTTAAAGTGGAACAAAACCCACGGCGATCAGCCCGGGAATATTCAATTTATCCGCTGTGGCAAAATTGGGATGCCCGGCTGTGTGAAACCCCCCCAGGTCATTCATACAATTTCCTTCTTTTCTGGTCCTACGGCGATTGGCCAAGCGGCTGCGCATGCGCCGTAGGACCAGGAAGAGGTGAGTTTGTTTCAGCAACCTGCTGGGTTTTACATAGGGGTTCCCCGGGGGCAAGGACAAAACCCAGAATAGTTAAAATCCTCAGTTTTGGCCCACTTTAAAGCCGGAAGGTGGCGCCACGAAGGAGCAGCTGAATAGCTTTGCAGAAGTGTGAAAGTCACCATATGCCGACACAATCTGAGATTATATTTTAGACAGGCAGATAAAAATATTATTAAGACATAATAAGATTAAGATGAAAGTTCCACAAAATCACCCACCAATCACATTGATAGGTTTCATGTTGCAGCCAGGCAAGGCTGTGAAACATCAAAGTTCACCTGAAGAGGATTAACAGGGGACTAAGGAGCCCTAGGTCACCCCACAAACCTTTGGGCCAACCATGGCCGGCCTTTGTGGTGTGCAGTTGCACAGGGTGCCATCCTAACCTCTCTGTAAGGTGAAGCCAGAAACTCTCAATTGAACCAGCAGGCCTCTCTTTTCCAGAATACCCCCATCTCTCTCCTCTCTTTTATTACACATTTCCTTCTAATTCTCTTTGACCTTTTTTCCTCCTTGAAATTCCCTTTTTCTTTCTCCATCTTTTATTTAATAAGCCCTCCATTTCCCTCCCTCTCTGTCTGTAGCCCCCTCCCTTTTTTATGTAATTTACACATTCCCTCCATCGTTCCCCTCATCAGCTTCACATCTTTCCTCTCCTTCACATCTTTACCTTCCCTACTCTCTTTTCCAACTGTCTCTCCTACTTTTCTGTCTCTTTCTGTCTTTTTTTCTCTTAATAGAAACAGAGGGTTTTCTCAAGACATAGTTGCAAATAAATAGAAAAGAAAAAATTACAGATACATTCAGCACCTTGAAGACATGTTGGCACACGATGTTGGAAAATTAGAAAATGCCATTGCAAGTGGAATAACCCTTTAAAGTAAACCTAAGATTAAAAATGACATTAGATCCCTTTTAACAATCACTCCCAGGGCTCCTGAAGAATATACAGGTATTTCTATTTTTGTCCAGGTCACAAAAAACAAACAAAAAAAACCCATACCTGAGCGTATTTCTCTGTGTTTCCTTGTACCAATCTATATCCTTGTGCATCTGCCTCTGATCTAGCTCCACCGCCCTTAGGAGGTCGTCCCGTGCCTGGAGTTCAATTGTAGCCTCAGAGAGTTCAGTTTCCAGCCTCTGTGGTGGGAATCAATCAATAAAGACAATTTTATTTGTGTGTTTAGCAAAGCTATTATCTTATTACTACCCATCTGCTAAATAATATACCCGATCCTTCTGCTCAAAAGGCACACCCTGAAGAGTGGTAGGAAAATATGGTGCCTCTTATAGAGATGTAAATGTGTGTGAGAGAGGAGGGAGCTCAATGGAGGACCGGTAGGCAGGAAACTTACACTTGGTGCCTTCCGGTCCTCCAATGCCCGGCACCCCCACCCCACATGCACAGACATACACACACAAAACAGCATAACTTACAACCTCCAGCGGCGCAGATCACGGTCTTCGCTTCAGCGGATAGGCGTGGCCTATGTGCGGATAAAAATAGTCTATTCACAGGCGGCATCTGGACAGGAATTATGGATATTCCTGGCCCAGCTAAGATATGTGGGTTGGGTCCCCAAACATAGGTGCACACCGGGGATGCTGCACACTGCCTGTAATGGGGGATGTTGCTCACTGTCTTATAATGAGAGATGCCACACTGCCTGTCATGGGGGGGGGGGGGGTGCGGCACACTGCCTGTCATGGGGGGGGGGGGGTAGGAGAGGGGATTTTAGCACACCATTTGGTTCAGAATGTTTTTATTTTCTTATTTTTCCTTGGGTGCATCTTATGAAGCAGAAATATTGTAGGTCAACTCGGGTCTTTGATCACCAGGGTTCCAGGGCCACGCTGACAGTCATCATAGGTCGAGTATATGTATAGTGTATGTGAGGAGCAAAAAAGTCATATTGTCAGCCCATCCATCTCTATCTGTAATCTGCAAATCCCTTCTTCTTCCTTGTCCCCTCCCTGTTATAATTCCCTTCCTCTTTTATGTTTATTGCCCTTCTCCCTACTTTTCTTGTTGTTTAGTCGGGACTATTTTTCAGTTTTTGAGGCTAAGCTTTCATGCGCAGGGGCATCAGCAATCAGGTCACGCCTGGATCAAAACCAATTTTTTTGAAAATGGGAGCTGGTTCGCTTTAAAACAGATACACAGTAAGTGAGCCGAACATTCCCCACTGCACTTAGAGAGGAACATCGGCGGGAGGTTAAAACCTCCCCCAAGCCTCACCGATCTGCTGCTCCCCCCTTCCGGATTTACCTTTGGGCTAAATACTCACCTCGCCGAGGAATCCATCTTCTGGTTCCCTCGATTTCCGGGTGACGCCATCTTGCATCCCATAAGGCACTGCACGCAGCTCGCGATCTGCGCAGTGCCCAATGGGATGCAATGGGGCCGCCCGAAATGCTGCGAAACTTTGCTGATCGGCACGGGACTTTGCTGTCACTAACAGACAGCTGATCGGCGCAGGACTTTGCTGTCACTAACAGACAGCTGATCGGCGCGGGACTTTGCTGTCACTAACAGACAGCTGATCGGCGCGGGACTTTGCTGTCACTAACAGACAGCTGATCGGCGCGGGACTTTGCTGTCACTAACAGACAGCTGATCGGCGCGGGACTTTGCTGTCACTAACAGACAGCTGATCGGCACAGGACTTTGCTGTCACTAACAGACAGCTGATCGGCACGGGACTTTGCTGTCACTAACAGACAGCTGATCGGCACAGGACTTTGCTGTCACTAACAGACAGCTGATCGGCACGGGACTTTGCTGTCACTAACAGACAGCTGATCGGCACAGGACTTTGCTGTCACTAACAGACAGCTGATCGGCGCAGGACTTTGCTGTCACTAACAGACAGCTGATCGGCACAGGACTTTGCTGTCACTAACAGACAGCTGATCGGCACAGGACTTTGCTGTCACTAACAGACAGCTGATCGGCACGGGACTTTGCTGTCACTAACAGACAGCTGATCGGCGCAGGACTTTGCTGTCACTAACAGACAGCTGATCGGCACGGGACTTTGCTGTCACTAACAGACAGCTGATCGGCACAGGACTTTGCTGTCACTAACAGACAGCTGATCGGCACAGGACTTTGCTGTCACTAACAGACAGCTGATCGGCACAGGACTTTGCTGTCACTAACAGACAGCTGATCGGCACGGGACTTTGCTGTCACTAACAGACAGCTGATCGGCACAGGACTTTGCTGTCACTAACAGACAGCTGATCGGCGCAGGACTTTGCTGTCACTAACAGACAGCTGATCGGCGCAGGACTTTGCTGTCACTAACAGACAGCTGATCGGCGCAGGACTTTGCTGTCACTAACAGACAGCTGATCGGCGCAGGACTTTGCTGTCACTAACAGACAGCTGATCGGCGCAGGACTTTGCTGTCACTAACAGACAGCTGATCGGCGCAGGACTTTGCTGTCACTAACAGACAGCTAATCCCGCGTCGGTCCCTTTTTATTTTCGGTCCGATGTCCTCTTTAAACCGGACCTTCAGCATGCTTAAATGAAAAGCCCAAAGCCTTAAAAAAACTATTCCCCAGCATCTAAGATTAATATATTTTAAGTTTTTAGTCACTTAATTACTTATTCTTTCCCCCACTGGGCTGCAACTCTGTTCAGGACTCTAGGATACGGGCGCCGCCATCTTGACTCAGAAGCATCACATATACTGAGGACAGGAGGGCGGGATAATGTACAGGAGGCGGGGTTATAGCTGCTTTGATCAGTCAGAGCAGAGCTGGGGTCAGGAAAAGGTCAGCAATCCCAGAATGCAGAGCAGCACAGTCAGAGGACACTTCCTGTATGCAGGCAGCCTGAGACTCCATGAGCCGCCATCTTGGATGTTTAAAGGCTCATAACATGCAGTAGATGCAGGTAGGATGATTTTTAATGTGAGCAATCTGTATGTACAAGGTGTGGGAAACATATAAGATAGACTCTTATTCAGGGTGAAGGTCCGCTTTAATAGTCACCAGACGGCTATGTGACTAACCTGCGCAAGTTTACGTTAATTATAGATATTATGGGCCCAGTTAAGACATATGGGCTTGGGCTCCCAAACATAGGTGAGGGGAGATGTAAGTTTATGTTGCATTAATAAGATATATTAATACATATCATCATTTATTAGGACTGTAATGCTGACAGGTGCCGAGCTCCGCCCCCCACATTACCTGGCAGCGCATCTGACAAGTCCTCAGTTCCTGTAGAAGCTGCTGATTTTCTTCTTTGGCAGAGTCCCTGCTTGATGTGATTTCTTTTACAGCAGACCTGAGGTTTCCAATGCTGAGCCCATCACTCCTGATCTTCTCATGCTGGTTAGAAAGCTGCTCCTGATAGATCTGCGATTGTCTCTGATCCACCAAAGGAGAAGAAAAAAAGACAGGCCTGTGACATCACAACTATACCAGGGATGACCATGAGCACCAATAAAAAAAAATCTCAAAAGCTGGCAGCTGCTGTTCAGACATTATAGTTTTTACTGAGGGAGATAATTATCAAGATAGGACATACTGGCCGAAAGTCAGTCAAAAAATTGAAGTTTAGTAAATTGCTCCCATAAACCCCCTCTCGCAAAGTGATGTAAGCCGTTTGAGGGGCCTTATTTCCATGCAGTTCCTGTGCTAATGTACTGTATGGGGGCGGCCATCTTGCCACAAATCTGACAGCCCTGCTTCTGAAGAAAAAAAAAAAACAAAAAACAGCCCTACAGTCAAAATTACCCTAAATCTCTTCTCCAGTCTCTCTCCAGTCAGAAGTAAAAGGCCATCAGCTGTAATGATTCATCACTGCTCAAAAAGCATTGTATTAACATTGGCAGCGAGACCATTGACTTACATTGATTGATACATAGTTACATTTATCCCCTCTAGCAGCTGGAGATTCACAGTGTGAGTGTGTAACATGACAGACATGCTGGTCTCTTTCTGAGGTGAAACTCTCTCGTTATGGAGAGGCTGCTTATAGAAAAATCCCAAGCTGCCATGTGTGGGGAAACAATATCACACAGGCACACTGCATCAATGCTAAATCAATGCAGCCAGCTAGAGAAGTTCTATGTGGAAACAGATAAAGAGGTCGATTCAGAGCCAGGTGAGAAAACTCACTTCTCTTTTAGGAGAGAAACTGCCATTCACTTTCATTGTCCACTGGGTGTAAATTTTCACCTGGCTCTGAATCAGCCCCAAGGTAGACAATGCAAGTCAATGGCAATTTTCTCTCCTGCAAAAAGGAGTGAGAATTCTCACCAGGCTCTGAATCGACCACAAAATCCCTCTCTGTCTGGTTGGGTTGACCATAAGGTAGCTCCCAGTGCATCAGTTGTGTGTCTGTGTGCTAGCAAAGGCTCCTCCCTAACCATGCTTATGTGCAGGCAGGGCGTGTAATCCAGGTGTAATCCAAGATGGCCGCTCCCATGCGCAGCTATTCCACAGCATCTGCATGGGTTAAAGCTCTCAAAGGGGAGGGGGGGGGGCTTCAGGGGAGCTTTAAGGGTGGAGGTATCTACCCCAGCACACACTGCTATAGCCAATGCTTCCCACTGCAGGAGCTCCTGGTCCCAGGTCAGGTGGCGACTGGTCCTAGAGTATTTTCTACTCTGAGTGTAGGGGATTTCAGTTTTTTTAGATTGACAGCGGACCTACTACCTAGCTGAGATACACTGGCATACATACAATGGAGGCAGAGGAGGCAGCTGGTACCGGGCCTATGGCAGAGAAGGGCTTAATTCAAGCTGCCTCTCCCAAGGGATTCAGTTGCTGAGTCAATATCCGAGATTGATTAATCTTTAGTGGTACTCTGCCCGTTCAGGTCCATAGGGGTCAGCCAGGGAGCCAGAGGAAATGTGGTATCAATGCAAATATTTAAGGTTTCTTTTCACTGAAACTGCAAAACAATACATACATTTTTTATAAAAAAATCAATGCAGTTTGGTGCTTTTAAGACTGGACTGGAGGGGCATCCGTATCGGGATGCCCCAGGGGGTGGGTGTGAAAAGAAAACCAACCTAAAGCTTAGTTTATGTCCACTTTAAAGCGGATCAAAGCACAGCGAATTGGGAATTCCACTCCCGAATTGAAACTCCCCGGAGCGCCAGGAAATGCTTACCTTTCCCCAGTACAGCGGCGCATGTGCGGAATATCGTCCAATCATAGTTGTTTGCTGTGCCTATGTATTTCGGCAAATGGCTCGGATTGTTTACTATGGGGGGTGACAATGCTTCATCCCCTGCATCTTCGGGCTGTGCGCGTGGTCCCACCCAGCCCTTCAGATAGGTGGCTGAGGATACCCCGCTCTCCCTGCCCATTAAAGTCTGCTAGAGCATGACTGTGTCATTCGGCAAATGGCTCCGATTGGCTGTGGATGTTCCGCTGGACCAAGAAGAGGTGAGTTTTTCTGGGCGTCCTGGAGGGGGGGGGGGGCCTTCACACAGCAAGGCATCATAATTGGGCATTTGCCCAGGGCACAAACTTGCCCCGAATTGGGATGCCCCGCTGTGTGAAAGCCTCCGGATCCGCGGTTCCACTCACCTTCTCTCGGAGCCCTTGTCTCCACCGCACCCTCGCTCACCTGTAACTGTTTTAGCACCTGCTCCAGGCCTTTCTTAATGGGCAGCACGGGCACACCACAGCTAGAAGCTAAGCGGGAAATGCGGGAAAAGAGGCACTTTTCTCTGCTCGGCTGACCGAGCCGAAGGGAGCCGCGCAGTCAATCAGCGAGCTCGGTTTTGGGCGGAGCCGGCGCCGCGGGAACGACAGGAAGGCAAGTAAATCGGGAGACCTGGGGAGGGATCCACACAGCGGGGCATCCCAATTTGGGATGCACCCAAGAGGAACTAACCACAGGAAATTGAAATTCCTGTGCTGTTGCTCTTTAAAGTGGACCAACACCCAGGATTTTGACTATCCTGGGTCTTGGTCCACTTCGGTGGGGCACCCCCGATCGGGGTGCCCCGCTGTGTGAACCCCCCCCCGATCACCCGGAAAACTCACCTCTCCCCACTCCCACGTGGCCGCGGACAAGCGATTTGACAGCAACGGACAAGCGGCTGCTCCGCCGCCGCCTCCCGCGCGTGCGCCCGTGCCGGCCATTCACAGACGGCCGGCGCGCGCGCACGTCTAGAGGGGCGCGAGGGAGGCGGCGGCGGCCGCGGAAGACAAGGTAAGGGGATTTGGGGCGTTTGGGGGGGTTTTCACCCTGCGGGACATCCCGATCTCGGATGTCCCGCGGGGAAGGAGGTGATCGGCCCGGGAATCTTATAGATTCCCGGGCCGATCACGGGAGGGTGATGGTCCACTTTAATGATTTCCCTTCACTGAAACAAAATTAAATATAAAAAATAAAACAACAATAGGTGACACTATTGACACGTGACCCCCTTATCTCCCCTAGAAAAACAAAAAAAAACACACACCTTTGTGCCAGCTCTACCCCTTTAAAAATTATTTTTTTACCATTTAAAATTGCATCTCCAAAACAAACGATAAAACCCGAGCCAACCAGGAAATTAGCGAACGGATATATAGAAGCCTCTTACGCGTTTCGGACCTGTCCTGAGACATAGAACGGCCCGTGCGGCCCGAATGAACACGCTATGGCAGAATCATTACAGAATGCATCACCTACCTGGAAGAAGTCACATTTTTCAGACAGAGCTTTCCGCTGCTCGCTGAGGGTCCTCAGACTCTTCTGGTAGAGAAATCGCTGCTTCTCCCACTCTCTAGCCTGGGCCTGAAACTCCTGTTTTCAGAAAAAGAGGAGAAAGAGGCTTATTTCAGAGAATAATGTGCTGCTTATGCTTTACATGTAGAATTACTATTCAGAGGATCTCAACAGACAAAATTCTGGGAATCTGCAGTAGTAATGGCGCCTTAAAGCGGACCAAAACCCACCGAAATTGTGAAATACATTTGGCCAAAGCCACTGCCGATACTTCCTTCTTAGGGTGTAGAACTAGAAATGGATCATTTGCTATACTTAAAAGCCACCTATTTATTCATTTACTTGTAGCTTACTCCAAAGCTGACAATTACTACCTACCTATCCTCCAATACTGTTACACATACAGAGTGAACATTAGAATCTGCTCAGATTCAGGTAGGTAGACAATATAGTTATTACTCTACTCTTAAAGCAATATACACATAGCAATTAAGAATGTACTGATTTATATACCAGGTACTGTTGAAGCAGGCAATACGATTACAAGCGCTGTCTCACAACTATACCAAGTAAATCAAGGTATGACCCTCCGCAATTACATAGTTACATTCAACTAAAAATTATTGGGCACCATATAAAAGGTATTTACCTCCTATCTCTCCACTTTATTAATAATTAGATAATTAAAGTGCACTGAGGAAGCTGATGAAAGCGAAACGTTTGCACAACCAGTTACACGTGCTACAACTGAGTGGAATTTACCCAAGTGCTTGTGAAGACAATATACATGTAAAAAACAAGTCCATCCAGGACAACCACAGAGGAAAACCTAAGCCCTCTGCATTACTTCCCCCAGTGGGATTCAGTATAAAATATAAGTCAATGCTTAAGATCTCTTAAGAATATATTATTGTAAAATATGTGAAAGTAACAATGTACAAACTGTGTATGTGAAATAAATTTGTGGATGAATTTTTAAAATAATAATCACTGGTTATATATGTGTTTTATACAAACCCCCACTTAAACCGGACCTTCACCATGATTTAATGAAAAGCCCAAACTCTTAAAAAACAATTCCTCAGCATCTAAAATTAATATATTTTACATGTTTAGTCACTAATTTATTATACTTTCCCCCACTGGGCTGCAACACTGTTCGGGAATTTAGGATACGGGCGCCGCCATCTTGACTCAGAAGCATCACACTTACTGAGGAGAGGAGAGTGGGATAAGGTACAGGGGGGCGGGTTATAGCTGTGCTTTGCTCAGACAGAGCAGAGCTGGGGTCAGGGAAAGGTCAGCAGTCCCAGAATGCAGAGCAGCACAGTCACTTCCTGTTTGCAGGCACTTCCTGTTTGCAGGCTGCCTGCAAAAATGGCAGCTTCCATAAGCCGCCATCTTGGATGTTTAAAGGCTTATAAAATGCAGTAGATGCAGGTAGGATGATTTTTAATGTGAGCAATCTGTATGTACAGGGTGTGGGAAACATATAAGATAGACTCTTATTTAGAGTGAAGGTCCGCTTTAAGCTCTCCAAAAGTTAGGAACTATCCAAGGTATCCTAACCCCCCCCCCCCCCCCTCATTCATAGACTAAGAAGGAGAGCAGGGGTATAAGCTACCCGGGTCTAGATATATCTCTAGGGCTCTGACCAGACTTAGGTCATACCCCTTCCCCCCTAAATGGATGCGTTTGCTTTTCACTTTTTGTTGTCCCTCTCTATGAGATGGCAGGTGATCAGCCATTGCATAGGTGTGGCAATGACATCATTACCACTCACATCAGTGGCAATGAACGGAGGAGGCGGAGCTTTACAGCTAAAACAGGCGCCATTATCTGGGAATAGAGTGAAGCAGGAGCACTACAAATTGGAAAAAGGTGCTCTTCATGGGGGAAGCAATTCAGAAAATGCTAGTTAAAATGTGGGTTTTGCTCCACTTTAACCCCCCGAACTGGGACCAGTGGGAGGTCCTCTGAAAAAATGGAAGAAGTAAACTTGGCATGTTCATGCTACTGTGCCACTGAAGAGTCCCATGTGACCACTGGCAGCCAATGGTGTCTTACAGAAGCTGTGCATGATGTGGACCTGCCCACCCAGTGGAACTCTATTAGTCACTGGCAGCATGTTTACCACTCCCACCTGCCACATATGGACCACTGTATGGTGTGTATTTCACTCTGGGTTTGTTAATGGCCGGCGCTGGCACGCTCCCTTTTAGAGGGAGGTGGAGGATGTGGCCGTCAGAGCTGCATGGGACCGGGAAGAGGTGAGCTGGGCTCAGCGTCTTGTGCGGGTTTCACACAGCGGGGAAAGGACCAAAACCCAGGATAGTCTAAACTATTAAATATGCTGGGTTTTGGCCCACTTTAATAGCAAACAAGATGTATATATATATATATATATATATATATATATATATATATATATATATATTTTTTTTTTTTTTTTTTGTTAAAGGTCAGATATTGGACTCAAAGTGTCCATACCAAAGAAAGAAACCTGGTCTCCTTTGGTACTGATGGACACAGTAGCAACTAAGGCCCTTATTTATGAAGGAATAGCGACAGGTAGCGACTGGTGAGCGGCCGGTAATGACGGGCCCCGCCACGAGAACGCCGGCTCCCCACCACAATCACACATTTATCAAGCCGATCCTGAGCGACTGAGATAGCGCCATATAGCCACTCATTCATCATTATTCCAGCCTCAGCCCACAGCGCCAGCGTCCGACCTTGAACAGCGACAGGTATGACCTCTCGCTACCTGGCGCGCTCCAATGCATTTCAATGGAAAAATCTTTAAATATTAATAATTAATTGTTATTAATTTTTGTTTTGTTTTGTTTTAAATGTGAAAAATTCTGTGACCACTTCTGCCATTTTAGATAATTTTTTTAAGGAAAAAAAAAATTGTACAGAATTGATATTACAGGTCTGATATTAATGTATTCATATTACTAAATTATTTAAAAAACTTGTTTTTTTGGTTTCCAAAAATATGGTGGTTTGGGGGTTAAAAAACTACTTTTAACCCATCGCCGCCAGCGCTCTGGGGTTTAAACATGCATTTTACAGCGCGACAATTTTTTGAGCGTGATTTTTTAATGAATATGGTGGAAGCCGGTCGCTAGGGCCAGTCGCTATCATGCGCTCCCATACAGCGCGGAACCTGTCAAATAGCAACTCCTCACCCAATATTCAACATTACTGCACACCGACTGAGTCGCTATCAACTACCGAACAACGGCCAAGCACAGCGACTACTAGCGGGCGCTCTGAAAATGGCGCTACAGTCGCTCCACTGTCGCTACCTGCCGCTATTAATGAATCGGCCTCTAAGACTCTAGTCTATCTAATACATGGCACTGGTCGGTCAATCCCACCCACCCTCCTTCTCTCGCTGATTTCACAATTGCAAGTTGAAACTTTCTTACCTTACTTGCCCCCCAACCACAGTACAAGAATCTTACCTGACACCTGACCTGTTACCGGCATCATTAGACCTACCTGAAAGATGCATATTTTTGGGTTACCCCCGACTATTCAAGCCACTGGCCAAGAAGCTACCCAACCTTGACCAGGAGAGGAAAGATGGGGTGGGACTGTGGCTTTAAAATGGGCCTACTGGGACCCTTCTAAATCCCTCCATGATTGACCGATACAGTTTTTGGGACCCCAAATTGAGATTCACAGAAATGTTATTAATACATTAAAGAGGAACAAAACCTGGGACTTTTACTTTCCTGGGTTTTGTTCCGTTACCAGTTTGGGATGCCCCGGGGTGTGAAACCCCCCAGAACAACTCAGCTCTTCCTCATTCCTACGGCGGATGCGCAGACATGCAGCCAATCAGAGTGGTTTGCCGGGTTTCCATTTTTCGGCAAATAGCTCTCATTGACTGGTATCTCGAACAGAAAAAAAGTACAATCAATCCCGCACTGCTCGACAATCATAGGAAATGGTGCTGGCCAGTAGGGGAACCACAATGTGGTATATACAGGAGAAAGAAAAAATAGCTGGACTGCCAGTTCAGTCCAAAAGACCCCTATTCTGAGAGTAAGTTGTAAGAATCTATAATTAGCCTTTATTAGAAAAACATAAACATGGCAACATTAAAGACACAAAACAATTTAAAGCAAGTAAAATTTACTATGGAGGCGGACCCTTAAATACATGGCTCTAATTCATATAAGGACAGACCTTTATAAACGGAAGCAGCCACCACCAGAGCTGTATTTACCATTAGGCAACCCTAGGCACGTGCCTAGGGTGGAAACCTGGAAGGGGAGGGCACTGCCCTTACTACTGTAGTAAAGAAAATAAATTACAAATCATATGACCAGAACATTAATGCCTCCTAACAAGCCACAGAAGGATGCAGAGTGTATTTGTGTGAAGGGGGTGCAATGAGTTGAACGCAGACCAGAGCATCTCCCCTCCACTGGTGTGGTCATGTGACTCCTGTATGTCAGAATGCAGTAAAAGATGGAACATGCAATTCTCTGCATTCCCCCCTTTGTGCCCTCCTACACACACATTCTCTGCATCTAGCCCATTGCACCCTTTCCCCCTACACACTTATTTTATATGGACCGTGACCTAACTTTAAAGTGGACCAACACCCAGGATTTTGACTATCCTGGGTATTGGTCCACTTCCGCAGGGCACCCCGATCGTGGGTGCCCCGCTGTGTGAAACCCCCCAGAAAGCCCCGAAAACTCACCTGACCCCGCTCCCACATGACTCGCTCGTCCAATCGCAGTCGACGGACAAGCTGAGCGCGGGCCGCCGCCGCCTCCCGCGCGTCCCTCTTACAGGGAGCGCGCCCGCGCCGGCCATTCACTAAGGGCTGGCGCGGGTGCGCGCCCTGCTAGAGGGACGCGCGGGAGGCAGCGGCAGCCCGCGCATGCGCCGCTGGAACTAGGATCAGGTAGGATTTTCAGGGATCTGGGGGGGTTCACACAGCTCCGATCGGGGTGCCCCGCAGTCAGGGAGCTGATCGGTCTGGGAATCTTATAGATTCCCGGGCCGATCAGGGGAGGGTGTTGGTTCACTTTAAAAAAATGGGGGCGCAAGCACTTAAAAGTGCCTAGGGCACCATGAACGCTAAATACGGCCCTGCCCACCACATGTTAATTTTCCAAGCAGGGCCGCAGCAGTTCCTTACCTCCAGTTTCTGGGACAGACATTGCAGCTCCGATTGGTGCCTCTCCTGCTCGGGGGTGACCCGGACCTTCTCATCTTCAGGACTCCTTGCATGATAGAATTGGAGCTTCTCGTAACTCCTTTTTAACCCACTCAGCTAAAAGGACGGCAAAAGAGAGAGAGAAATGAATCAGCACCACTGACTATTTTTGATGCAGCCGTCTGTGGCTAGAGCTGGATACTGGAAATGCACATTAACCATGTAACCATTACTATCACATCAGAAATCAAAAAGGCCAGCACTGCCCTGTACATACAGATCGCCCACATAAATCATCCGACCTGCACCTAATGCCTTTTATGAGCCTTTAAGCATCCAAGATGGCGGCACATGGAGTCTCAGTGACTGTGTCGCTCTGCATTCTGGGATTGCTGTCCTTTATCCTGACCCCAGCTCTGCTCTGCTCTGTCCATGCAAAGCACAGCTATAACCCCGGCCCCTGCATCCCCCCCCCCTCTCCTTTCCTCAGAATGTGATGCTTCTGAGGCAAGATGGCAGCACCCGTGTCGTAGAGTCCTGAACACAGTTGCCGACCAGTGGGGGAAAGAATAAAGGGTAAGCGACTAAAAATGTAAAATATATTAAATGTTAGATGCTGGGGAAGATTATTTTTAAGGGTTTGGGCTTTTCATGAAATGATGCTTAAGGTCTGGTTTAATGTATAGCGCTGTGTGCTAATGTTTAGTTCGGGTGAGCTGTATACAGTGGTGACCCGATGACATCACTGTGACATCAGGCAGTTGAGTTGAGAAAGCACACGGGTATTTAACCCCTCAAACGGACATGTTCTGCTTGATGATTCTTTTTCTCTGATGAAGGGGCGCACGCCACCCCCAAATGTTGCTTGTATTTATGAACTGTATCTGTCTCTATGGATTTAATAGATGCAAAATGGAGTGTTGGACTTTTCCATTTCTCTTGGTCGAGTGGTGCCACCTTGCCTTGCAACTGGTAAGAGCAGTGGTGGACTGGGGCCAACCATGATGCTGGGGCTATAGAATTAGGACTGGGGCTCTTGCATTGTCTTTATCAGACATGTTACATACATAACAGATGGGATCCTATACCCAGAAAGAATTTTATGTCACCTTTTTTCCCCCAACCCCATTCCCCAATATAGTCTGTGCTTTTTTTTTTTTTACTAAGGCCTTTGCCCAATATTCATAAAAACACTACCACAACAAATGTTCGAATGGTGGCCCTATGGCTCCCTGGTGCTTTCTAATTAGGTTGCATTCAGTTACACACAGCCTTAGCATCCCCCTCATACAACAAGTGGTGGCAGGGCTGGTGAGGGGATGGAGGGGCTCTTTGTACAAGCAAATTGCACCTCTGTGCAAACTGCCCCTCAATCGCCCAATAAACTAAGTCAGCCAGCGATCCAACGGCGAATGTGCAGGTTTAGTTAGGCGAGTATCCACGGCAGGCATTTGTGATTGGCTGGAGCGGGTACGACCATAGAGCCAGGAGGTGAGAGGGGATGCTGCGCCACAAGGATCAGCAGAAGGTAAGCAATCATCGGCAGGATACTATGGACATGAAACATGGAAATGATGCACACCACACTATAAGTAATAGATCGCAAGTAAAAAAGTGTATTTACACATCATAACATATGCAGTAATAAACGACCATCAATTTCCAAAAACTAAAAAGGATCCATAGCTGCAGACTGGTAACAGTTATGCATAACCTCAGGATTGAAACAAGGATAAAGTATGTATGAATCTATAATAGTGACTAATAATGAAAACACAGTCATTTACCATGTGACTATGACTAGAGGTGTCACTTAAGGTCCTCCTGAGGGTTATATAGATGATCTGGCTATGGGAAATATAGTCAAGGAATCTATAATGTTATTAAACAGCATATCAAGCAACTACTACTGAGGGTTACCTCTCAAAACCCCCCTTAATGGATCCAGGAGATTACAATTGCAGTCACTACGGTATAAATCGTATGTATCATCTTTATTCATTACTGCAAACATTAAAATCCATTTAAAAGCAAAAACTCAGTGCCACTTCCATGACCAGTGCCACTGGGGGGAGCAGATTTAACAAAATAGTGCTATACAATCAATACCCATTATACATATATGCTTATCATCAAATATCTCATATAAAGCATATCTAAAGTGCTAGTACTCAAAAGTGCATCCGTTTCAAGAAAAACATGTGCAAAGGTTATATTCAGGTACAGACAGTAAAGTCAGTAAATGGGTATTGATTGTATAGCACTATTTTGTTAAAACAGCTCCCCCCCCCCATTGGCAAGTCATGGAAGTGGCACTGGGTTTTTGCTTTTAAATGGATTTTAATGTTTGCAGTAATGAATAAAGATAATACATACGATTTATACCGTAGTGAGTGCAATTGTTAGTCTCTTGGTTTTGAGTTTTGAGAGGGGTTTTGGGGGTTTTGAGAGGTAACCCTCAGTAGTAGTTGCTTGATAGGTTGAAACAGGATCCTGTAGGGGCAGTGCAACAAGAGTACTATACCAGTTGGTGCCACCATTTTTCTTCCTCTTATTTAACAGCATAACATCAATATCATTCAAGTACATAGGGAAAGCACAATAAACAGTTAATGCCCCATATACATGCACAGATCATCAAAGCAAGCACAATGAACATATGGACACCGTATGCATAACACACCAGCGTATCACAAAAAGATAGTCATAAAGCAAAAGCATATATACCCGTGGATTATAAGAAGCTGATCGCTAATAGAGCGCCAACATTTCAGGCTTCTTATAAGCTGGTTCCTATGTGTCCTTTTTTGTTCTTGGAAATTGATGGTCATTTATTACTGCATATGTTATGATGTGTGAATACACTTTACTTGCAGTCTATTACTTGCAGTGTGGTGTGCATCCTTTCCATGTTAAAGCGGACCTTCACTCTGAATAAGAGTCTATCTTATATGTTTCCCACACCCTGTACATACAGATTGTCCACATTAAAAATCATCCTACCTGCATCTACTGCATGTTATGAGCCTTTAAACATCCAAGATGGCGGCTTATGGAAGCCGCCATCTTATCAGGCAGCCTGCAAACAGGAAGTGCCTCCTGACTGTGCTGCTCTGCATTCTGGGACTGCTGACCGTTACCTGACCCCAGCTCTGCTCTGTCTGAGCAAAGCACAGCTATAACCCGCACCCCTGTACCTTATCCCACTCTCCTCTCCTCAGTAAGTGTGATGCTTCTGAGTCAAGATGGCGGCACCCGTATCCTAAATTCCTGAACAGAGTTGCATCTTAGTGGGGGAAAGAATAATAAGTTAGTGACTAAAAACGTAAAATATATTAATTTTAGATGCTGGGGAACCGTTTTTTAAGAGTTTGGGCTTTTCATTAAATCACGCTGAAGGTCCGGTTTAAGTCCATAGTGTTTTATATCAGTCTAGAATGGGAACAGCCTGGGGATTGGATAGCGCCCATTAGCTCTATGTTCTTTATTAGGTGTGCTATAACCTATTTCTTATACATCATATCAGCTGCATCCCAATCTGAGAGCAGCACCAACTGGTTATTCCTCTTGCTATTTCTTAGGCGTTATTATCTGGTGTGTTATAATTGTTATGGCTCAGTGCCACCTAGTGGTCAGTTTATAAACCACATAGCTCTCAACTACCGTAGAAATTGCAACTCCAATCAAAACATTTCCAGTTTTAAATTATAATGAATTCACTGCATTAACAGGTATCAAAGCACCACAGTGAGTAAGTCATCAGCGCCCCCCCCAGAAGATCGGGATTGGCCGCTCACAATCTCGCTCTTGCCAGGTCTCCAACCAATCACCTGAGACCAGCATGCGACTTCAAGAGTAAGGAGAAGGAGGAAGCCATTTATCAGCACATATCCACCACCGCAGCGGCTCACTTAAAGCGGACCAAAACCCAGGATTTTGACTATCCTGGGTTTTGGTCCTTGCCCGCGGGGTCGCCTAAACAAACTCGCCTCTTCCAGGTCCTACGGCGCATGCGTGGCCATTCGCTCAATCAGCGCGCTCGGATCTGCTCAAGCCCCTTCGTCCAGGAGATATCTAATGCGAGCTGATCCTAGAACACTGGCGCCCGCATCCCCCGCTACCCTTTAACAGGCTGACGCGGGCATGCGCTGATTGGACGAGCGGCCACATATGCGTCACAGGACCAGGAAGTGGTGAATTTGTTCACTCGTCCTGCTAAATGGATGGCGGGGATGCTTGCACATGCCCATTGGACTGGGAAAGAAGGTACGTATATGGGCGACCTGGGGGGTTTCACACAGCGGGGCATCTCAATTCTGGATGCCCCGGGGGGAGGGGCTCCAGCAGCCCCGGAATCTTATGGATTTCAGGGCCGATGGGGGTGTGGGTTTTGGTCCTCTTTAAAGGACAACTATTGTTAAACACCTGTTAAATGAAATGAAATGCTAGTATATGATAGGCAAAGGGAAAAAAACATCTGACTAAAGTACTTAAAGCAGAATTCCACCTCCCCTCCCCCACTTTAGGACTGCTTTAGAGTGTTACAGCACAGGCTACCCTTTCCAGTATCCAAATGCGTTCAATTACTTTAGGACCACTTTATATATTAGTTTTTTTATCCACTTTAACACAACTGTCTTCAGCATCGTGGCAGAGAGAACAAGAGATCTGCTTTTTGTTAGAATTGTGCCGCTATTTCAGTCTCCCGGTGGTTTGTGTAGCAGGGACTAGGGAACCACTGCTGTAAAGTCTTTACTTTTTGCTTGTGGGCCAGAGTTTGGCACCCCTGATATATAGCTTGTCGGGCTGCTTTAAAGTGGACCAAAACCCAGGATTTTGACTATCCTGGGTTTTGGTCCTTTCCCCTTGGGGCACCCTGATTGGGGGTGCCCCGCTGTGTGAAACCCCCCCAGATCGCCGATACCAACTCACCACTTTCCGGTCCTAAGGCATAGGTGCGGCCGCTCGTCCAATCAGCATGCTGACGTCACATCGTCTAAGCCTTCTTCTAAGGCCAGCGGCTCCAAGTGCACTGGTAGCTGCATCCCCTGCTTCCCTCTAACAGGGAGCATGTCTGCGCTGGCCATTCACAAATGCCTGGCACGGGCACGCTCCCTGATAGAGGGACAGCGGGGATGCGGCCGCGGCTCACACATGCGTCATTGGAACGGAAAACAAGGTAAGTGCATCAGGCGACCTGGGGGGGGTTTCAAACAGCGGGGCATCACGATTTTGGATCAATCTTATAGATTCCCGGGCCGGTCGGCATGCGCTTTGGTCCACTTTAAGTGTAGTCCTGAGCTGCAAGCACTTCCATTGTGCCCCACAAGTTGCCCCACTGACCTCACATGGCTACCGGATAGCAGGTCATGGCTGGACACATTAGAGACAATGAATGGAGCACTGGGGATCCCCCTATTAGGGTCCACACAGAGATCTATTGAAATAAATGGATTTACACAACAATTGGCAGTTTGAGCCATGCAGAACCCGAAACACCTCACCTGAGATTTCAGTACGTCAAGCTGGTCTTCATAGCTCCGGACTATTTCTTCTCTGGAATGTTCTGCTTGCTCCAACTTCTTGGATAGAATTTCAATCTGAAACACAATCAGCAATGTGATCAGTTGGGAAATAATTTGGCCTCTACGTCTAAATAGGCTTCAAGTGGACCAACACCCAGGATTTTGACTATCCTGGGTTTTGGTGCACTTCCATGGGGCACCCCGATCGGGGGTGCCCCGCTGTGTGAAACCCCCCAGAAACCCCGAAAAACTCACCTCTCCTCGCTCCCACGTGACCGCCGCTGCCAATCCCCGCCGACGGACAAGCGGGAGGCAGCGACGGACAAGAGAGCGCGCCCGCTGCCGCCTCCCGTGCGTCACTCTTACAGAAACGTCCGGCGCGGGTGCGCGTCCTGCTAGAGGGACACGCGGGAGGCGGCGGCGGGCGCCGCTGGATCGTGGATAAGGTAGGGATTTAGGGGTTTCTGGGGGGTTTCACACAGCGGGGCACCCCCGATCAGGGTGTCCCGCAGTCAGGGGAATGATCGGTCCGGGAATCTTATAGATTCCCGGGCCGATCATGGGAGGGTGTTGTTCCACTTTCAGAAAAATAAAGCTTTAATAATATGGCTGTCAAACATCTCATCCTCGCAGTTCGGGATGCCCATCTGGTATTTATCTAATTGGGCATTAGTACTCACTCACTCCGTGCTCTTGTGTCTAAAGTGCCAGCTAGTGGCCAATGCGGTTCAGGGGGGCGCGTGCACAGTGCCAGCAAAACCTTCTGGTCGTCAGTGTGGCTTTAAATAGCAGGTGGAGAGTGGGGGGCATGAAAAGCAAAGCGAATGGTCCGCACTCCTCTTCTCATAAAACTTCACTTTTAATTATGCGTTTAAAATCATCTCCATAGTGTATCAAAAGCCAATAAAATCAGTAGTAATCAAAGTCCTGGAAAGTATATACAGTATAGGCGACTTATGCGTTTCGGACTCCTATCTCCAGTCCTTAAACATAGTAGCCTATTGCATGAAACATTGCACTTATATATAATAAAAAATGTATGTAAGGCACTCACCTGATAGAAGGTAGCCAAGCTGCAGGCTGGAGACGCTGTCTCATTGTGAGGAGAGCACGGGGGCAGTTAACCCCTGTGGGGGGCATCTGTGTGGACTGTTTTAGCTTTACAGCAGCTACTAGTTGGATGCCCCACTGTGTGAACCCCCCGGGGTCGCTGCTAAACTCATATTTCCCATCTTCCCCCTCCCCTGCACTTGGTTGCATCCTTGGCTTCTCTGTAGCCGAGGCACGCTGCTGCGCTTGTGACTGCAGATAGGCTGGGGGCCTATTCGTATTTTTTTTTCTGCCACTGCCAAAACCACATCATTAGCCCAGGTACTTGTGCGCCAAGACTCCAGGGTCGGCTGATCAGGTGACCTTATCCCAAGTTCAGGATGCTCCACTGTATGAGTCCCGCGCATTCCTTTTTGGGGCTCCCACGTCGGGATCGCCAGCCGTAGTCACATCCCCGGCACCCCTGTAGCTGAGGTGCGAGGATGTGACTATGGCTGGTGATCCCGACGTGGGAGCCCCAGAAAGGGAGGGAGGGAGGGGGAGAGCGCGCCGCGCGCCGCCCACCGCAGAGATGCTTGGGATGCTGCTACTCCCTTATCATGGGCTCCGTTTTTAAACATGGCCGCATACAGAGCCGATTTAATTAGAGCCCATGCATGCATTGTTGGAGAGTGACGAGGTGAGTTTTGGGGGGCTTCCTGGGAGGCGGGTTTCACACAGTGGGGCATCCCGCTTCAGGGGCATGGAACAAAACACAGAAAAGTCAAATTCCTGGGTTTTGTTCTGCTTTAAAGCGTGTGAAAACCTGCTTGGTACAGCTCTGAAATATAAAAGATTCCAGGGTCGGCCGCTACATCCTATACCACTGTGTGACACATCAACCCTCCCCCCGGGTGGCCGATAAACTCACCTTTTCCGGCAGGTCTCGTGATGCTGTGATTGCTGGCCGCCGCATCCCTTGCTTCCCTCTGGCCGTGTGCGCGCCCAAGCAGAGAGGCGGGTATGCGGTCAGCCGGCTGGTGCACGTTGCTGTGGCTCCTTTGGAATCAGAGGTGATCTCAAAGGTGCCGCTGGGTGTGGCTTAAGAGCTGGAAAAACATGGTTTTCTTTGAAAACTGGGCCAAGCCAACAGCAGTGTCCGGGATGGCCCAGGGCATGAGCGGAGGAAGCCCAAACGGGTTTTCATCTGCTTTAAGTCCGCTTTGGCATAGCAAAGGAGTGGTTACTTATCTACCCTTAAACCGGACCTTCACTGTGATTTAATGAAAAGCCCAAACTCCTAAAAAACGGTTCCCCAGCATCTAAAATTAATATATTTTACGTTTTTAGTCACTAACTTATTATTCTTTCCCCCACTGGGCTGCAACTCTGTTCAGGAATTTAGGATACGGGCGCCGCCATCTTGACTCAGAAGCGTCACACTTACTGAGGAGAGGAGAGTGGGATAAGGTACAGGGGGGCAGGTTATAGCTGTGCTTTGCTCAGACAGAGCAGAGCTGGGGTCAGGTAACTGTCAGCAGTCCCAGAATGCAGAGCAGCACAGTCAGGAGGCACTTCCTGTTTGCAGGCTGCCTGATAAGATGGCGGCTTCCATAAGCCGCCATCTTGGATGTTTAAAGGCTCATAACATGCAGTAGATGCAGGTAGGATGATTTTTAATGTGGACAATCTGTATGTACAGGGTGTGGGAAACATATAAGATAGACTCTTATTCAGAGTAAAGGTCTGCTTTAAAGTGGACCAAAACCCACAGAGATCGGCCCAGGAATCTATAAGATTCCCAGGCCGATTAATTCCCTCCCCCAGGGCATTCCAATTCGGAATCAGGTTGCTCCGCTGTGTGAAACCCCCCAGGTCGCCCATAAACTCACCTCCTTTGCCGGACCAACGGCGCATATGCGAGCTGTGGCCGCATTCCCACTATCCATCTAGTGTTGTCTTTGCCCGCACCAGGCATTTGTGAATGGCAAGGCACGCTCCCTGTTAGAAAGTAGCGGGGGATGCGTCCGCCAGCGCGCTAGGATCCGTTCGCCTTAAACAAGCTCCTGGATGTAGAGACTCGAGTGGATCCCTGATTGGACGAGCGGGCCGTGCATGCGTCGTAGGACCGGGAAGAGGGAGTTCGGGCTACCTGGGGGGTTTCACACAATGGGGCATCCCCGATCAGGGTGCTCAGAGAGCAAGAACCAAAACCCAGGATAGGTCCACTTTAATGAGAGAAATGATTGTAAGCTTGTTTCTGTATTGGGTCTCTGCCTGCTATACATTGCCTGGATTGCTTACCTCACAGTCTTTGTGATTCATAGACACCCTGGCTGTGGCGAGCTCCTGGTCCCGGGCGGCCAGCCTCTGCTCCAGGGTCTGCACCTCTCGCTCCCACTCGCCCTTCTTGCTGTTCACCATGATGTCGATCTGCTGCATTAGCTCCTCCAACTCGCTCTCGCAGGACACATCCCTGGCACAGGAAGGAATGGACACGGCAGTCAAGCAGGGCTACACACAGGTAAGAAACACCCCATAGCCAACCAGCCGTACATGTGACATTATAACACTTACCTAACAGGAAACAAAACCCGGCTTTTGTTTCTTGCCCTGGGGGCAGGGCCGGCGTTAGCAGCCGGCAAACCTGGTCAGATGCCGAGGGCCCCCACCCCCACTGGCCCACTGGCAGCTGGCACAAATCTGTAGGAAAAAAAAAAAACTTTTACTTACCTCCAGCCGCGATGCCTTGTATTTCGCCATCTTCTCGCCACGGAGGAGCCCGGGGGGGGGGGGGGCGATCTGAGGTCCACTTTAAATAATACCATCACAAAAAACGTGCAAATCAGACAGGCTGAGAGCGGGAAAGTGCCACAGACTGCAGTGAGATTGGAGGTGGGACCGATCGCCTTTCCTTATGTTAGAGCTACCTCTCAAACAGTGCTTTATGCTATGCATTAGTATGTGCAGCATACTGGACCAAAACGCATAACTGCGCTGTGGGGCCGGCGGAAAGGTGAAGTGTGTGGGTCATTA